>JAYDZK010000047.1:12238401-12252085 GCA_034509185.1 Euphonia xanthogaster
ACAGCAAGTAAACCACTGTGCCAAACTGCCTGGGTCTGTCCTAATCCTTCCCACAAGATGAGGTTTTCCACCCTGCTCCCATTAGGTTTTCGCCTCCCGCCTCAAGGCCACATGCAGATGACCGTGCTTTTTCTGAAGCCAGTGCCAATGAGGCCACTGCATTCGTTATCCAGCAGGATAATGACAGAGTGCAATTCAGTCAACAGCAAATCCTCCCCAGGGAGATGCCCTCTGACCCTCCCTGAGCTGGGGGATGAACGCAGACAGCCACATCTCAGACAGGCGGCAGGGCTGAGTGAATAATTCCTAATGAATCCTTTCATCTCTTCTTTTGTTTTGGGGAAGGGAGGGAGGGGGTGAAAGGAAATAGTTTGGTACTATCCACCAGCAGAAAATTATTGTCTAGAGCTACCCCAAATCACTGTCATCTGAAGAACATTTTTCATGGCTTCTGCACAGTACGTGGGCACAGAACACAGGCTGCTCTCTGCAGAGAGCCCCTGGTGCAGACAGCCAGTCTGGGAGCAACAGCCAAAGACACAGCAAGAGCAGGGATGCTGCTGGAAGCCTCGCTTAAAATCACCCTTAGGCAGGCAATTGAGAGTTAATCCAAGATATCCACTCAAACCACATTTCTGCCAACAAAATTCGGTTCCACTGACACATCAGCAAATGCACGAAGGACAAGAAAGTTCATGAAATGAGGCCCACAGAAAGCCAGCATCTTACCTCTCTCCACATGCCACTCAGACCTCACTATCAATTTTCTCTCATTTTCCAAGCCACAAGCTGTAAGGATAACAAGGATGTGATAAAAGCAGATTTATTTTTTCCCCAACAAAAAGAAGCATTTCTCATTTCTCCAGTGTGAATTCAGCCGTAGAATTCAGTTTAGCAGCATCTGCTGAACGCTCCGAGTCACCCAGAGGTACCACAGTAAACAAGGGTGGAAAAACAACTCCCAGCTCTGAGATCTCAGAGCTGCTTCACAAGCTTTCAGTCATTCATGCAGCACCCTGGCCCACGGACACTTGTCCTCATCACTTTTAGCCTTGTAGTTTTTATCCCCATCTCTCAACTCGTGGTCCTAAAATCAGCCACGTCTAAGCCATCCCTTCAACTCGTGGTCCTAAAATCAGCCACGTCTAAGCCATCCCTTCCAGCTGCACCAGCATTTACAGGGATTTACCCCCAGCAGGTTGTGGGTTATACTGGGAACAGAAAGCACACACAAGGACCATGGTGGTGAGATGCTCCCAGCCCCATTCCCAGACAAATGAACTGACATGAACCTGCACACTTCAACAGAGCTCGGCTGGTGTATTTATATAGATGCCAAATCCCAGGGGTATCAATGGCAATCTCCTCCCCAGTAAAACCTGATTACAGTGCTGGACTCTCTAAAGCCCCCCTGCCACCTCAGACATCATGGGGAGCAGCCAGCAAACCCCTCCAGGTGCCCTGCACAGCAGGGGCTGTAATGCCAATGATTAAGCAAATCTTCAAAGGAAAAAAAACAAGAGTCCTGGTCAATGACTGACCAGTGTAATAGCTCAGGCTACTGTCATGTGCTCTTCTCACACCACATTTGTTTGCTGGGCTGCCCAAGAGGTTTCCAAGGGTCAAACACGAGGTCATCAGCTTTGCTGAAAAATATAAAAAGCTGGAACTGCAAGTAAGGAAGGCCCCAGTACTTACAATTAAGGCTAAAAAAGACATGAAAATGCAAATCCTTTAAGTTTAAACATACCAGAGGCAGCATCAACAAGGGGAAGAAAAAGAAAAAGGATTTCATGGTTTTTGAAGATCAGACCTTCGCAAAATTTAGTAATCCACGAAAAATTCTGACCAGCCTCAAGGACCAAGAGTGGCTGTGGAAAGCAAAACCTTGCTTTCAGGCTATTTTGAGAAGCACTCACAAGGTTTATCCCAGAAACTGCTTTCTGCCTACTCAGATTTCTCAACTGAGCCAATCACATGGTGTTTCGGTGGACTGCTGGAGACACTTGAGAATAGCAGAGCTGCCTGCTGCTATCTGCCTGGCACAGGGTGGTTTTTAATTGAGGCTGAACTCTTAAGTCCCTGCCGCAGTCTGCAGCTCCAATCACTGAAATAATAATTAAACCCAGGAGAAACAGTGCAAAGCAGCAATGCCTTTCACTAGTACATTAAGATGAGGCGACCTGAAGATGTGCACAGACATCTCCAGGATGTGCTGTTCTGTTTCAAGCCTGAGGATTTCACAGGTTTTAAACAGAAAGTCAGGGTGGCAGAGATCCTGCAGTATAGAAACAGCAGAGATGCAGGAAAGTATCCACTTTCACCTCACCCAGTCCAAGCAAAAAAAAAAAAAAATCAGAGTAAGTTTTTGCCACCTGAGTTTGGGACCTTCCTTCCATGGGAATCTGAGAGATTACCCAGAGAGAGGAATGCAGAGCAAGAGATGCACCCAAGATATCAGAATGATTTGAGCCATCCTCCCCAGTTCAAATTAAGCCCTGAAAGAAACCTGTGAAAGAAACCACTCTGAAAAAGTCTGTGCTGGCAGATCAGACAACACAAGTTCAGCTCTGAAATCCGAGGGGAGAGGCTGAGCCTGGAAACGACTCTCCATTAGGTTAATTAGTCAAGTTTGATGTATCCAAGTCGGTTACCATGGCCACAGGAACTGAAGAGCAATGCTTTACACAGATTTCCTTGTGTGGGACTGGGGACAGGGGAGCTCATCCAGCCCCTCCAGGCCCCCTGGGCAGGCAGGGAGGAAGGAACTTGCCACCCTGGGCTCTGGGCCAGCCCCTGGGCTGGGCTGCTCACAAACCCTTTACTGGAACTGCTCCCTGTCCATGAGGCTGCTAAAAATAGCACCCGAGCTCAACCAGGTTAATGACACATCAAGAAGATGCATTTGCACATAAAAAAAAACAGAATGCATGCGAGAGCTACCCTCCACCTGGCTTCTGGCTGGCTGGCTTTCAGTGGGGAGAAAAATCAAAAAGCTGCTCTGTTTTCTCTTAAAAATTCAATGCCTATCTGTCAAAGAAGTGACAGAAAGCTGTCCATCTCTGCAAACACTATGCCAAATACAGCCGAAGCTCGTCTGTCAATTGCAGAGCCTGGAAAGAGACCACAGCATATTACAAACAAACAAACATTTTAAGTGTCATTAGTTACATTACCATCAACATCACGTCAGTTGCTTACAACTCTACTCTGCAGCAAACACTCACCCAAGCACTAGCACCCATGAGTAAAACCTGCTGCAACTTCAGGAACAGCAGCAGATTTAGAAAAGAGTGGGAGAGAAAAAGCAATTTGTAATTCAGCAAGGCTCCTGTGGCAGAGCAGGTTTGAGCTCCCTTGAGAAAAGGACTCTGCTCTCACTCTCTGTTCCTCAGGTGCCTCGCTGAGCCAGGACTGAAGCTGCCACACTGCACAGAGGATGCCTTCTGCCCAACTTTGCTCTCCATCAGCTGGCCCTGGGCATGCAGGGCCACGGCACAAAAGCACACAGTGCTTAAGTCTCCTGCAAGCAAGACTCCAGGGAAAAAGGTGCTGCAGCCAGCACAAAGCAGCAACAACGTGAAAAACCCAAGCTTGCCGCAGGGGAACATTCTCAATCACCACTCCCAACCAAGCACTTCATTTCCAGCTCACAGAAAAGGAGCAAATGCCACAGACCATGGCAGAAATGACTGCACTGCTACAGCGGTGCCTGAGCTTGACCCCAAGCTGAAACTGCTGCTGGAACACCAACAGAGCCCTACCTGAGGGTCTCTGTCACCTGCTGCAAAATGGATTGGTGTGTCCCACGCCTGGGAGAGACATGTGCCATGTCTGCAGACAGGTCTGTGCTCAATCTGGGGGGAATATCTCCCCTCTTAGAAGGGGATCTCAGCCCTGTGGAATTTACTCCAGCAACGAAAGGCTTGAAGCACAACCAGGTTGTGTAAAGTACAGCCACTCTTGCCTGATTTCAGGCCCTGTGTCCCCTAGCTCCACACCCGTCCTTGCAGCACCCATACTTGGAACTGACTTAAACAAAACCATGACTGCTTGGTGAAGACATTCATTCAGCTACTCAGGTCAAAAATAACAGCAAAGAGAAGCACTGTGATAGGAACATGCTGAGAAGCAGGGAGGTGGCAAGCTCCTTCAACCAGCACTACAGCCAAGGTGCCCCAATTTCAGAAATCCAGCTTGAACAAAGTGAGCTAGATGCCGTGAAAGAGGGGAGCAGGAATGGCCCCTGTTTGACAGCCCCAACCCCACCAAGAGTTACAATCAGCCCCACCTTTCTCAGCAGGTTAATGTTCAGCTTTCAGCTTCCCCCTTTCTCTGCACACGCCATAAATAGTTGCTGGTACAGATTTCTCTGTTACACTTACCAAAAAACTGGGAGAGGCCATGTGACAGGAGCATGGAACAGGGAGAAGACCATTCTCTTCTCTAATTGTTCTGCCCCCTCAACACACACCAACATGACTTGGCAAGGCTGCAAGGTGAAGCTGCTGTATTTATTATTTATTTACACTTTTTTTTTCTGCTGGTTAAGAAGCTTCATAAAGCAGATTGCAAATGGCCAACACAGCACAGGCACCTTTTCCAAGTTTTGCATAAACTGGAATGAGTGAAGAATAGCAGGGATAGCAGCATTCCTGGCTGTGTCCTTTACAATAGATATTTTACCTAAGAATTAATTCCTAAGTTACCTAAGTAATTAATTGTCACCTAAGAATTAACTGGCAAAATACTCCAGAAGTTTGTAAAGGCAAGTGTGAACACTCACTTATTTCTGGGTATGGTGTTCTTACCCTAGGGATCAACCTCTAAAACAAAAATCAGGATGTGCAGGCTGGCTGATCAGAAGGCAGGGGAGTGTCTGCGTTAGCCAAACACATTCAGTGCCTGGAGCAGCAGCCGGGTAAGCCCAGGCTGAGCAGTCGTGCACAGACACGCTGTTCCTGGAGCAGCCAGGAGCCTGACTCTGCACCCATCTTCCAACTCAGCCAAAGGTTCAAGGTGTTTCCGCATGAAACAAGGAACTGGAGCGAGGCAAACACAATAATACATTGTGTGGGGACTGAAACCTCCTGCTGAGAAGAAATCCACAGACGTTTAAAAAGCACAACCGAGCAAAATGCAGCAAAAAATAAGACACAGATGGAGCTTAAAGCTCTTGCCTCATTGAGCCAGACCAAAACTCGCTCCGCCTTTGGCAGGGGAAACAGGAGCAACCAGGGTGCTTGTGTCTGCCTCTGCAGCACGACTCCTCCACCTCAGGGCAAAGCAAATGCCCCATTTCTCAGCCTTCTCTGCTGTTGGCAGAGTTTAAGGACATTCTCAGAAGTGCCTTAGATTTCACGAGCACCAGTCTCGGTGGAGAAGATGCAAACCTCAGCTCTGCACAGTGAGAGAGTTAAAATAAAAACACATCCCTTAAGGTACATGCTGACTTCTCTCTTTACTTCTGTTTCATAATGCTGGAGAAAACCCAAAACCCTGCAGTGTTTCTCACTCCAACACCACGCAGCCCTCAGGAACGCTGCTGGCAGCTGGCTGGGTTTGGGACCAAAACCACAGCAGCTCTTTATGTGCATCTCAAGACACGTAGACATCAAAAGCCAAAAAAAAAACCAAAAACAAAAAACCAAAAACCAAAAAAAAACCAACCCAAAAAAACCCACCCCAACAATTCTTAAGTAGCAACCCTGTCAAGATATCAAAGTAAAGCCAAAACTAAAACCTACAAATGAAGCAAAAAGAAAAAAAAAAAAAATGGAGAGGAAGAAGAAAAAAAGGGCTGGCTGACACCTCCTATACATGCTGCCAGCAGGATCATTTGCTCCAAAAATAAGGATGCTCAACACATCTTAACTGATGACATGACAACTGCTTCACGTCCCAACACCGAAGTTGCATAAAAACCTCTGAATACCCATTGCCTTGCAGCTCAGTAAAAAAAAAAGAACTCTATTCACTCAGAGCAAGCAACAGACACCGTGTGCTGCTCCTCAGAAAGATTTTCAGCTCTTCATTTCCACTCAAGCATCCACTCGGGCTGCAGAGAAGCATTTTAGCCCTCCACCCTTTGCCAGTCACGCTCAGCAGCTCCAGCCACAAGGCTGCAGCTGAGCTGGCTGCCCAGGTGCCTGTGCCCACAGCATGCAAAAATATCTCAACTGTAGCTCTGGATCCCAAAAAACTCCGCAGAGCAAGCGCACAAAGGGAGAGCTACTGACTCCAGGTCCCCCCCAGACAGCAGCAACCAACCTCCTGCAGAGCCTGGATATGCTCAGGCTGCCTCAGCACCTCCTGAATAAGAGACATTTAAGACTAGAAAGCCTTCAATAAGAATTCTGAAGGCTTTTTCCACTGCCAGCTCAGAGAGTTTTCCCAAAACACTGAACACACAGATTCCTGTAATGCAGACTTTGCTGCATTTTATTTCTTTGACAGTTTTTAATCACCTCTGGTCTAGCATTTGGAAATTATTATTCACACACACAACAGGAACAAGGCTGCAGGGAAACATGAATTTCACTGGCCTGCCTGGTTTTGTCTGTGGACACCACCTCACATATTACCAAATCAAAACAAGCCGGCCAACTTGAGCGTGAGGGGGAAATGAAAGGGCAGACCGGTGACCTAGAAATGAAGCTGACACTCTGGCATGAGCTTGAAACTCTGCAGCAAAGGGAAAAAAAAAAAAAGGCTGTAACTGCTTTCAGGATGGAACTTGAAAAGTTTATTAATGGAATAATGGAATTATATTATATGGTACCCACAGAAAAGTAAGGACTTGATCAAGGAAGTTGTTCCAACAGGAAAGAGGGGACATAGTTATTTGCTAAACACAAGAAATTCTTACACCAAAATGGGGACATAGTTATTTAAGGTTCAGATGCCATAAAAACGCCCCTACCAAACCACTGGAGAAACTTCCTGAGCACAAAGTTCTGGTACCAAACACCACTGCTCTGATAGACACCCAAGATTTACACACCACACCATGTCACAAATCACACGATGGTAACGGCATGGGCTTGAGGAGGGTGTACACAAAGCTTGAGGGCTTCAAGCAGTGGATCAGGAATGCCACAGTCTCAGCACTGATCCAGGACAAACTCACCCTGCCAGGTGTAACTGGTTCAAAGAGGGTGTTCACAAGCTACCTTTGTTCCAGCAAGTCTCAGGCTTGAGCGAGTAACGTCCACACCAGCAGCAGAAACCGCCACAGGACCCGCATCGCCCTCGGCAAGGCTGACAGAGAGGCCTCCAGGAGCCAACATGCAGCCCAGACCCTGCATGCACCATCAGGTAACCCAGTGCAAATCACTGGGGGCTCACAGCCTCCCAAAACCAGCTCCTTGCAACATCAGAGCAAGGAGATCACGCGGCCTCGGCAGTATAAACACACAGAACGCCTCTGCTGCAAGAGCCAGGTGCTGCCACTGATGAACCACGTGCTCCCCAGGGCTTCTGCAGCACTGCAGGTACAGGTCTGAGAAGTTTGCAGAGGCCAAAGACTGAGCTATTTATGAAGTGCTCAAGTACCATGCAGCTGAGATCTGGTCTTATAAAAATTTAGCCGCTGGAGTAATTTTATAAGGTTTTAAAATATTTTCAGAAGAAAGCCAACTTTCCATTGTTTGCCACAGCTTGTTAGAAGCCCACACATCCCGCGGTGTAGAGGAAAAGACACCCTCCACCCTCTCCAGCCAGCGCTGCACGGCTGGAGGCACAGGCAGATTTTCAGAAAGCTAGACTTGGCCTGTCATCCTACTCAGCAATTCAATTCTCCCACCACATCCCACTGACACCCAAGCGCAGGGCTCTGTCCTCCACCGTGCTCTGTTGCAGTAATCAGGCCCCAGCTCTTTACATAACCACCTAAGCCTCCAGACCTTGCAATTAAGCACTCCCTGAGGAGGATGAAACCTGCCCACCTGGGAGGCAGCAAGTCCCCAGAGACTGAACACAGCCGATGGGACGATCTGCACCAGGAACCTTCCCAAATCCTGTCATCCTCCACCCACGGGCTGACACATTTCTTTCCTTCTGCCTTCTTCAACACAGAGACAAGGAAGAGAACACTGCAAATGACTCTCCTGCCCTAACATGCACAAACCCAAACTGTGTTGCTTAAGAAGCTGGTAGGCAACAACAGAGCCTGCAGAAACCAGAGTTTAGAGGACGCAGAAGTCCCAAAAATTACGTGACAGATGGTCACACCACTGAAGTATTGATTCAGTTTACAGCCAGCTCCCTGAGCAGGCAGAGAGAAGCACACCCAGCTGGAAGAGTTAACTTCCCACACATCTGGCCAAAGCTGCATTTCTGGGCACCGCCACTCTGTCCAGTGTTATGCCAGGGAAACAATGCTAAATAAAGATTACGTGGAGTGGTATTATGTAAATAATTCTCTTCCACAAAGAAAGGATAAACCTAGACTGCCTAGTTAGTTATTAACCCAGGAGCTAGCGCTGCAGAGAGGAAATCCTGCCAGCGCTGCCCCCCTCCCTGACACACGCACCACCCACCCAGAGAGCCACAGCCAGCCCTGCAGCCTCCAGAGACAATACCCACACCATCCCTGGCCTCCCTGCATGCTGGCACTCTCCCTCACATCACTTCCCACAGGAGGAAACTATTTGGACCCCACCACATTGTCTCCTCCCAGGGCAATCCCACTCCCGGCCTTATCACTGCTGCCAATGCTCAACTTGGCTCTCCTCCTCCTCCTCATCCTCCTCTCACCATCAGCCCAGGACACGAAGGGTTCCCTATGCTATGATGGGAACTCACTCTTGGACACATCCCTCCTCTTGAAGGCCTTCCCTTCCCCTCACAGCTGAGCCCACTTTGCTTGCACATCTTCTTCTGCCCAGAATAACTTCCTCGACCTTTCTGCCTCCATTTCTCCCTGCAGCCTTGGCCTCACGTCTGAATGCTTTATGTTTGTCGTACGATTTTAAATCTGTCAGCAATTCATCCATCTGCCACCTCCTGGGTTTTTAATGCCGCAAAACGTTCTGGGATACAGCCTTGCATAAACCTCTTGGTGGAAAATTAAGCTGTACCTCATTCAGAAACCAAAGTGGCTTTGAGATCATTTCTTTCCAAGGTGCTGGGCTATTTCAAAGACTGGCTTCTTCCCTACAGCGAGCAGAAAAGCCATGATGCTATCCGGTCTAAAATAAACATTATGGGAGCAGTGATAAGGGGAAATATTTCAGCTGACTAAGAGCAATGTGGGTTCAAATCCAAGCGTAAGCTGATATTGCTTATAATTTGCTCCTGAGCCAAAAACACAGACTGGGAGTGAAAAAATGGAAGGCATTAAACAACAAGCAGCGTACTCAGCGACTCTGAAAAACTTCAGCATTTCCATTTACATTATTATTTTTTTAAATAACCTTCAGTTTCACGGATCATAAAGTTAATTTGGAGTAACTTCCCTTCTCTGTAACTAGACAGAGCTGCTATCCTTTACATTCATTAATGTTTGCTCAGTGCTCCGCAGCTATAAAGAGAGCACTAACCATTATCAGCATCCTCCATGCACCCAGCAGGCACATAACCACTGCTGTGCTCTTCCTGTCCCCTCCCTGTGCCCCAAATCCCCTCCAGCTCTGGCACTGTGGTCACAATCACAATCATGGACAACCACCTCCATCTTTACTGCTTTTCTTCCAGTGCCAGGCGCCTCTCCCCTGCAGGCAGGGCTCCTCTCTGGGCCTCTCCAAGCCAGATTCAGATCATCAGCAATCAGTGCCTCCTCACCTGCCCACCCTCAGCCACGTCACATTTCTCAGCTTCACACAGTGAAGGGAGATGCTACCATGTGAGCACTGCCTGCTCATCAGAAACATCCCCTCCTGGGGACCCTGCTCACCTTTAGTAGGAACAGTCCACACCCCAGAGAGACTCCAGCTGCCAAAGGCAGGTTGGCAGGAACAGAGAACTGGTGGCCTCAAGAAGGGAAGTGACAAGCAGGGTGGACAGCAGGACTGGGGGTGCAGCCCAGATTTCTCAATTCCCAGTACAGTCCTGCAGCTGCCTCGTGTTCAGGTCAGGCATCACTTCCCAAAACTGACAAATCACTCATTTCCTTCTGCTCTTCTGTCCTCCTTCCCTTCCTGCCAGATCCATCCCTCACTCTGATCAAGCTTTTACATGCATTTTCATGCCCTCTGTTCTGGAGCTCCAGCTCCCTCTTCAATCTTCTTTTTGGGGAAGCAGCTCTGCTCTAGTCATGCTCATTAAATGATACACATTTCCATTTTCTACTGCAATGCACAGATCTATCCCTTGACATTACAGGGCAAATCAGAGACCTCAACACCTGTGTGCCAGCACAAGCCCAGCCATAAATAGCAATTCTCTGCTGCTTCCTATGTCGATGCACAGCAAGGGCCCTTCAAAGCCATGCAAGAGCCTGTGCCACAGCAGCCTCGATGAGAATCCATGACCTCACAATGCCCAAATCCTTAGGCAGCTGCAAAAGCCTCAGTCACTAATCAGAGAGGCGACTGGGTGCTGCTATACCTCATTTCCAGCTCCATTAGAGCTGACCCTGCTCTCCACTGAAAACTCTCAGCAAAGACTAAAGCGAGCCACAGCTCCTAAAAACGCAGCTGCACAAAAATAACAGTGCTCCAAAGAACACACTGGCCTGGATTCCCAGCCCTGTGCACCCCTGCAGCCAAGCCCATGGGCTGCATTCGGGGACCACTGCTCACAGGCACAAAACCCAGGGGGGACCAGCACTTTGCCCCTGGGAGTAACGAGCCCTCACACTGAACCAGCAAAGCACTTATGGAGAAAGAGAGGCTCTTCACCAGCTCTCCAGCAGACTTGCTCTGACACATTGAACTTCACATAACCCCACCAGCCTCAGTTTTCTGACGTGTGATCTGGTCAGAATGAGACACTGGGTTAGGGATGGGGAGTACTGCACCCCAAAGGCCCTCCTCCAACCCACTGCCCTTCACAACTGCTCAAATTAGCCACCCAAAACCCACCTCTGAAAAGTTACCAATTTAATCCTCCTGCTGTACCCACTCATCTAGAAACTGACAGGATCGTAACTTTCCTCCCCCCCGCAGGGACACGACGATGATGGTATCTCAGGCACATAAATTACAGTCAGTTTCAAACAGGTTTTCCCAGGACAACCAGATTGCAAAAAGGACTGTATTGCAGCAGAGGCCACTAAAAACCAGAACCAGCAGTGGGAGGAACACTGGGAGCCATCAAGGGGGACAAATAATTCACAGCCATGTCACAAAAGATGAAGATATCTCCTATGACCCAATTCCAGCCGTGGGGATGAGACGGGGAGCTCTCAGCACGTGCAGCTATCAGCACAGCTGCATGCACACCATCGCTGCCAATCACAACAAAACTGCCTTTACCACACTGCATCTCCTAATTACAAGACGTGAACACGGCCTGAACCAAACCCTCCTTGGATTTAGTGCAGGATGGCTCCAGGGATTAGTACAACCTCCACTGGAGGCAGCTTGGTTCAAATCCAACCACAGCCATTAGCAAGTGAAAAGTATTGCCAAGCAGCAGCTGGCTGGTGGCTTGCACGAAACAAGTTTATGGTTTCAGTGCAGATCCAGTTGCAAAAAAATGCCAGTCACCTCCCTGGAGCTCCAAGGTGTGAAGGCAGAGGCACCCACCTGCTTCTGCAGCGCTGGAGATGCTGATGTGGGAGGTGTTCCCACATGGGCCCAGGACCAGCTCCACAGAGCCAGCCCTGACCTCCGCAGGGTTTCAGAACCAGGTATGTTTTGCAGCTTGGCAGAAACACGCAGCTAAGTAACAGAAACCACCACCCACATGAAGCCAGGAGAACAAAGTACCAGTGTTTTCCTGCCCCAGACATGTGCATGCCCCATCTCCTCTCTCACACCAAAAATAGCTTCTCTTTTTCCCTTTTGGCAACAACAAACCGAGGTTTGAATGCATTTGCTTTCAATAAACTAAACACGTTTTGCAAGAGTCTCTCTCACAGAGAAACTTACTCAACTAAAGTTATAAAATATTTGTCACAGGCAAAACTTCCCTCCCGTGGCATTGTGGGACTCAACCCCAACACAGTCTGCGAGCCTTGCTCACTGAATTCCTCACTCAAGGCACACATCCTGCACCCAGTTGGCAGACCCAGGCACACAGGAGGCTTGAGCTAAATCCCAAAGTCACCCAACAGCAGCACTGAAACTCAAAGAATTAAGCACTATTTGATTAAAACCATCCAGGAATACACAGCTCCATGACAGCCCTTGAAAAATTTTGTCACCACTTCCAGAAGAGAGGGAGATGCTCACCCAGTTGTCCCAACTCACACTGGCTCCCTTTATGAATCAGTAGTAGTACCAAGTGTTTATGAGTAAAGCACGCGGCAAACTTAAACTCAACCTTGCTGATAAAACCCCTATACTAAATGGAAAAACTCTCACCCCACATGACCAAAGAATACCAGTGGAACGATATCACATCCACCAAACTGATTAAAAACACCAGATTCAGCAAAACCCTGACGGTTTGCAGGCATCCAGAGCGCCAGCCTTTCCTTCACAGGACTACTGAGGGAGAGGTCGCCAGAAGAGTTCAAGCCATAAATGCCTGTGAACCAAGGGGTTAGGAAACACCCAGTGCACGGATCACCTCCAGCAGCACTGTCCTCTCCCGCACATTCTTGAGCTGACCCAAAACACAGAGTTCAGGGAGCAGACGCAGCCTCGGGCGCAGGCAGCAGTGCCTGCAGGCGTGCTGGGCTTCCAGAGGGTTCAAAGTACTGCAAGCAGGGATGGCTTTGCTGGGTCAACACGGCCCCGGGCAGCCCCAGCCCGAGTCCTGCAGGTTTTGCTGCTTCAGTGGTGTTGGCAGCAGCCCACAGGGCAGGCAGCTGCCTGCACCCACTGCAGCCTGCTCTTTGTGCATTGTCAGGGCAAGGGAGCAGGAGGAAGGGCCCAGGGAAAAGAGGGAACAGGAAATTATAAGAATCAACAGAGAAAAACAAAAAAAAAAAGCGATCACTCCAGAGACCTCAGCTGGGGTTCAGAGAAACGTGCACTTGTTGCCTGCAGACACCCGGCTCAGTTGCCTCCCGTAAATATTTACCCGGCGAACACCACACCGCCCGAGGATCCAGCCCTGCAGCTCGCGTCCCGGCCAGGAGCCGGCCGTGCCCCCCGCACCCCCGGGGAAGCCGGGCCGCTCCCGCTGCCCCTCGGATGCTCACTCACTGCTCCGGCCGTGGGCCAGCGCCAGCCCACCGGCCCCCAGCGCGGGGAGAGGGCCGCAAAACGCAGCGGGATTGAACGAAAGGGAGGAAAAAAGAGGAATGGGGGGTAAAAAAAGGCCCTTGGGTGCCCCCACCCCGCAGACGGGTGTCCCCGCCTGTCCTCCAAGTGCGGGGCTCCCCGGCGCTCCCGAACCCCGGCGCTCCCGGGCGGCGCGTTCCCTTGAGGCCAAAACCAGCAAAACCAACAGGAAAAAAAAAAAAAAAAAAAAGAAAATAATAAGAGAAAGTTTCTCCCCGGCGAGCAGCTCCCGTGGCACATTTTCATTTTTACGTAACGCGGCCGCCTTTCCCCCACCTGCGGGGAGCGGAGCGGCCCCCCCAGCCCGGCCCGCCCGCACCCCGGCACCGGGGGCTCCCCCGGGGCTC
>JAYDZK010000047.1:12262386-12295242 GCA_034509185.1 Euphonia xanthogaster
ATCCTCACACAAGGTTGGGCATTTGCTCCATGGGTCAGAATCAAAACCAAAAGCATCCTGGGCTCTGTGCCAGGGTCCCTGAGCCCCCTGGCAGGGCTCCTGGCAGTCCAGGACAGCCAGAGGGATGTCCTGGGTTCCAACATTTCTCAGCTCTGGCTCCTCCAGCATCCCCGGCCAAGGTGCTCATCAGTGATTTTATATTTTTTATTTTATATTTTTTATATTTTTATTATATTTTGGTCTGAAAAGCCATTCCAGGAGTGTTAGGAGGCATTTCAGGTGTGAAGAGCAGCACACACCAGGGGAGGGATGAACAAGCTGGGCTGAGGGAGGAGAGAGCCCAGGAAGAGGTGGAAGTGGAGAAAAGCAAGGCAACAGTTGAACTATTTACTTCCTGACAGCTGCCCCTTTTTGCCATGCCAGGGAGATTCTCACCTCACAAAGAGATCCTGAACACTCTTCCCAGGAAAAGGATCTGGGCTCAGCTGGGCTACAAAGCCACCCTGGGCAGGGTAGCCTGGCTGTTCCCAAATGCCAGGGAGGAAAGGGAGATTTCCCATAAGAGAAGGGGCTCGTTTCATCCCCAGAGCACTGATATTACCAGCAATAGGTGCTTTTTTCCCCCTTTTCTACCCTGTTCAATTAGGCATAATCAATGCCAGTGCTGAGGCTGGCATTGTGCCCCAGCACAGCACCTGAGTGCCCGGCTGCCCACAGCATCCTTGTGGAAAACTCTTGCCAACCAGAGAAAAACATTTCCTCAGCATTCCAGAGCTGAACCAAGGGGTCTGCTGGTACCCAGAGGGGTCAGGCAAGGGGCTGAGCCCGTTCTTGTGGGATACTCAAAGCTCTAGTTGAGATCAAGGAGCAAAACCTCAGGCTGGGATCCACGGCTTGAGCACCACATTCAGCCCCAGACATGTTTATAGACATGAATTATCTAAATTATATTAAACCTAAGTTCAGCATCTGCACAAAATGAGCATTTCTGGGGAATAATTAAATGGATTTCCCATTATTTCTCGAGCTGCCAAGCGAATGTCCTACTTTCATAAGTCAGAGCACTGCATTTCCCCAGCAATAAATCCTCCAGCAGGCTGCAAGAACCAGAGCCTGGCAGGCAGAGCAGAGCCAGGGGACAGCGAGGCCGTGGTGGGACACCCAGCCCTCCTGGATGTCCTAAAAACCTTGGAGCAACAGAGCTCCACGGGCAGTGCCATGGTGTGCTCTGGATGGAGAGAGGGCAGCAATGGGCA
This sequence comes from Euphonia xanthogaster, assembly GCA_034509185.1. NCBI lineage: Eukaryota > Metazoa > Chordata > Aves > Passeriformes > Fringillidae > Euphonia > Euphonia xanthogaster. Next base: position 12,263,643 of record JAYDZK010000047.1, read on the forward strand.
GCTGAAGGACCTGGGCCAGGAGCAGCCAGTGCTCCAAACAGGGATTAAAGAGGGGAAGAGGTGGAGCCAAGTGTTGGTGTGATGCCATCCCTGATTCAGGAATCCTCTGCTGGGAGGAGAAGGACAGTGATAATTAAAGCAGGAATGCTGCTTCCCTTCCTCAAGTGGGAAAATCAGCTCCTGTAGGAAATTGGAGGGAGAAAAGACAGAGCTGTGGGATTTAATGGTGTGGGATTTAATGCTGCCCTGCCCTGCCCCCTGAAATTTCCTCCTGTGCAGGATGAAAAACCCTCGTGGGCACTGCCAGGATCAGGGCTGCCTGCTGGGCATCACAGGTCCAGCTTGCAGTGATGCTTCTGGAGGGCTGCCAAAAAGGGATAACAGGAAACTTGTGGCTGCTGTCTTGTGCCTCCATCCAGAGGACAGCAAGGGGGAATCACTGTCCTAAAAAAGAACAAGAGCTCTGTCACCCACAAACACCTCAGAGTGTCCCCAGCAAAGGAGCATCCAACACCTTCAAAATGTACCAATTTTTCTTGGCATAAAAGCAGCTGCTGGCACGCCGGGATGAGCACATTAAATTGAAGTGTGAAGGCATTAAAAAAACCCGAGAATTGTTTGCACAAAAAGCCACCATTACCCTGGCACGACAGAAGTTCCCTATCCAAGGCTGCTCCACGAGCAGCACCAAGACCCTGCTGTTGGTGTGGAGGTTGGGAAGAAGGGAAAGTTTAAAAAAAATCAGATATTTTTCATATTTTTTTGCCCCAGAGGTGGGCTGTGTGCAACATCTGTGAGCCATTCCCCCTCCCATGTGCTCAGGCTCGGGGCTGCTCTGGCCCCACTGGAGCTCCAGCTGTGCCTAATTCCAACATTTCAGGTTTGCCTGCAAAGCTCCCTGACCCACAGCAGCCCTGGACAAATGGACCAGGGGGTGTTTTCAGCCAGTGACAGAGCTCAGGGCTGTTTGGGAACCTGGAGCATAATTGCTCTGCAGAGTCTGCCAGCTGCTCTAAAAATACCCACCCCACCTCAGCTCGCTGACACTCCCATCCTCACCCAGAAATGCATTTTGGAGGTGGAGGCTGAGAGTAGCAGCGGCTGCTGTGGCCTTGAAAAGAGCAATTACAAGGAAAATAGAGGGGGAAAAGCACAATTTGGCCATCCCCATGGCATTGGACAAGTGGTGAGGTGCTCGGTGTGGCTGCTGCTTGCACAGTTCCTGGGTCCTGAGGATTGGGGTCAGACTGGCTCCAGGGCGTCCCCAAGCTCTGCTCTGGCCCCTTGGAGAGCTTCCCCAAGCCAGAAAACAGAGCACAGGTTTTGTGTGAGGGTCTGAAATGAGTTCTCACACGAGGGAGAGAGAGACCAGCCTGCCGTGCCCCCTCCCTGAAAGCCCTTCCTGCTAAAAGGGCCTCACTGTTCCTCCAGATGATGAAATGATGAAACCGGAGCCAAATCCCCTGAAAGGAAACAGATGACCTCTGCTGCTGGGAACTGCTCTGCTCCCTCCATTAACTTCATCATCACCAGAGTACTGCCAGAGGAAAAGCAACAAGAACATCCCTGTCCCTGTCATGGGTGGCAGGGAGGCACATCCCCCTGGTCCCTGCTGAGGCTCCTCATGAGGGCTCCTGCTGCCCGTGGGACTCCCTCTTTCCCCCTTTTTGGGGATGATATTTGCTCTCTGCCAGAGCCCTCAGCAGCCCTGGGTGCTGGTGGGAGTCATGGTTTTATTCAGAAAGGTCCCACTGAGCATTGCTCCCCTCCACCAAAATGCAGAATTTGGCATCTAAAGATCCATGTTTTAAGTGGATACAGCCCAGGCCACAGTTCAAGGGGTTTTTTCTGTTTATAACCAACCAATGGGAAAATAAAACAGGGTTGTGCATGCCCTCCATAAAGATGTTTTATAGAGCAAAAAAGTAGCCCTGAAGCTTTTCCCAAAAGTCTCCCTGATGGAATTTGGGAACAGCCAGCCAGGGACAGCCCAGATGTGGCAGGGGAGCTGTGTTTGCTGAGCATCCTCATCCTCCACCCTCCAGGCAAGGGCAGGGGGAGCTGTCAACTTTCCACTGAGAGAACCCTGCTGTGAGAAATGGTGCTGCTGGAAACAGATGATCTTTAAGGTCCCTCTAAGCCGAGTCAATCTCTGATAACCCCAGAAACTCGGGTTGAGGGTGTTTTTTCATGGGAGTGGTGGCTGTCAGTGCAAGGATGCCCTGCCCACACTGAGGGCAACATCTGCCCCAGCACCACCTCCCGTGCCCAGGGCAGGGCAAACTCCTCCTTTCCCTTGTGGCACTTTCTCCATCTGTATCAAACAGCAGAGCTATGAATATTCAAAGAGACAAATGTGTTAAAAACCGGTGACATTTTCAGGATTGCCTCGTGCTAGCCAGAGAACGTTATTCACAGTAATTACAAATAAAATCCACAGCCCTTCACAGATGACAACAAATCCAAATGGCCTTTTTGCACAGTGAAAATATTAGCCTTAACACTTTTTTTTTTTTTTTTTAAATCTCTTCCAACCAGTTGCTGCTTTCACAGGCACCTCTGAGAGAGCTGATTTTGGGAAAACTTCCCCTGCCTCAGTGCTGTTTGCTGCCTTGTACAGAAAGCAAATTGCACTTTTTTCTCCCCCTGCCTCTTGTTTGAGAGTTTTCTTGGTAGGGATGGAACCATGAAACAGAAGGCTGCCTAAATGAAATTATTAACCCAGAGAAACCACTAAAGGAACTTGATTAATTTGCCAAGTAACAGAGCCTGGTTTGTTCTTTTAGGCAACACATCTTAAAGTAATTGAATCACCCCTTGGAAAAAAAAAAACAGTAGATGATTGAGCCCTGAGGTACACTCGTTCACCATCCTTAATAAATCTCTCTTTATGAAGGAGGTGGTATGCTTTTCTCATCAGAATCCTGTTAATTTTTTTCTCCTTTAAGTAATTGAATACAAAGTTCAGAATCTATCTGCAGCATCCTTCAAGAGAAAAAAAAAAAATCAAAGGTTTATCTCCGGCTTCATCTCAGCAAGTTAATTATGGTCTCATAATTGAGTTAAACCAGCAGGTTATTAAAAATACCACAGGATTATTTTTTTATTTTTTTAATGAGTTATCACAAACCCCGGATCTTTAGCTTCAGCACCCTGAGTAAAGAATTTCTTCCCAGTATCTGATCCTGCCCTGCCCTCTTTCAGTTTGAAGCCATTCCCCCTTGTCCTGTCACTCCATGTCCTTGCCCCAAGTCCCTCTCCAGCTCTCTTGGAGCCTCTTTGGGCACTGGAAGGACCTTTAAGTTCTCCACAAAGTCTTCTCCAGGCTGAACAGCCCCAGCTCTCCCAGCCTGCCCTCACAGGAGAGGAGCTCCAGCATCTTTGGTGGCTGTGACTGAGACACCTTTGACTATTCCCCAAGAAACCTGACTTGAGCTTTGTTATGCCCTGGGATGGAGGAGGAGCCCCCAAAGCCCCATCACGATGCTCATGGTGCTTCCACATCAAGTGTATTTCTAATCAGCATTTCACTTCAAATATTACCCATTCTACTAATTCTACTAATTCTAGGGAATTACAGAAATAATTGCTATTTTCCAATAGACACAGGACTGCCTCTCGAGACAGAAAAAAAAAATAAGGGAAAAAAAATGTACTGAAGTACTGTTTAAGGGAAGTCAAAATAAGCTATTTCCATCTCCTCATTTGCAATTAACTTCAGAGCATAACACAGTGGGAGGTGGTTCATGGGAAAAGTACAACTTCACTGCAATCCTCCCTCCTCCTGAGAGCAGAGATCAGCAGAGATGGATGCACCCTGCCAGGTGGCAGTCACCCTGTCCCCTGTGGGCTGGCTGCCACCAGGGAGGGGCAGGGGAGCTGCCAGCCCCACGCTGTGTCCCTGCCCTGCTGGGACAGTGCCCAGCTGTGTTGGCACCACTGGCACCACTGTGGTCCTGTGTGAGATGCTCCATTTCCATCATCTCCATCCCTACCTGCCTGCAGATCCCACACCACAGTTCCTAGGAGACAAAGCAGAGGGGGGGGAAAGGGATGTGAGGCTGAAAACAGCCTGGAAAACAGCCTGGAAAACAGCCTGGAAGAGCAAGCTTCTTCCTGGGAAAAACAGGAGTTGGGTTGGAGTTGGCAGAGCAAGCACAGAGTGGGGTGGCAGAATGGAGCTACTCTCCTCTCACTGGGCTGCCTGCAAGAAGGGCTGGTTGTTACTATAATCTACCTTTTTCCTTTGTTAAATGCAGGAAAAAAATATTAAACCAGGATTTTTCTGTAGCAATGTCCTTCTCTTCTTCCCCACCAGTGACACTACTGCTGCAAGAAGAGGTGGCCAGCAGCCATCCCTCCCTGGAGAGCTCTGGGTACCCTTTGTAGGAGGGTCCCAGCAGGGCTTTGCTCAGTGGGACACTTTGTCCCCCCTCTGCCTTGCATCAGCCCTCCTCACCTCAAAACACCTCTCTGCTCATGGCTCTTTCTGCCACCTTCCCAAACAGCCCAGGCCAAGCCACGGTCTGGGAGCTCTTTTGAAGGAGCTGGTTCCCCTGCATTGTCTGGCAGGGCTGGGAGCTTTCCCTGCTCCTCTAAATGTTCCCAGGAGGAGGAGGCTCAGACCCAGCCTGGGAACCTCCTGCCCGTGTCTGCCCAGGGGCAGGGAATCCAGGCTGCCAGAGTTGTCCATCATGTGCCTTGGCTGGCTTTTGGCTCGTGGGTTGATTGCAAACCAGCCAGTGAGCAGCAGAGGCTGGGGCTGCTACCAGAGCTGTGCCCTGAGCCCCAGCCCTGCTGCAACCAAGAGCAGACTCCTGCAGGGCCCATCCTCAACTCCCCTCAGTGCCCTTTGCTGGTGAGGAGGGGGCTCTGCCCTCCAGCAAGCACTTCCCACCCTCTGCCCTCCAACATGAGCAGCCCCACTGACGCGGCAGCCTGCTGATTGTGCATTAAATATTCACCTACATGATGCCTCCTTTGAAGAATTCTCCTTTTAACTGTTCTATTTTCATCACTGTCCTCATCTCTCCGTAACGCTCCATCTTCTGCTTAAGTGTCATCTTCAGATTTTGTTCCCAATTAATATTTCTATGGCAACTGCATTTAATTTTGAAGTGGTGGCACTCACTCTGCATAGGAACCAGAGCCTCCTCCTCGCCTCATGGCTCTGTGCCTGTGGTGGACATTTATGCTCTTGTGTTTGCTTTCAAAAGCCATGGTTCTCTGGAGCATCCACATCCAGCCTCAGTGCCCCTGCCCTGCTCTCTTCATGCCAGTCTGGGCACAGCCAGGAGGTTGTTCCAGGCAAAGCTGGGCTCAGATTAATCCACCAGCTGGTGATCACCCAGGGCCTGTATTTGCTACAGGGTAAAGCAGATATTTGGGGAACACCCAGGGGAGCAGCCAGGTGCCCAGGCAGGACAGGAACACTGTGAAACAAGAGGTGGTTGGGAATGCAGGAGTGCCAGAAGGGATTGCTGTGCTTGGGAGCCCAGCCTTCACCCCATGTCCAGCTCCAGGTGATGACCACAGCTGGGTGGAGAGTTTTGCCCCAACAGCCTGAGCTGTGAACCCAGTGATGAGGTGCAGACACGTCCCTGGCTCCTGCAGCCAGCAGCACTCCCCAGAGTGATGGGGAAGGCACCCACTCGTGTCCACGTGTGGGTTTCCTCCTCATTCAAAAGGTAGAACCAATCCCTGAGGGTGGGAACAATCCATGAAGATGGCCAGCAGCACAGGATGGGCACATCCCCAGCTCAGTGCCACTGAGTGCACCACAGGACCCTCCCGTGGGCTCTGCACTGCTGAGAAAAAAATGGGCATGGAGTGGTTAAAATAAGCCTGGGTTAGGGCCTGGAATGAGAAGTATTTGTGTGCTGGTTTCCCTGCCATGGCTGCCTCTGGTCTGGCTGAAAGCTTGCAGGCATCTCTGGAATGACAGAAATGCTGAACCTCCTGTTAGCTGCTTTCTGCAGCCTCAGCACAGCCCTGCAGAGGAACCTGTCCCGGATGGCCCCAGGGGCTGGCAGCCTGACAGATGGAACTGCTGCTGGCCTGCTGCATGTACCACACAGGAGTTTGGGATTAACTGCATAAATCCACCTTCAAAACAAGTTTGTCGTGAGCCAACACCCCTGCTGCCGCCGATGCCCTCCCGGGCAGTGTGGAAGCATCTCCTCTCCATGCAGGGTGACAAAATGTGCACAGAGGTTCCCCTGGCACATCGTGCCTTGGTTCCCCTGGCTGTGTGTGAGGGGTGTTTCCCACTGCAGCCTGGGGCACCTCTGCAATGGCACCACCCCTGGCATTGCCTATTTCCACACTTTCCTTACCAAAACACCTTGGACACCCCCAGGGGACATTCTGGGGGTTTTGTCTCTGTGTTTAAAGTTTGCATCCAGCTTTCTGATGCCAGACTCCATTCCCTGCAAAGTGCCCAGCTGAATTCCTGCCTCCATCCAGAGGCTGGCATGCAGCTGGGATGCCCTCCTGCCCTCGGTGCCCACCATGCCACTGCCACCCCATAAAGTGCCACCAGCAGAACAAGTGCACTCGCCATAGGTTTGGTTTTCCAAGAGCTCCCAGACAAGCTCTGCTCACAATATCGACATTATTCCTCATTCAAATGAGGGAACCACAGAAAAATGTCATTTTGGAAGCCGAGTAACTTAACTCCCCACAGCTGTGCCTTGGGCTGGGCTCCAGCTGCCTGGTGTCCAGCCCACAGGGCTCCTCACACAAGCACCAGATTCCTCCCAAAACTCACTTCCCAGGATGGGCAGTGACTGTGAATGAAAGTTGGGACTGGGATTCCTTTCCTGGCCAGCTGGACCGCCCCGTGGTGGTGGCATGGAGACGCTTCTCATGGAGCTCCCCATCCCAGCCATGCCCTTCCCCACGGATGCTGTTACCCAGCTGAGCTGGGGGAGAACCACATTCCCCACTCCTTGCAGGTTCAAACGTGTGGTTTTCCCCAGCCAACCCTGCACCACCAGGCAGAGATGCCTCTTTCAAAGCCGAGATGTTGGCTGTGGATCCGAGCTCACCCCTGCTTTGAAATAATTCCCGTGGTAATGACACACGGACATCCTACCCCAAACAGGACTGGCTCGCTTGCTGCTGCCCTGCAGGGTTTGTGCCTGGGCTGTTTTCCATCCCTCCCCACGCATCCATGCCCTGACAGCTCTGCTCCAGCTCCGTGTGGGATCCCCACCCAGCAGCCCAGCACCAGCCCGGGCTCCCAGGGCTGGGGTTTCACCCCCGGCTGCTCCCGTGGGTTTGTCAGGGCTGTGCTGAAGGCTGAGCCACAGGAAAGCCACTTAAAAACCAAGGCACCTCCACAAATCAGTCTGACCCCGTGTGCTTGTCTCGCCGGCTGAAGGACTCCGCTGTCCTGGTGAGCAGCCGGGCACAGTAAATCACAAATGAGCTCAGCAAATGCAGCTCATGCTCCCAAACCTCCTCCCCACCCGCCCCGGCCACGGCAAACAGCACCAATAATAACAGGCACCGGCTTTCTCTTTAACCCCAGATCCTTACGAGTGATCAGCAAATTCGAGAGGCCAATTAGGGAAAATCAGCACTTCATTAGCTGCCTGAAATGCAGTCACGGCTGGAAGGAGAGGCAGCAGAGCTCAGCACAGCGAACCCTGGGTTCTCCTGCAGAGGAGGAGATGCTCACTGCGGGCTCCTGGAGCCTTGGGGGTCACCGGGTGTCACTGACATACTTTATGAAAACCCTTTCGCTAGGATTTTCCCCCTGAGAAGCCTCAGAAAAGAAATGTAAGCAATAACTATCAGATGGAATGTGGAATGTGGTCTGGAGATGCTTCACCAACAGGTGCATCTTTGCTTGGTCTCATGTGGATTGTTTTTACTTGATGACCAGTCGTGGTCCAGCTGTGTCAGACTCTCTGGTCAGTCACAAGATTTTATTATCATTCTTTGCTGGCCTTCTGATGTCTCCTTTCTATTCTTTTAGTATAGTTTTAGTATATAATTTTCTTATATATCATATCATTATAAATCAGCCTTCTGAAACACGGAGTCAAGATTCTCATCTCTTCCCTCGTCCTGGGGACCCTCAAAGATCACCACAACAGGGCATGGGCTGCGAGGCTCAGCAGCTGGGATTCCCTCCCTTTTCAGCTCTCTGCCAGCCCCCAGGCTGCACACCAGCTGGGGGAGCATTTTCTTTGAAGGCATGGCTTGTTTGATGGTGTGAAGTCCTTCCCCACTGCTTGTGCAGTGGCTGCTCACTGTGGGTGAGCTCATTCTGCATCCCCTTTCCAAAGCACGGTGCTGGCAGAGCACAAGTTAACCCCAGCCCAGCTCCCCTGGCAGATGGAAGGGAAAACCCTGAGGTTAAGGCTTGGCAGTGAAGTGAGACACCTCTCTCCTCCCTGCATCCCTTCCCGGGGTTATGGAATACTTTGTTTTTTAAGGCAGCCTTACGAAAAAGGCATGAAAATTTAATCACCCCGGCACAAAATCCAATAGCTGCTCCTCACAGGCACCTCACTGTGATTTATCCTCCTGCTAAAGCCTCCACACTCCCCCTGCACTTAGGGCAGCTCCTCTGCCCCAGGCTCAGCAGTGTCCCCAGCATTCCCACAGCCATTCCAGGGCTCCTGCAGCTGCAGGAGGGGCTTTAGGTGCAAAGTGCTTTTTACACCGCTGTGAATATTGCTGTGAGCACGGTGGGGATCCAGGAGCACCTTCACTGGCCTAGGCTGCCCCAGGGCAGTGATATATTGAATATTGCAGTGAGCATGGAGCACAGTGGGACTCCAGGAGCACCTTCACTGGCCTAGGCTGCCCCAGGGCAGTGATATTGCCCGGGCAGGAGTCCCTGCAGAGCCCCAGCCTGCCTTGGGCTCCAAGGAAAGATTTCTCTGTGGAAACTGAACCTGAGTGATGAGACACCCTGTGCTGCCAGCCATGGGCTTTAGCTCTTTACCCTTCCCTGGACCTGTGCTCAAGGAAAGCCATGACATTTATCAGGAGAATGTCCTCCAGTTAAAACCAGAGCCCCTGATTCTGTTAACAATTTGGCAATGAATTAATGACATTTTCCAGTGGAAAAGAAATTGCAAAACTCTCCCGGGAGCCTCTGATTTGACCCAAACAATCTGTCAAGTCAAGCTGGCTGGAGCCTGCCCACTCAGCAGCTTGTGTGGCTCTGAGCTCATCCCCAGCCCAAGCAGCAATAAATAAAAAACCAGGAGGATGACAGGGGGTACTAGGGATGAGTTGGGATCTCTGGCTCCATGGATACCCCTCAGCAAGGAGACCTCAGAGGGTGGACATACAGGTTTTTAGGAGTTCAGTGCCTTGGATGATGGGTTTATTTAAAATATCAATAATATCAATACTCTTTGAAATATCAATGAGCCCCATGGAGAGGGTGGAGGTGCCCCAGTCCTTCCAAACCTGGACTGCACCACCTCCAACTCCAGCCCCACCTGCCAAATCACTCTGCCTCAGCAGGACATCCCTGGCCACTGCATATCAAGAAAGAAAAGATGCTTAAACCAACTAATAGCTGGAGCTAAAGGAGAGATTAGCATTATCCAAATTGCCTGCTCCTTGGAGAGAGCTGGGCAGACTTCCAGGGATGCAGTGGATCCCCTTTCCCTGGGCAGCTGAGGGATGCTCTGTGCCGCTAAGCAGGAGGGCTGGGCAGCTGTACCAAGCTGAAGGGATGAAGGGCTGAGGACCCCCCTGGTGTGACACCCCACGGGATCCCCACGAGGCAGGAGACACCCTGGGAGAGGCTCAGGGCAGGGCTGGGGCTCCTGCAGCTCCCCAGCAGCATCCTGGCTGCCTGAGGATGGAGTGTGAGCTCACAGTGCAGCAGCCCAAAGCCCAGCTCACAAACAGGGAGAGAAAAGCTCATTTCTTGGGCAGATCTGCTGCCCTGCCAGTGCCCACATCCCGAGTCCCCTGATTTACAGCTGCAAAGTTTGCCTCGACTGTGCTCAGAATCATTAAGCTACAAACCACAGACTAATTATGGGGCCCTGGGCAAGAACGTTAATCCAAAGAGCATAAAATTATAATGACTTTCTTGGCATAATTAGACCAAACAGGATAAACAGCCCAAACAGCAACGGCAGCCTGGGCACATTCACAGCCCCAGCTCGATCCCCTGCAGGGAGGTGAGGGGCAGTGGCAGAAGGGATGTCCTGGGGGCAGGGGAGCTGTGACAGCCCCGCCTGAGAATGTCCCAGGGCAGCTGGGATGTTCCCATCTCCCCATCAAGCAGAGCTGCCCCATGGTCTGCAATTTCCCCAGGCACTGTGGGGACCAAACCCAAGGCACCCTCAGAGGTGCAGGGAGGATGCAGCCACTGCCACCTTGTACATCCCTCCCTGCCAAAGCCCTGCATGGGCACAGGGACAGCAGAGCCCAGCAGCACCTGCACCAAAGCTTCAGCACATCAGGCAGGCAGGGCTCTCTTAGGTCTGCCAAGTCCAGAAGGAGTCACTCACATCCCTGTGCCTCTTATCAGTGCCTGACTGAGTCCAGGGGCCCGGGGAAGTGGCCCCAGGCACAGTCAGAGGAGCACAGCCCAAGTGTAACACTCACTTCATCTGCATCTTCATTTATTTATTGCTGACTGGGAAGTGCAACACCAAAGCTAATTATTTGATAAAAGCTTTGGGCAGGGGATTAACGAGCCAGACTCCTAAGCAGATTTCCAAACCCCTTTTCTGTCTCTGCCTCCGGATCGGAGCTGGCTGTGTCGGGTGGGCTGGGAAACACGGGGCCCCTTTCCAGCAGGGCTCTGGCTCACCCTGCATGGCCTGGGGACAGACAGACATGGCCCGGGGACAGACAGGCATGCCAAGCCTCCACTGCAGCACCACAGGGCTGCTGTCCCTCTTTTCTCCCTGCTGGAGGAGCGCTGGCTGCTCCTCGTTCCAGAGACAGAAGGGAGTTGGAAGGGGCTGGGCAGCAGCTCAGAAGCTGAGCATCCACCAGCATCTCCTTCCCAGACCCTGTGAGGGTTTAAAGCTGTTCTCACCTCCCACCAAGACAAGCCTTTGGACTCATTATGTCCCTGTTTCCTATTTTACCAGACTACTCCAAAAGCAAAAAGAGCTCTCTGGAGCTGGCAGCTCCTCTGATGTGCCCAAACTGCCACCCTTGGGTACAAACAGAAGTGCCCCTGCAGCTCAGAGCCTGCAGTGAAGCCAGGGGACACACGGAGTGCTGGGGACATTTCCCAGTCCAGAACATCCCAATGGACACCTGACAGCTTTTCCTGGGCCAGGGTGGCATTCCTCTCCCTGCCTCCAGCACCAGCTGGCTTCATGGACACCCACTGGAGCCATTCCCCCAAACCCTGCTGTTCAATCCAGCTGTAAATCCCAGCTTCCAGTTAATTTTTGCCATTCCAGGCAACACCCTTGAGATGAAATATTGCTCATATTTGCAGCTGCACTCAAAGAAAGGCCAGAGCAGAAGCACATGGCTGGAAGCCCCATGGAGAGGACCCCACCCCTCCTCCCCTGACTCTCTTTGGGTGCTCCACCAGTGAGCCTCAGGTTTGTTTTTTAATGGGAAAATTAAATAAATTTGATGGGAAAATGAAATAAATCCATCTCTGTTTCCCCTGCAGGTTCATCTCTGTGTGGGGCTGCCCTCCTGGCAGACCCATCTCCCACCCACTCAAGGCAATGAAACCACTAAACGTTTTAAAAACAGCATGTTAGCTGGAAAATTTTGCAACCACGGGATAATGGAGACTATCTCCGGGCAAGCAAGAGATTAGGAAGATAAATGACATCGATAAAGGACATTTTAGCCCAAAGCAATTTGAAATCAATGCAAATGGGAGAGTTTTTGCAGGTGCTGGGGCTGCCCACGGGGAGGGCTTGGCCATCAGGGCTTCAAGTTCCCTCCTGGCAGCACAACCAGTGAGCCAAAAATGGCTCTTGCCCTGGAAGATTTATTGGTTGAATAATTTTAATTTCCTGTTAATTGGGAAAACAGTGTTGAAATTTATTGTGTCTTGAACCAGTGACTATTTCAAACAAGGGAGAACAACTGCACCTACAGTGAGCCAAGGCTTGTGAGCAAAGTGCATCTTCTAGGTGTGGAAATGCTTCTTTGTCCCAGCAGTTAAACCACCACCAACACAAAAATCAATGTATGGCACATGCTGTCCCTCCCATCTGTGCCTGTAAAGCTCCCCACAGGGACACCCACCCAACAGCTTCCACACTCCTCTTTTTTCAGCCAAACTTCAGGGTTTTTTTAGGACGTGACACGTGAGAGATTGGTGCCAATGAAGGGGGTTGGCAACATGAAAAACCAGTTCCAGATCCCGTGAGCACAATGAATTGCTCTAAAAAAAATAATTAAAAAAAATCTAATCAAGAACTTTTCCTTTCTTCCCTTTTTTTCTGTTTTTTTTTTTTTTTCACCAAGGACAGTATGTGATGTGTATAGTCTCAAAAGGAGATTTACTAGAGACTGCTGTGACTAAGGCAAGATGTAATTAGAAGAGGGGAGGAACATTTATCACTTGCCAGAGTGAATTAGGTATTTCGACTTCTCAAAAGAATTGAACACAGAGGGTGAATTTTTTTCCAATTTCTCTCACAACTCCAATATTATTAAGTTCAGCTAGAAAACACTTGAGACAAATTGACTCATCTGAGCCCATCTCTTCATAATTGCTACACATTTTAAATTGGCTTAGTTAAATGAACACTTCGTGGTGGTTGACAGGCTCTGTTGTCTGGATGCAATATTAAAAATATCAAAATCAACACCAGAGCTCGAGCAGAGCTTGGGGATATTGCTTTTCTGAGCACTGGATATTGCTTTAGCTGGACTCTGGCAAATACCTACAACTCTCAAGGTGTTTTTAGACATAGATTAAGAGATACTATTCCTTTCCCATTAACAGTGAAGCATTTTTTCCCCTTTTCTCTCTACTTAGCAAGAAATTTATTAAGCTCATGCTCTAAACTGGGCCACCAGCCATGGGTTGTGCACAGAAACCATCCCAACAATGGTTATTCACTTTGCAAGCCTCCACACAGTGCAGTGCCCTCATATATTGTGCATTCCCAGTTGTCTGCATGGAATATACTCCACTCCCAGCAGGCAGGAACCTCAAGGTGCCTGATCCTACCCAGTTTTTATGACTTCAGAGCTCTGGGGCAGAGCTGGAGATGCTCAGCATCCCCCCAGATCCCAGCAAATCCTCTCTCCCAGCCCATTTCCTCAGCGCTGTTGTGCACGTGAGACGTTCCACGGGTCTCCTCCAAAGGCTACGAGAGAGTCAGACAGGAGGGAAGAATTTGGGTCTGGGCTTTGCCAACGTGATCTCACACTGCATTTGTAAGACTCAAGAGCTTTGTGAAAACCCAAAGCCAGGCAAAATAATTGCTGATACAGAAACATTTGAGCAGCTCAGGCATGCATTAGATAAGGGATCTTGTTTCTGCTCCCCCTCCCCTTGGCCTGCGTGCTTCCTTTCCACATTGTTTTATCACGAGCAGAAAACAACAGCAGAGACAGAAGGGCAGAGCCTGCCAACAGCGTGATTTATGTTGGCTTTGGAGCTGAAACACTTGATAAAGCACCCAAAGCCTTGGGTGACTGCACAGGGGCTGCAGCAGAGCTGGGGACCAGTCTGGCCTCTCGCTGCCCCTGGAGCTGGCAGGGGGGGAAGGATTGGGGCAGAAAGCCCAGGGGTGAGCTGTGATCAGAAATGGTGACAATTTCTGGAGGTTTCCCAGCCTCCAGCCCCTTCCTGCAGCCACAGCCACCTCTGCTCCAGCCCCTGAGCCAGCAGAGCTGGCCCTGCCCTTGGTAACCACACTGGGACTGCCTGCTCCAGAAAAAGGAAGAGCAGGTGAAGAGCACCACCCACCCAGGCAAGGAGGCTGCAGCCTGATGTTGGTAATAATTATCACTCAACATCTTGCTGTAATAATTATCACTCAACTTCTTGCTATAAAATGCCCCAAAGATGGAGATGGAGACCATGGAGGGATGTGCCCACAGCGGGATGGAGGCTTTGCAGCTTCTCAGCCCCGTTTGCCGCAGACATGCACAGATACAGAATTTTTCACAGGATTGGGATGGAAATAAATGGGTTTCCAGAGCCCAGTGTGCATTTGTTCATTGCTACCCCGGGAGTGAGATTTCTCCCTTATTTAAATAGCATCTCCAAGGCTTTAGCCTCACTCATCTAATAAAGCAGCGTGTCAACAGCAGTTCTGCATCCCAAAACCGAGGGCACTCAGCCATTCCCCCGCGGGACAACTAAATAAAGAGAGAAGAAAACAAAGGATCATCCCTGCCTGAGCAGAGACCTCTCACTGCACACAGCACCCCGGGGCAGGGGGATTCACCCTGCCTGGGGGGGCACTGGAGTGCTGCCCTGCCCAGGAGCTGCCAGGAGAGCAGAGCTGGAGCTGGACAGGGGAATTAGGGGCTCTAAACCACGGAATAAAAGCTCAGGGATAATCCTCCAGGTGGGATGGACAGGGGGCTCTGGCAGCAGCACTGGGCTGCCCTCACAGGGATGGGAATCAGCAGCAAATGGCTGAAATGGGAATTGGCTGATTTGGAACAAAAAGCCAAGCATAACACCTCAATTTAGCACCGGGTTTAGCAAACCCCACCCTCACACCGCCTGCCCACAGCCCCACCACCTTCCCCCTTCCCTGCCCTTTCCCCCCTCCTCAAACATCAGCAGACAGCAGCAGTGATGGCATCCCTGGGTTTAACATCAAACTTTTTAAATTCTGGGTTTTTTAATGAAAATACTTGAGGGCATTTTTAGCACATCTCCATTGAGTTGCTTGCCAAAAGAAAAAAAAAATAATAAAAAAAGGATACTTGGAGAAAAGAGCTGCCCTAAAACATCGTTGCAGTCAGGAGATATGGTGCTCTTATCCCCTTTGTAGAAGGGAAGCTGGGAATGTCTCCTTTAAAGTGCCTCAAAATGAATTTAATTTAGAATGGATTTCACATTCGCATTTGATGAATTAAAACCAGTGTGGTTTAACAACTATGTAATGGGGTATATATATGATCTGTTAAACAGGTGTTTGAGGTTTAGCAATTATCTAATAAGAGACTTATACATATTACAGTAGATAAACTTCAATAAATATGTTCTTAATCAACCGGAGAGCACTCAACATACAATTACCGTCCCTGCCACATCTTGTTGAAACGAGCAGCTGATTCAGAGCACGGTGGGATTTTTATGTGCTGCTCAAAAAAACCCTCCCCTGCCTCCTGTTCGTGCTGCTGGGGTGGGGTCTCCATGCTTTCCCCCCGGGAAGGCAACCTCAGCAGCGATTTTTTCCATGGAATACCCATGATGGGGATCCGCGGGACAAGCCCAAGCTCCTGCTCCCCTTTCCTCACCTTGCTGCCCACCCACTCACCAAGAGAAATGGAAAGGGGCTCGGGATGGAGAGCTTCATCCTGGCGAGGGGTTTGCATTCGGAGGTGTCAAAAGCGGAGCAAGGGGCTTAATGAGCCCCAGGACAGCTCGGGATTTTCCCGGTGGGAAGCTGTGCCCTGTGCCGTGCTCCTGCCCCTGGGTCACTCCGGGAGGGATGCGCAAACCCAGCCCCATTGCGGGGTTAACGCTCCGATGTTTTGGCTAATTTGCCACGTTTCTAGCTCGGGTGTTAAATCTAATTAGCACATTAGTGCTGGCTTTCCCAGCTGTAAAACAACAGGGAAATCCCTCCTAACTCCAGAGACAAATGCGTGAGTTGCCTCGGCAGCTTCCCCCATCCCTTAAATTCGGGTTTCGCCCCAAACCCGAGGACGATGACAGCGCAGTGTCCCTCCCACAGCCGGGAAAATAAACACGGGCTGCTGGGTGGAACAGGAAAGTACCCAAAAAGTAATAATATCCAAAAGTAAAAATACCCAAAAGGTACCACCGGGTTCACAGAGTTCGGTTTTTCTAATGCACAGACTTCGAGAGAGGAGCTCGCAGTGGCTTAGAATCAGTGCTGGGACAGAGCAAAATTCAACCGCAGCAGCAGTGAGCTGCTGAACCGGCATCCAGCTCCCCCGGGACCCCCACACCAGCCCCTTCCCACCGGGATATAACCGGGGGGGCATCCCCTGTGCGGGATTAACCCCATCCCCTCCGTGGAGAGAGGGGTTGTGCGCTGAAATGGGGGTCTGGGCTCAGCACAGCCTGGGGACCCCCTCTCCCCCCACATCCCAGGACACTGGGGACAGGATGCTGCCAGCACCAGGCGCAGCAAGGCGGGGGGGACAGCGATGCCCCTGCCCGGGGAATTCTCCTCTCTTTCCCCCCGGCTGCACAAGAGGAGCATCTTTCTAAACGCAGCATTAGTGCTGCCCGATAGCTGGGCTTGCTCCGGCTGGGAAATCTGAGTCCCAGTGATCCCACAGCAGCAAATGCACAGGCACCAGGCGTGCCCGGGGATGAGCAGCTCCTCGGGCACTGCCTGACCCGGCTTCGTGAATTCTGCCAAAAAACCAGAGGCTGTGGAGCCCTCCCTCGCTGTGCACAGCCCAGCACGGCTTCGTCTTCTCCTGGTGGTACCTTTTCTCCATCATTACCAGTGCAGCTTTATCGATGACTGTATTGCTGGCTATTTCATTATTCCTTTTTAATCCCTTCAAGCAGATGAGACATGAAAGCAAAGGCCATTAGTGGCTGTGGCCATGAGCCCGGCGGCGGGCAGAGCGAATCCCAGCCTGGATTGTGCCGCCCACCCACCCTCCCTGTGCTGGACAAGCGTGTGGGAAGAGGCATGCCAGAGGGAACAGCGCTTTAAATAGACGACAAAGTGGGAAAAACAGGGAGGAAGGTGCCAAGGATGCCCCAGGGCTTGTTTCCACCCTCCCCAGCCCGCACTCACAGGCACCCGTTGCAAGAAGCAAAGGCTGAGCATCCTCAGGGGGATTTTTCTGCTCAGCCCATACTCACAGCACCCAAACCCTGCTATTGTGAGGCTGTCACCCCCAGCACCCTGCAGGGGTGCCTGCCGTGTTCCTGCTAAGTTTCAGCTGACAAGCTCAGGTGGAAGGAAAGCAAAAGACATTTGCTTCTTTTTTTAGACCTGAACGGAGAAGTTGTACAATTTCAGTGTATAAATAATTGAAGGGCTAATGTGATCTCAAACTGAGCACTTATGAAATGGAAACGTCCCTGTTGACAGATGAATTCCTGTAAATTTTCTTTGGTTGAGCTCAGATTCCCATTTTGTGCTTCGAAGCAGATGAGGTCACCCTGGCTGGACAGCACACGCTGTGCCTGGCAGGGACCTGGGCCTTTGGAAAGGAAAAAAGGATAATCACAATAATAGTGGTAATAAAAGGATGAGATTTTAAAGGCTGCAGGATGGCACACACAGCTCAGTGCACACATTGGCTCTCCCTCTCTTCAAAGACCCAAAGAGGGTTCCTGGGATGCCTCCAGGCAGCTGGAGCTGTCCCTGGCCAGGTCCCCGTGCATCCCCCAGGGAGCACGGCCCCAGCAGCGTGGGGGGGATGGAGGGGAAGGTCAGGACCCCTCCCAGCACAGAGCTGCCCCCAGCGTGCCATCACCTCCCCCCACACTGCCGCTGTGTTTACGTTCTGCCTTCCTTCAATTATAATTAATAGCGGCTCATTATCAGGAGGGGACCGTTTATAAGATTCAATTAGGAGCCATTTATTTTAATGCTTTTGAACACAAAATGGGTTTGATCTCAGGAAACATTTCATTAGCATAATCTTCCCATAACAAGATCATCTCCTGAGCCTGACATATCTGCACACCAGCACCAGCGAGGGACGGCGTCCGAGCGGTCAGTGGGGCACAGCCAGCACCTCCCCTGCCCAGGGAATGGCACCCTCAGGGAGGGCTCAGCACTTCTGTGGGAGCTCAGCTCTCCCCTGGCACCTGTGGCTCTCAGACCTGGCTCGCCCTGGCAGCCCCAGCATGGTCAGAGGTGCCACAAAGGCAGCCCTGAGCCACCAGCAGGGCTTTGCCCTTGAGCAAACACAACTGGGGCTGATGGCAGTGCTCCCACTGACCCTTCCAGCTGGAACCCAGCCTGCTCCAGCTCCAGCAGCTCTCAGCAAAGCTGTGCCATGGCACAGAGAGGGAATGAGATCATTTTATTTGACTGTTCAGCTTAGGAAATTTAGTCATGAAGCAGGAATGAAAACTTGTGTCTACTCCAAGTCAAAATGCTCAATACAGCATGGCCATTTTTTTCCCCAGGGATAATCATCTCTGATTTGTTGCCCATATGGAAGATGTATTGGTTTTCCATACACCAGATGAGTTATAAATTTCATAAGCTAAGCTGTCCATATATTCAAAGTAATATGATATCATTCACTTACACTTAAATTTCACAGTGCACCACCATGTATTTTGGGTATAAAACTATGCCATGAACACATTTTTAAATGCTTGGTCTTTATCAGAGCCCTGTCTGGAGCTATTGCCTTCCAGAAAATGATGCTCTGGGTGTTCTCCCACATCAGCTGCAAAACAGATGGATAAAACACCCCGACCCTGCCTCGAGCACCAAGCCCTGGCAGTGCTGTCCCTGGGGGGAACAGGCTGGTTTGGGGGCACAGGGATATGGGGCTGCAGAGTGCAGAAAAGCTGTGCCTTGTTTCTTGGATAGAGAAGGAGCCCCCTTAGCCCAGGATCTGCCTGACCCCGAGCTCAGACACCCTTTCCCAGGCCTGGTGCTACCTCCCTGTTTAATCCAGGGGCAGGCACCTTGCAAACAGGCAGGAACTGAGGTCCCCAGATCATTGTAAATGGACAAAGGGTATAAAAAGAATATAATTATTACTAAAGCATTGGCACTGGAGGGCAGGCACTGGCAGTGCCCACACTGCTGGCCCCTCTGCTGCCCAGCTCTGGCACTGGGCACAAAACCAAACGCTCCCTTCCCAGGATCATGTTTTAAAGCTGCCTAAACCACCGGGAAATAAATTCCCCTCCAAAGAAATCCCTTGGTGCCACAGCTCCAGATTATCTGCTAGTGCAGGAGGCAGTGCTCAAATATTTTAAATGTATGGGCCATACGTTCTGGGAAATGTAACATACACAGAGAAAAAAACATTGCCTCCCATATGGGCTCGGAGAAGCTGCGGATTGCAGCGCGCCGAGCCAGATGGCCACTAACTCAGTGCAGCTGAACAGGAATCTCTGGGCCAAATTCATCCCCACCACAACCACCCCGAGCCCTAAAGGCTGATGACATTGCTCAGCTCCTGGGTTTGACTCCTGCAAGGCGGGAGTTATCTGCCCATGGGAGCCAGGTTGTGACAGATAGCTGCCATTGGGGTCTGCAGTTGTTCTTCCTGCTCTGGTGTGGGCCTGTCCCCCCTCCCAGAGATGCTGGAGCCCCCCTGGTTCTCTCATTTGCAGGCTGGGAATGGGAAGGTTTGGGGGAATTAGACAGTCGGGTCAGGAGCACTTCATGGCACCAAAGCATTTCATACCCACTCTCTGGGCTCTCCCTCGCTGGGGTGTTGGTTACCTGTGATTTGGGGCTGACCACATCCTGTCACCAGCTCCTCGGTGCTGTGCCTCCAGCTCCGTGCTGCTGGACACCCCCCTGCACTCTGTCACGTTTCTCTAATGTTTTGGCCAGGGTAAATGAGCAGGAAAATCTATTTTTGTGCTTAATTTGCCACGGAGTGGTGAAGGATCCCTGAGCAGCCCTTGCATCACCCACAGCAGAGCCACACAGCCCCTCCCTGCCTGCTGCTGGCACAGGGCTGTGGCAGGACCTGGGCAGTTCTGCCACGGCCAGGCCACCAAAACTGCTCCCTGGTGCTTAATCCCTGGAGTTCCTGCAGCCCTGGGAGCGACAGCACCTCACACTGACAGCACCCACCGCGGGATCGAGGGATGGAAACCCAAAACCCTTCCCAAAAAGGGATGGAAACACTCCCTGATACCACAGGAGCTGTGCTTCCAGCTGTTAGACCGTTCAGTACACGGCTCAGGAAGGAGCAGAGGCTGAGCTGCCCAGCTCCCTGGGGCTGCTGGGACAGGCTGAGCCTCCTCCACCTCCAGGTCTCCGGATTTTCCGCGGGCGGCCGGAGCCGCGTCCTGCGCCGTGACTCACCCAGCAGCTCCCCGTGCAGGCACCAATCCTGCTGCTCTCCCCCTGCTCCTCCTGGGGTACCATCCTCATGAATCACGAGTCTGCAGCAGGGACACCAGATGCACTCCAAATGAGTCACTTGGAGGAGGTGAAAGGAAAACCAGACCTGCCGGGGATTGCAACTCGCTGTGACAATGAAAGGGCTTGGACATAAATCACTCTGTTGTGACTGCAGCCACAATGGCTGTTGGGAACACTTTGGCTTGAGGAAAAAATGCCAGGCCAGAACACTTCCAGGGAAGGGGCAGCCACAGCTTCTCTGGGAAACCTGCTTCTTCATTAACGCCCTTGCCTTAATGAAGTGAGATTTAAACACAGCTCAGGGAGGGAATGGGTCCCTTGATGCAGCACTGGGGTGCTCAGGTCCCATCCCTGAGGTGCACAGGAGCTCAGGTGCTGCTGCAGAGCCAGGGCCCCGGGCTTTGGGACAGCCAGCACAGCCCAGAGCCCTGCCAGGAACTGCTGCTCCAGCCACGCCTGCCCATGAAGGGAAGGCAGGAGCTGTGGTCACAGGAATAAAGAAAATTCAGCTTGTGACACAGATCAGGTCATTGCCTGGGTGTGGTGTGATTAGAGGGGCTCGGTGTCACCCCAGAGAGGCAGAGAAGGGAAAGAGAGGTGCTGCAAAAGAGTCTGGCCACACATTTAATGAAGCACATTAACCTCGTTAACCCAGCTCCATGATGGGATTTTATGGAGAATCACAAAGATCTGCACCCTGGAACACCCCTGAAATCCTGGAGAAGGGGAGAGGGGATGAGCCCCTTGGGGCCCCGTGCCCTGCTCAGGGCCCTGAGGATGCCAGCTGGCAGAGGGAGCCCTGGCAGTGCCAGCCACCACCACGGCTCTGCTGGCTCATCCCACATGGTTCACATTCCTCCCCTAATCTCCAGGCTGCCCAGGTGCTCCTCTCAGCACCTCTGTGGAACCAGGGCTCCCCAGGGCTCCTCAAGGAGTTTTTGCAGCAGTCCCAGGGAAAGCAGAGGATGGGACAGGCACAGATTAGGGGCTCCAAAACAATGCAGACAAAAACATCCTCGCTGAAAAGTAATATCCTTCCTCCAGCTAACAAAATGGGATCCATCTGCCTGTCCCAGAGCCCACAGCTGAGCATACACGTGGGGCAGGGCTGTTTGCACCCTCAGGAACACCAAAGCCCAGCCCTGCCTGACTCCTGCAAGGAAAACAGGGAGCAGAGCCACTGGCAGCCAGCAGGATGCCAGGATTTGTGTGCACCAAGTCTCCCACACGGGTAAGACAGAAAGGAAGAGGATTTTGAGCAGCAGAGAGAGGTACAGAGAGCTCTGAAATCCCTCTGGCTTCACTTCACTGAGGTCTATGTTTAACCAAGCCAGCTCCCTCCCTGCCAAGTGCAAACATGATCCTCGGGGGAATAACAGAGCAAAGAATTTGGATGAAGAAGCTTTAAAAAAAAAAAAAAAAAGAGAGAGAGAGAAGAAAAAGGAAGACATCCAATAAATACTTAAGGGAACAACTGAAGAAGAGATTTCCAAAAATTCAGAAGCATAAGGGCTTGCTCTTAGGGGAAAGCCAGTCTGAGCATTTCCAGGAGCTGCAGTTCCAGCACTGTGCTGGTGCTCCCTGGGATGCCCCTCTCTGCCCCAGCTGCCCCCCATGCCCAGAAAATTTGGCTTCGTTTCTGAGCATCCCCAGGGGTCACCCACCAAGAGAAAAGTCAGAAACCACCTCAGGACAAGTGCTGTGGTTAAAAAAAGACCTAATTCACCTTGAAGAAATCTGGAGGTCCTTTCACCATGTGGCCCTGCCCTCCAGGCTGAGCAACCCACCAGGGATCCCCTGATGCCAGCTTTGGGGCAAGCCCCTGGGGACAGCAGATAAGCCAGACTTAACTGCATCTCTGTCTCCCCTCCTTGATGTTCTGTCCCTCTGGTGCTGCCACTGCTGCTCCCCAGGGCAGTGGGAGGTGCTGGTGCCCTCCCCTGCAGCCCCAGGGGTGGGATGCTCTGTGCTGAGCCCACCAGGGGCTTGGGAACAACAACAGCCACCCCCAAGGCTCATCCTGCATCCCCCCATGGGCAGGGACAGATGGGCACCAGCCCTGGGCTCTGAGCAAACAGGAGAGGGCAGGGAAAGGGAGCCTGGCCTTGCTTCACCTGGCCTGGCAGCAGGGTCACTCTGCTTGGATAGACAGGAAAAGGTTTTACAGAAAGGGGGAGAAAGTTCTGGAATGTTCTGCCCGGGAGGTGGTGGAGCTCCCATCCCTGGATGGGTTTAACAAAGCCTGGATGGGGCACGGGGTGCCAGGGTTGAGCTGAGCTGCTGGGGCTGGGTTGCACTCCATGATCTTGAAGGTCTCTGCCAACCTGTGAATTCTGTGAATTGTGTGGGGGTTTGGGGCACGAACTCTGCACCAGCCCTGACTCTGCTGCCACCCAGGGTCCCCCTGCACCCCAGCATCCTCCTGCCTCGGGTGCACCCACTGAGCAGGCAGCAGAGGCTGTGCAGCACCTGCATTACATCAATTATGCAGTTCCAAGATGGGTTTAGCTGGGAGTGGTGCATCATCCCACCAGGGGAGGCAGAAAAGCCTCTCCTTCCTTCCCCCAGGCAGGATCCCTGCCTGCTCCCCGTGGCAGGGACAGCAGCAGGGTGGGAAGGGAAGTTTGTTTTCAAGGCAGCTCCCTCCAGGTCCCTGGGTTTTCCAGATGGTTTGGCTGTCTGGGGAAGCCTCTTGATGCCTTTCACAGAGAGAGCCCTCCCTGAAATATGGGAAATGGGAACTAATGCTAAAGCCAAAAAACAGATTGCAGGAGACTGAGAATACAGATGTGTCATGAAACCCAAGAGTGGCTCTTCCCCTTCCCCACTATGGTCGTGGGACTCTTTCTGTAGCCAGAATATTAATGTAAAACAAACCCTTCCCAAAATGTCTGAAGTTCAGAGCCTCTTTCTGCAGAGGAAATTGCTAATTCAGTGCAAGCTAGACCTGTGTCCACAGGAAATGGGAGTCTGGAGGAAAACCAGGGAATTCCTGAGGAAGGCATCCCTGGATGAGCCAGGACCTCCAAAGGGATGTGCAGCACTGCAGATGGTTCTTGCAGGTCCCTTCCAAGGGAGCTGTCTTACCCTATCCTGCCCTGTTTTATCTGCCACCCCTGGAGCCAGGAGTCCTCCCAGGGACCCTATTTTGCCCTCCCCCAGCCCTTGGAAAATCTCCATTTCCTGGAGCTGTTTCCAGGGAGACTCTGCCACTCCAGAGCAGCCCAGCAGGGAGGAGAAGGCAGCTCCCTGCCTGCTTCAAACAAGAAAATCCATACATGGTAGGAAAGTTTGTAAAAGGCAGAATCACTTCGATCTCAGATAGAGTCAGCACGTGATGGAAAGAATTTCCCCACTGGCAGGGCAGGAGAATCAATTTAAGGTGTTTACACAATGCAAAGCTCCCAGTGTATAATTATCATTTTATAGTCAATCAATTGTAATTCTGATCCAGAGCACAGCACAGGAAAATTAGCATTCAGGAGCACCTTTGATAAATTAGTGAGGATTAGGGAGTCTCTGTTTGCAGAGATTTTGGTCTGGCACTAAGGGAGGATTTAAAAATGGCAAAGTTTTTGCCTCTGCAGCTGAATACACATGGGACTGAGGAATTTAAAGCTGTTTAGTTCTGGAAGAGAAGTAGGATTAAAGCTGTGGAGAGGGCAAGGATCTATTCTGTATTTGATTAGGAGTTTTATGATGCAAAGGAGCTTTAGGGAACGCTTCAACTCTCCGTGCACAGGATTATACACACCACTGTATTAATTATTAGTATTAGGATAACACCTAAAAGCCCCAGCAGCGTGCAGAGCCCTCCTGTTCCATATATTTTGTGTTTGAGCCAAGCCCAGCTGAGGCAACCCAGGATGTGAGCTGATCCCTGGGGTGAATTACCTTGAATCACCCCAGTGCAGCCACAAATCTTTCCCAAAGGAAATCTCAGACAGGGGTTGATGAGTGTTTCCAAAAAAAGACCTTCCCTACAGACCTGACATCACCACCATCCTCTGCCCAGATTCCTGCAGCATTTCTCCCTGCCCAGGGACCACTTTGCCAAAAGCCAAAGCCCTGGAAAGGCTGGGTGGGGTCAGTCAGCCCTGGGTGACAGGGAAGGTGACAGAGATGCTCCCAGGAGCCCAGCACTGCCTGCCTGCCTCCCCAGAGCTCAGGGAGGAAATCACTGCCAGAAAGCAGCAGAAAATCAATCCAGTGGAAAGAGATGTTTTTCCTGCCAGGGGAATGACTTGCCCAGCTCACAGACTGCACATGGAAAAACAGTTTCCAAAAGCTGCTGAGCTGAGAAGCTGAGGGTTGGGATGGCTCCTGGCAGGAGATGCCCAGGAATTGGCAATGCCCCCCACACCCACTCATCCACCTGCCCCTCCGAGGCTTTTCTTTGGGAAAAGGAGGAATCTGGACAGCCCTGATCCCAGAGGAGCTGGGCAGTCACCAGGATTTCCTCCCCTGACCTGTCACATCACAAGCCTTTCCTAAAGTGCCTTTCAGCAGCACAATGAATCGACAAAAATGGATGGGGAGGGGGAAAAAAACCCAAAACAAACTGTAAAAATCCAGCAGCAAAAGGGGCCCAAGCAGCAGCTGGGTGCAGGGACTGAGTGCCCAACACTCCCTCAGCAGCTCCATCCTTGGGGAAGCCGGGATGCTGGAGGGGAAGCATGCAGAGCCCTGCTCTGTATGCACAGCCCACCCTTCATCTGCGCTGCCTTTCTCATGGAAATGCTGGGAGCCCAGCCTGGTGGCAATAATCTCCTCATTCTCCGCCGTTTCCTCGCGGGGGTAAAGATCATGGAGCATTAACACAACGGATGTGCACTTTGAACCAGAAGCTGTTCCCTGGGCTATAAATCAGCGCCTGCCACTGCAGCACAATGGCTCTGAAATTAATTACCCTGTCGCTTTGCCAAAGGGAAAGGGCCCCTTGCTGCTGTGGATGCAGGAGCACAGCCCTGGGGACAGCCCTGGCGTGGCTGCAGCCACAGTTTTGGCCCCACATCTTCCTTGAAACCTCCCCAGGCATTTGGCTGGACCTGGGTTAGTCTGTCCTGCTCCCTCCTCATCCCCGTGATGCTGCTGGAGCTTCAGGAGAGCCACACAATTCCAGGTTGGGCCATGGAGCCCAGTCACTCATCTGGGGGTAAATCCCCCTGGTTTTTGTCCCTGTGCTGATCAGCTCTCCCAGACAAATCTGCTTTCCACAGGTTTGGGGATGGTCTGCAGCATGGCAGGGAGAGCAGACAAAGAACGAGCTGAGAGCCAAAAAGGGCAGAGAAGGAATGTGCTCCTTTCATTAAAACCTACAGAACACAAGACATTTCTGGAAATGCTCAGACTGGCTTTCCCCTAAGAGCAAGCCCTTGTGCTTCTGAATTTTTGGAAATCTCTTCTTCAGTTGTTTTTAGCTGGCACAGCAGAGCTTGTACACAAGACCTTATCTCACATGAGACACAAGAAATAAAAATGCAGTTGGTGCCCAGCCTGTTGAGAGCATCTCCTGCCTGACCTGCAGCTCCTTGGAGCCAGTGCAAACTCCCAGGGCTGGCAGTGCCATCTGCCCATCTGCACATCCCACAGGGTGGCTGCTCCCCTGAGGCAGCAGCCCTGAGCAGGAGCTGAAAGCATTGCTGCTTCTGGGAGCCAGCACAGCAAAATTTATGTGAAAATGAGACCTGAAAACATTGGTGCTAATGGAAGGGAGAGGCTGTACAGCACAAATAAAACCCCAGTCCAAGTGATGCAGAGGGAAATGGCAGCATCCATCAGCTCTGAGATGTTTGCTTGCAGAGCACAGGCTCTGCCTGTTAGTTTCACCACCATGACAAAAGGAAAAGGGGGAATTACAGCACTTTTTCAGCCTGGCTTCCTTTCTGCCTGTGCAACCCATCCCTCCCTGTGCTAAAAGGACAAGGAAAGATGAAGGGACCAACCAAAACCCAGGCCACGAGACAGCAAGGCCATTTATTGAAGAGATATTTACATTTTAGGGAGGAAAACTAAAAGTATTTCAAGGGAGCAACAGTTTTTAGCTTCTGCTCCTCTCTCCATCTCCACTGCAGCCCATCACTGAGAGCTTAACCAACAATACCCTGCATCCCTCTGCACCTGGATGAAACCTCATCAGGCAATGCCTCTCAGGAACCACCAGGAAAAAAGAGCTTTCCTTGGAAAATCAGAATAGGAAAGATGGAAAATCCTGAGGATTCACCACAGGACACGCCAGCACCAGCACTCCTCCATCAAAACACATTTCCAGGGCAATTCCCCCAGGAAAAACCTCTCTCCCTGTCATTTGCTCTCACAGCATTAATTATTTCTATCCTGACACCCCAGAACTGGGACAGAACCCAAAGCATGTTGGACTCTTGCAGGAGAATCTCTAATAGCTGTTTATAGCTGCTGTGCTCGAGTGAAAATAAAAACTCCTGTGCTCAGCAAGGCGAGGAGCAGCTCGCCCCTACAGTGCCATTTTTAGCTCCCCAAGGTACAGCAGCACTCAGAGGCAGAGCCTGGGGAAGGGCCTGCTTGTCACCCATGGAGAACTGATATTGAGGGAGAAAGAAAAGAAAAATTCACTTTTCACCCATAGAGAACTGATATTGGGGGGAGAAAAAAAGAAAAATTCACTTTTCATCCATGGAGAACTGATATTGGGGGAGAAAAAAAGAAAAATTCACTTTTCATCCATGGAGAACTGATACTGGGGGAGAGAGAAAGAAAAAGTGTCATTATAGGACACAAAATAACATGATGTGGACACTGGAATTTCCAAGGTAAAAGAATGGCAGTTCAATTTCTGACTCCAACATTTATAAAGTGACAGTGGATTGGAGGGTGACAGTGCCACCTCTCCAGTGACACTGGACAAACCAACAGCCCATCAAATTTGTCCTTCCCCAGAGAAGAATGCAAAACAAGAATTATTCACAGAAAAGCCTGTGAGAAAGTTCATTACAAGAATGTAAACATCAGAAGGCTTGGAAGAACTTACAGGAACAGGGTGACAGAAAAATTCCACTTTTCATCCATGGAGAACTGATAGAAGAGAGAAAGAAAAATTCCACTTTTCATCCATGAAGAACTGATACTGATGGAAGAGAGAGAGAAAAATTCCACTTTTCATCCATGGAGAACTGATGGAAGAGAGGAAGGAAGAGCCCTGCGTGTCTGTGGGGATGCTGTGGCTGTCAGCAGAGCATCTTCACAAAAACCACATTTTGTTTCAACTAAACAAGCTTTGTTTTCTTTTTTTCTGTCTTCTTTTCACTCCTGCTCACACATCCTTTAGTGACTGAGCTGATGTGACCACCTTAAGAATCACCTTTTTTTTTTCTTTTTCACTCTGAGGGTAAATTAGACCCAAAAGGAAAAATCCTCCCTCACCACTGAGCTGGTCTGGATGATCCTTCCAGGTCCCTTCCAGCTTGAGCTATTCTGTGGTTCTAGAAGAATCCTTGCTGCTGGAGGCATTTTTGGGCTCCAGAGGAGCCTGTGTCCCTCCCAGGTGGCACATCCAGGCTGGGCTGTCCCTGTCCTGCAGCCCAGAGCAGCTCCCAGACAGCAGAGCAGGAAAAGCACATTTTTAATTAAGTGATTTTGGCTGAAGTTTTTATAACCCAAAGGCCCCAGAACAAGAACAAAAGCTTCCTTTCAGGCAAAATAAATGTTTGATGAGGTATTTAATCAAAACCAGCACGACTTGGAGGGGAGGGAGGAGGGATTGTGCCGAGAGGGTGCATTGCAGAGTTGTGGAGGACAGCAGGTCCCCCTCCCTGCTCAGGTCACTCAGGACCATCAGGAAAACATCTCCCTGCTGTCCTGCAGCTCCCACCCCACAACCCTGGTTCAACAAGGGAGCAATGACCAAAACCTGGGCTCTCCTCAGGTGTGCACAGGAGAGCAGGGAGGCTCCCACTCCAAAACCCTGTATCAAAGACCTGCCTGGAAAAAAATATATATATATATATTACATTTTTTTCTTCTAATAATAAAACATTTAGTTCTAGGTCACTAAGCAGAGGAGATGGAAGATGAGAGGGAGAGCTGCTCTGATCTCTTTTGCAGCTTTTTATAGAGGAATGTTCTGCTTAACTGCCTTGCTGGGAAAAAAAAATAAAGAAAAAAGAAAAAAGCCCTGCCCGCAGTGTAAATGGGGAACTGGCCCTCAGCCAAGGCTGCCCGGCTCCAACCTGCTGCAATTGCCAGCTCGGGGCTCACTGGGAGCCAGAGGGAAGTGGTAATTCACAGGAGTGGTGAAAAAGCCCTTTTCCCCCCGGGTGGATATTCCCAGGAGAGCTGAGCCAGCCCCAGCAGCTCCAGCAGGGGCAGAGGCTGAGCCTGGAGCTGCGGAGGGGGAGCAGGGCAGTGCCTGCACCAGCATCCTGCACAGCCAAAATCCTCCTGCACCAGAGCCAGCCCAGCCCTTCTGCATCCCCTGGAACCCCCAGAAAAGCAGCCCAGCTCTCAGTGGCACCCAGCTCCCTTCCACATCAGCCACTGAGAGTGGGAAAACCCCCAGGATCAGCAAATCCATCCCTAAAGCACGGCCCTCAGCACACACCTGTGTGGGTTTTGAGCACTCCCAGGGATGGCCACCTTGCTCTGCTCCAAGTCTCAGTGGTATTTTGGGAATAACTCTGGAGAAATAAAGGGAAAGGGAGCACAAAGCCAGTGTTGGTGTTTGGCTGGATGAAATAGAACATGAATTTAAAGCACTGCAAGTTCATACACTCCTATAGCAACATGCTATAAAGCTTTACACACATCGATTTAGGGGGAAAAAAAGGAGTTTGCTTATTTTTTATTCAGCATTGTGAACCAAGAAGAGAGCAAAGCCCAAGTCATTACTGAAAAGCTGGCGCTCACGTAAGCCCTACAGAAAATGTCTGTCTCCTGGCTTGATAGCCATAACAAAAATGATTAATAATCTGCTGCAGACACTTATAATTGCCATAGCTTCCTCTTGTGAATTTAAATAGCTTTCTTGAATTACTGCCTTTGACATAATCAATAAAGCTGAGTTATTGCTTTATCAGCCAGATCTCTACGGCAGGGGAGAAACAGAAACCTGGGGAGACAAAATCCCTCCAAAAATTCCAAGCCAGGGGGTTTGTCCCCAGCAGGGCTGGGCCACTGTGGCCCCAGAGCCCCTCCAGGATTATTTCTATCCCTTCAGACAGAGCTGACAGCGAGCTGGAGGCAGAATGGGAGCCCCTCACAGCCCAGCAGCAAACATTTAATGACTATTGAGAAGCCAACAACATCTTTAACTTTCCCCATTCCCTGTCAAAGGGCTCTTATTTAGCCTAAGAGGACTCTGAAGGTAATTACAGGGTCTCATGTCATGCCAGGGTGTCAGGGGGACACAGGGACAGTTTCCAGGCCAGGATTTCCATCCTCTGGATGTGGAACAGGGTGTCAGTCTGTCCCAGCGTGACCCATGCCAGCAGCACAGGGATGGGACTTTTCCCTGCCCCCCAAATTAAACTTTTCACCACAGCCAGCAGAAAGGAAAAATATTGTCTTTTCAAGTTCCAGATAAAACTCAGAAATGTATAATTTCCCCCCTCCTCTAAAGAAAATGATAATAGTAATAATTCTTTCTAACAGGCAGAAAAAAGCAAGGACTCTCTTCGAGCTCCCGGGAAACTGATTTGGCAAAACCCTGCTTTGATTCAATACCTGCCACTGACATATTCTCTGAAAAATCTTTTGCTAGGATTTTTTTCTCCTGAGAAGCTGAGAAGCCTCAGAGGAAAAGAAAAACAATAATTCTCTGCTGCTGTGGAATGCAGCAGGTGCATCTTTGATTGGTCCATGTGAGTTGTTTCTGCTTGGTGACCAACCACAGGTCCAGCTGTGTTGGGACTCAGCAGTCACAGGATTTTATTTTCATTCCATTCCTTTCAAGCCTTCTGATGAAATCCTGTCTTCTATTCTTTTAGTATAGTTCTAATCTATCATTTTCTTTTAATATCATATACATAATAAAGTAATAAATCAGCCTTGTGAAACGTGGAGTCCAGATTCTCATCTCTTCCCTCATCCTGGACCCCTGTGACCACCAGCACAAACACCCTTCCACAAGAGCTTCAGAGACTAAAGAGAAGCATTCCAAAGCCATCCATTCAGCAACTGGGCCAGAGCAGGCAGCCCCAAGGAGATGCTGTCCCATCCCTGTCCCTGTCCCATCCCTGTCCCATCCCTGTCCCAGCCCTGCTCCTCCCCTGCCTGCAGAGGTGCCTCAGGATGGGCTGAGCAGCACCAAACTCCCCAGCACTGCTGTGGGGGCAGATCCTGCTTTCTGCTGGGAAAGAGCCATAAAAAAGAGCCCAAAATCACCTCCCTGAGGCCACCAGTGACTGGGGAGTGAGTGGTCTCACAAAGAGAGAGGTTTCTGTTTTTCAGGCCAAACTAAATGTTGACTTTTATTAGCTGGGTGTTTTTTTAGAGCTCTTATCTCTTTCCTTGACTGGGAATGGAAACATCCATGCTGGTGAGAACCCAGTTTCAAATTTGGCTGCCCATCACACACAGATAATGCATTGACAAGATTTTCTTGGTGAGATAAAGGGATTTTGCTTGTTTTCAAATTCGTGCCTTTGATAGATTCTTTGAAGTGCAAAATATTTTCTTTTAATAAACGCTGCACCATATTAACATGACATTATTTTTGCCTCTCTATGAGAATTCCCTGCTAGGTCTGCCCAGAAAGCAAAAAACACCCCCAAAATTAGGGGAAAAAAAAGAAAAAATCCCCTGAGGTTAACAAGGACTTCCCATAACTCACTGTGAGCCTGGGCCCTAATGGAGATGGATGAGTCACAGGTGGGGCTGCTCTGAGAAAATCCCATTTTTCATTTTGATAGCACCTTTTAACAGGAGCTCTCCAAGTGCTTGAAAAGCCTTTAGTGCTGCTTCCCAGGCTGGGGCATGGATGGAAATTCCCCCGGAGAGAGGGGATCAAGGCAAGCCCCGGGGTTTTGTTTTCCTTCTGCTCCAGGCAGCAAAACCCAGCCTGGTGCCACAACAGGAGCTCACACTGTGCTCTAACTTCAGCATCCTGGACCTGTCTCCACCTGCCCATGAATAAAGAAATCCCCAGGCTTTCCCGGGATCCAAAAAGAACAAGCCCAAAAAACCAACACCCACAAAACAAACAAACAAAAAAAACCCAAACAAAAAAATCAAAAGCAAAAAAAAATTAAAACAAACCCCACCCACAAACAACCCCCCCAAAAAAACCCCAAAAAACAAACAAAAAAACCCAAGCAAAAAAACCCAATAATAATAATAAAAACAAACCAAAACCCCCCAAAAACAAACAAACAAAAAAAAACAAACAAAAAATGCCCAAAAGAATAATAATAATAATAATAATAATAATAATAGTAAGCCAAAAAAAA
>JAYDZK010000047.1:12375795-12426734 GCA_034509185.1 Euphonia xanthogaster
GGGCCCGCCCGTCCCTGAGGGGCGCGGCGGCGGCGGCGGGCGGGGCGCGGAGGCACGGCATGCCTGCATGGGAAACGCTGCTGCGAGCATCGGGGCCCGTCTGCCACCCGAACACCGCCTTGTCATCCAAACCAGAGCCCTCAGTGCCGTGTCAGACGTGTCCTTAAGCACCGTGATTCCACCACCGCCCTGGGAAGTACAGTCCAGTATCTAAGTATTCTTTGTGGGAAGAAATTCTTAATGTCCAGCTTAAACCTCTCTCCTGGCGTAGCTTAAGGCTCTGTGCTGTCACTTGTTCCCTGGGAGCAGAGCCCAATCCCCCGGCTGTCCCCTCCTGGCAGGAGTTGTGCAGAGCCACAAGGGTCCCCCTGAGCCTCCTTTTTTCCAGGCTGAGCCCCTTCCCAGCTCCCTCAGCCCCTCCTGGGGCTCCAGCCCCTTCCCCAGCTCTGTTCCCCTCCCTGGACTCTCTCCAGCCCCTCAATGTCCTCCCTGACCGGAGAGGCCCAGCCTGGGCACAGGACTCGTGTGTGCCCTCACCAGAGCACAGGGGTCAGTAGGCCACCCCACCCTGCTGAGGTGGGACCCCCTCAGTAAAAATGACAAATTACAGCTCTGCTTGCAGTCCCGACAAGGAGCACCGCAGCCATAGGGGGCATCCAGCAGCTGTTTGCTGAGGTGTCACTCTCCAGCTGTCCCACGCCCGGCCCTAAGCTCACCCCAGAGCAGGGCAAGCTGTTTGTTCGTTGCTGTAACATTCATCACCGGGGTGAATGGTGCAGAGGGGCTGCCCGGGGGTCTGAGGCAAAACCCCCCTCTGCCCCTTTTGGGTTATGAAGTGTTTATGACACTAACAGAGCATTAACCTGTGTTGGTGCACCCACTGCTACACGGCATGCAGGCGACCAATATAAGTTATCTCTCCCATGGATTGCAGGAAGATGGATTCTCCAGGCAGTTTCCCCACCACGGGCTGTGGATCCCCAGGCCATTGAACCCTCTTGGACCTGGACACTGGAGCTCCCGTCCTGCCTTCTCCCTTATCTCTGTGCTTGGCAGGTGTCCGGCCATGGATTTCACACTTCCACTGACCTCTGGGTGATGCCAAAGCGAGGGAGGCACATCGGGCAGATAACGTGTTCCCATTCCACCTCCCTCAGCCCCTCAGGCTCTGGGGAGAGTTATTTAAAAATACACCAGATTTAAGGTCTGTCTCGAGGCAAATAAAAATTGTGGATTGTTTCAATCACATTTCCATGGCCTTCAGATTTAATAAAGGAGTTGTATTCTGGTAGCACAAAATTCTAAATGACACGTAGAGCAAGCATACAATCTACTACACTTATTTTACTTTCATATACAGTATGCCGGCATAATTTCCCATCAAATTCTCATTTTTGTGGTTTCCATGAATTAGAAGCAAAACCATGACCTTGAAAATAAGTTACATAAGCAGCATGAGTACACCGTGAATCGTGGAGTTGTTTGGGTTCTAAAAGACCCTTAAAGATCAGGGACTAGCAGTGAATTGCACATTAAGTGCTTTATTACCACCAGTTCCCGGCTGAAATCGGTTGCTGCAAAATCTCGATGGTCACTCGCAAAGCGCACATTCTGAAAGCAGAACATCAACATTAAGTTTTAATCCAAGGCGCAAGATGTGTAGGCTGGGAGCGTTACACAGGCGCAGCCGGGATGGCGAGCCCACGGGGATGGCGAGGCCACGGAGAAACGCGTTTCTTGCCTCAGTTTTGGCTCAAAGACACTTGTTGGTACTTCTCCTTGGGGAAAAAAAAAATAAATAATCAGAGCGGCGGTGGTTTTGCGGCGATGCGGTGAAGAGCGCATGGCTCCTCCGGGGCCCGACGCGGCGTCTGGTGACCTTTAGAGGTGACAGGGAGCGCGCGGCGGCTCTGGGCTGTCCGGGCGGCCGCTCCCCATTCATCCCGCGCCTCCCGGGTGACCCCGCGCTGCCCGGGCCGTCCCTGCCCTCCCATCCCGCCGTCCCCCTGTCCCCGCTGTCCCCGCCGCCCCCTCGGCACGCGGGGCGGGGCGCCCCGCACTTTTCTCCGCGGCGGAAGGTTACGGAGTGATGAGATCGCGGCGCTCTTTAAAGCGTGCGCACGGAGGAGGGGCCGCAGTCAGCGCCGGGGCGCGGTGGGAGCGGTGCGGTTCGGGCTGTGAAGGTGCTTGCGGGACGGACGGTGCTCGCCTCGCTCCGCTGCCGCCGCCATGTCCCGGGAGCCCGAGATCATGGAGTCGCAGGTGATGTGGGAGCCTGACACGAAGCGGAACACCCACATGG
This sequence comes from Euphonia xanthogaster, assembly GCA_034509185.1. NCBI lineage: Eukaryota > Metazoa > Chordata > Aves > Passeriformes > Fringillidae > Euphonia > Euphonia xanthogaster. Next base: position 12,378,098 of record JAYDZK010000047.1, read on the forward strand.
ACCGGTTCCGCGCCGCCGTGGCTAGCAGCTGTGGGCTCCGCCTGGGTGAGCGCTGGGCGGGGGCAGGCGGGCGCTTCCCGGGGCCGTGCTCGGGCTGTGCGGGCCGGCAGGCGCTGCCTCCCCGGGGTGGCCTCACCGCGAGGCCCGTCCGTGTGCCGCTCCGGTCTCGGTCCCCGAGGGTGCCCGGGCACCCCCCGGGCAGCTGGGCCCGGAGCTGCGGGAGGGATGCTCGGCTTGAGCCGCAGCCAGAGGCCTCCGGGGCAGCATCAGCTGGAGTGTAGGGATGTAGAGATGGGAAAGGCCAGCAGCCTTATCCGCGCCCGCTGCTGCGGCTGGGTGGCGGCCCGGGCAGCGCTGCCTGCGGAGCCTCCCGCTCTGCGGGCAGCTCTGGGGCCAGCAGTGGCACCGGAGTCGCTCAGTGTTTTAAAGGGAAGGCGGGATCGCTGTCGCCGTGGCTGAGGTGAGTGTGAGCCTTAGCGTGATCCTGCAGCAGCAGGGGCGTGTGAGAGTGGAGTTATGGTCATTTCAATATGAAGTGTCTGTATCTTATAACAGTCAGGTATACTGGGAGGGGAATGGTGATGCTTAGGCTTGTTCAGGGGTGGAAGTTGCTGTGCATCTTCCATGGCTCTTGAACTGCCATCCCTGCTTTGTGCTTGTTCAGAAATACCTGTGTGGCTGTGAAGAGGTCTGTGGTTCTTCAACTTAGAAACAACCTGTTGCTTCTGAAATGAGGCCTGCTTTGAGCAGGGGTTTGATGTCCAGAGGTGTTTCCAACTCAGTGTTGTTTTTTCCATAACTGCTGGCTGTAGGTTTCCATGTCTCTGAGCTCTCAGGAGTCAGTGGTGCTGACCAGTGGTGCTGGCTTTTGGGGGCTCAGCTGCATCATGGGCTGGATCAACTTCAGTGCATGTGGAAGTCAAAGCCTCCAGTTCTGACTAGTTAGTTTTATATCATTCTCTCTAAGTGTTTGGGGCCTATGTAAGTTGGTTGTGTAGCTTTCCTGTAATCATTTGTCTGATGGAGGGTGAAAGGAGAAGTTTTGGCAAGTGGCTTGGAAGTTTGTCAGTCTAGTATAGTGTCAGTGGTGTGAGCAGGCACGTTCTGGAGTGGTAGCAGTGTCAGTAGTGCTTCAGTTCATGTCTAGGAAACATTTCCTTACCTTCATTGCTGTGTGGGTAAGCCAGGTCATGATTTTGATTGCTGGTGCTTTCCCATTGGAATCCAGGTGTGTGGTGTCTTAACCCTCCTGCTGGATGGGAAGCAAGTTAATCCAGGGCTTTAGGCAACTCCTGAGTGGAATGATCTAACTGGTGCACATATGATCAAGAGCAAATGCAGTTTCAGGTGGGCTGCTGTGTTTTTGGCTGAAACAACCAGAGTTCTTTTCATCCCACTCGGAAGTGGCTTTCACTATTGGAAGGTGGATTCCTGTGTATATTTAGAAACCTTTGTCAGCTTCCATTAGGCTTGCACTAGTGCTCATTGGCATGAGTGCTATTCACAACAAAGAATGGATGCTCTCCAGCACTGAGATGTGGACTCTGAGGAGAGCTGAGGGCAATATAGTCCCTTAGACAATGCCTCTACCAGGCCCTGGAAATGCAGTAACAAAATGCAGGAACTAAAATCAGTTTGATTGCTGAGTAACAGGCCTGTGCCCTGAAGGACTTGCATGCTGAAGCTTATTTGGAACAAACTGTATAGACAAACCAGAACAAACTGTTTGTGCTGTAAGAAACCAAATTAGTAGTGACCTGTAGCTTCTTGCACGTATCAAATAATTTGGAGCAGGTGGTACAATTGGGTTTTGAAGGAGGAGATGGAAACCTGAATTCTTCTTGTGTCAAGTCTGTGCATCTGGTGTAGTGGATAGTGATGAGTAACTTTGGAGTATAAAAAGGGTGTGTGGAGGCTGGGATTTGGGCAGTGTGTGGACAAAATCTGCATTACATAGAAGAGCCTTTGCCTTTGCCTTGTCTATCAATAATACCATGAGGATAATCTCACTTGGATGGAAAGGATTGATTGATGTGGGAATAAGATGTGGAAAGGACAGGCTCTGGGGAAACAGTGAAGCAGTGGCTAAGTGTGAGGAACAGTGTAGAGATGGTTTTAAATGGTTTTCTTTTAAAAAGCTGGAAGATTGCTCCTTCTAGGAAGGGGATTGCAAGGATGACTTTTGCAGCAATTGGCTGGTTAACAGGCTGAAAATGCAGAGATAATTGGTGAAAATGCCTTTGAGTGGTTTAGCTGAAAGCATCAAATAGGGAACAGTTGGCAGAGCAGGAAACTTACTGTCACTGATGGCAGAAACATTTAATTGGTTGCTGGCATAGCTTCAGATATTGGACATGATGAGGAAATGTCACTTCCAAGCTTGCAGTGAGAATTGGCTTCAGTTATTCATACCTAGAGCTGTTTTACACCAAATGTCAGCATTTCCTTTGAACTGGGGGGTTGTTATGTGTGCTTCAGGTTGCTTCACGTGTCTCACAATCAGGTAAGACTTCAGCTGCTTATTTGCATGTTTTTAATGACAGGCCATGGTTTTAATATCTAGCTAGTAAACATCTTGTTTGACTTCATTCATGCTGTTTCAGCATGCAAAGGAGAGCTGCAGTCTGTCAGGCCTCATATTCACTGAAAATCAGCCGTGCTTCCTGTGACAGTGAGGTTGATGCCACAGTTGGATAAAGAGTGCCTCTAATCTCTGTGTCCCTGAGCTCTCAGAGGCCTTTGGCCCCAGACTGGGACCTTACAGCAAATGTCCCTTGTCAGGAAGCCTTGTTTATCTCTTGCTGTGTGAAAGTGTCCTGTTGATAGATAGGAAGTGTCAACAAGCAGGACTTGTTTAATCTTCAGTTGCCCTGGTGGGAGGGGAGGTGTGCAGGTATTGCAGGGAGTCCTGAGAAAAAGCTCACTGTCTCTGTGGTGGCAAATGGCTCATGGCAGTCAGGTGAGGTGCTGCCATCTCTTCAGGTGTCCAGGCAGACTCTGTTGCTTCTGTAGTCACTTGCTTTGAGCAGAAGTGATCCACTCTGGGGTCAGATTTATCTTCCTCATTGTTTTAGCCACAGATTTTCTTTATCTGGGGTACCTCTAATTGGAGTTTGTGTAGATCCCTGTAATTCTCTCACAATGCTGACCCATATCTATTGCTTCCAGCCAACTATGATGATTTATACCAGTGGTCAGTGGAGTCCTACTCAGACTTCTGGGCAGAATTCTGGAAGTACAGTAACATCATCTGCTCTCGCCTCTACGACGAGGTAAGTTCAGTGCTTATCTTATCAAGTGCAACACAAAGCAGAAGTCAACTGATGTTACAGTGAACCTTTGACCTCTTCTTAGAGCTCTGGGAAGTGCTACAAGGAATTGGCCTGGTCCTGGATTTCCTGGTGTGCTGGATGGTGCTGTTCTGTTGCTGGCACACTTCAGGACAGTGAAATCCTTGAGTTCTGTTGCCCTGAGCAGTTCTGCTGTAGTGTCCTTGTGCTCTTGCACACCTTGTCATTCCTGGCTGCTCGTGCACTGCCTTCTGCCTTAGGGTTGTGCTGCTGGAATATCATCCTGGTTTTGTAAATGCTGGCATTCTGTCAAGTCCATGTTTGCCTTCCCTGAGTCAGCTTACCTGATAAGCACAAGTGTTGCGCTCTGGCTTTGTAGAACTGGTTGTGGAAGCTCTGCAGTCAGGTGCAGGCTTGAAATATCTCTGAGGGAATGGTGGTGGTTGAACACAGGCACGGGTGGAACAGCAGACAGTGCCACAGAGTTCCTGTGGAAGAAAAGTGACCCTGCAGATCCTGCCAGTGGAGCCCTTGCATAGTCCTGGTGTGGGATGTCAGCATCACCCTGTGCTTTTCCATCTGAGGGAGATGTTGGGCTAATTACTTGAACAGCTTGATGCAGTGGAGCCTTCCTGGGATTTAGCAGAGGGGACTGGACTTGTCTTAATGCCTGGAGTCCATCTGTTCCAGAACCCTCAGAGTACTGGCACTCCTGCAGAGGGGACTGGTAGGTTTCTTTTGACTTTTCCTGTTTCCCTGATTTCTGTACTGATAGGATAGATCAAGTGGCTCTTCCTGCCATGGGACTCTGTGCTCAGGTGTCTCATTTAAAGTGAGCCACCCTTCAGAAGAGTGAATGCAGCAGGAGTGTAAGAGCAGGCCTGCTTTGTGTGTGGTCTGAGCCCTATCAACACTTAAACTTTATATTTTCTGTAGATGCTAACTCAGACTCTGGGAGCTGTCAGAGTAACTGGGCTGGGCTGTGATAGCTAGAGAGCTGAAAAGTTTGATTTGAAGTCTTACAGCTTGATCCTGGCTGTCTGCTGGAAGTAGACATTATGTTTTGAGGTAAATACATTTTTTAATGAAACAGAGTTGACTCTTTTGTTCCCACGCAGTGAAACAGCTTCTACTTCCACAGGTCATTCTAAGAAAAACAATAAAACCTCGTGTACACAGAATAAAAGCAGCCAGGATTTTATTTAATCCTGGTAAAGGTTCTAAGTGTGGGATGTAGATGTGCTGATGTTGCTCTGTGGCAGTTGACATCTGTGTCACCTGTGACATGAGCAGAGGAATTCAGTGTGCAGAGCTGTGCTGGCAGGGCAGCACTGGCACTGCAGTGTCACTTACAGGCAGCTGCTTTTGGATGAAGGATGTGTCTGCATGAGGAGCCCCTGACACCTGTTGGTGCTGTGGAGGGGGCTCTGAGGGAGGGATCAGGCTGTTCATCTAACAAAGCACCCCTGCCAAAGACTGAGCTTAACTGGGAGTTTACCTGAGGAGGAAATACTGGGGTGTGACTCCAGCTCCTTGTGCTAGTGGAGCTCTTAGGAACTCTGTGAAGGATTGTTTCCGCTTCAGAAAAAAACAGTTATTTTGGATCTTGTCCTGGAAAATGTTGAAAACATTCTGCTCACTTTTCTTCAAGCTGAGGAAGTCAGAAATGAGTCAGTTTTAAGAGCAGCTTCTAATTGCTGCAGTAGTATGTTAGTGTAGAAATCATTTGTGCAGCCTGGGTTGCTATAGGTATTATAACTCAGTTCTTGCCAATTGTTAGGAGCAAAAAAATCTGAGCTGCCTTTTTTAGAGAATACATTTGAAATAAAATAATGCAGCAGTGCACTTCAACATGAGTTTTAACTTAAAAGTTAATTTGAAGATTGCCTCCAGTAATACATACACTGCTCTCAAAGCAATGGTTTTCTGGAATGGGATGTATTTTGGGGCTTGCTTGGCTTTCAGAAGAGCCTTTCACTTGGGCTGGAGGAATGCTGTTCCTGTAATGTATGTGCAATCCATGAGAGAGAACCTGAGGGTATAAACTGAAGCTTTCAAAAACACAGCTGTAAAATAAAGTTTCTATTTCAAGCTTTCCAAAGAAACGTGCTGCAGAGCAGCTGAATCACTAAGCAGAGGGACATTTTGGAAAGGATTTAGAACTTGGGCTAATGCTAAGGGGGGGCTCTTTACCTATCAGTGTTATTGAAGTTAATCTTACCTGTGGATTATGAAGGGGTAGTTTAATACTTTGAGGTTTAATAATTTGAGTTCAGGATGGGGGAAGTTGTTTCAGCTGACCATGTTTTTGATTATTTTTCACTGCATTTTTCAATTCCTTGCATGCCTTAGTCCTAAGTGGTGAGTTACTTAATACAGCTTTTTTAGGTTGGATCCTGTTAATTCTCAAAAATTGAGAACTTGAATAGAAAGCTGAAACCTTCAGTTACATTTGACTATTCAGTTGATTATTTTGGGTTAGCATTGAGTGAGCTCCTGCTGTTGGTCTCTGTGCCCTGTGACTCATGGTGGGGAAGGGTGGATGCTCACACCCCCCAAAGAGGGAGCTGGGCTGGATGGCCTGGCACAGAGCTCAAATGTGCCATAGTTCAGTCCCCGTTTGAGCTGTTCCCGGGGCAATCCCCCAGTGTCCCTGAGGTCTGTGTGCAGCTGCTGCTCTGGGTGTAGTCACAATGGTTTGTTTTACTTGTGTATTAAAGGCTGGTGCAAAGGTAGAACTGTCAGCTGGGAACTTTCCCTGGTTTTTTTGTAATGATGTGTTTGCATGTGACAGTTGACAAATAATTAAACTTTCCAGGCCTCTAATTACAGGATCAGTGTCTGTTTGCCCTCTGTAAGCTGGGAGAAGCGATTCTTGCCCAACAGGGTCTGCAAAGAGCTTGGAACTGCTGAGCTGACTTCTGCACAGTGCTGTGAAAAAGCAGTTCTGTTTGAGTTGCCCAGGAGTGATGGTGTGTTTCTTTCAGGTGGTGGATACATCCAAAAGCATCGCAGATATCCCCGAGTGGTTCAAGGGCAGCCGCCTCAACTATGCAGAGAATCTCCTGAAGCACAAGGACAATGACAAGATTGCACTGTATGCAGCAAGTAAGGAACATCAGTGCCTTGTGTTTCTTTGCTGCTCACAGGGCTAGGCCTGATGAAACAAGGAAATAAACTGGTTTGGATGAGGAGAGAAAAAAGGGTGATAAAGTCAGTGACACTGCACAGTCTGTGATACAGCTCTGTGAAAAAACCCAGCAAAGCATGCTCTGGGAATATAGATCTGGAAAATCCTGCCCAAGCTAAATGAAGTTTTCTTAGAATGTGCTCAACTGTGTTAAGGTAGTGGAGGTCATGCTGTGTTTAACATCACTCAGTATTTGAAGTACTATTTGACATTTGTCATAATTGCTTGGTTTGACATGCGATTATTGTTCTGTAGGCCTTTTTATTAGCAAGTCATGAGGTGTACAGAAACTGCTTTGTCACATAATCACAGGTGATGATAGCAAAAGGAGCAAAACTATTTCCTAGTTGCTCATTGTAGGAATGCTGGAATGAGCAGTTGGTGAGCAGACTTCAACCTGCATCTCTTCTGTGACCTTCTGCTGTGTTTAATCTTCTTAAGACCTCTTAAGTCAGAGTATTTCTTGGTAACTCCCTGCTGCTAGGTCAGAGTGGTGGTTGGGGGGCCTGGGTCAGGTTTTTGTTCACTGGGGATGGTTCTGTGGGAGCTGTGTGGATGCAACAGGGCATAGGAGTGTAAATGTAACTTTCCTGAACAGTTTCACTTGTCACTGGCTCCCATGGCGAGTCTTTTTTTGTGATTCCCTTCTCCTGGGGCTTTAATCATGGTGCAAGATCAGTGTCTCATTTCCTGTTGCTCTGTGGGAACCCAGGCTCTGTTGGCAGTCCCTGCTCAGTTTTTGAACCACATGGAACAGGGACTTGGGCTGTTCTGCACCATGACCTGCTCCCTTGCTCTGTAAGTCCAGATTTACTGCTGTGAAGGTCTGAGAAGGCAAAAGAGTGAAAAATGCCATTCCCTGCTGAAGGCAGCTGTTCTGAAAGGAGCAGGGTGTGCAGCTCACCTTCCCCGTGGCATCCTTGGTGTGTGTGTGTCTTCATGGGAAGTGCTGGCTGGTGGAAATAGGACAGCAGGCACACTGAGGAGGGGCAGGAAGGGACTTCAAGGTGACAGATTTTTGCTTTCATAACATTGAGGTTTGTTTGTTTTGTTTCACGAGTGATTTATTAAGGGCTTATGTAACACCTGACATTCAGTACAATAGGGAAAACACCCTGCAGATCCTTTCAGAGGGGAGCTGAGTCCAGTTTAGTTTGTTTGCTTTGTGCTACATTGGCAAAGGCAGATGTTCCAAAAGCACATCAAAAGTCAGGCCTGGATTTGCATGATTTTCTAATCACTGACTTGCTGTAATAAAACCTGAACTTGAGCTTGTGCTGCTTCCTAGACCTGATGAGAAAACTGAGCAAAAAGAGAAAATGAGGTTCTTACCATGTTGGAAATTAGCCTTGGTGGGTGCAATCTATTTACCATGAATCCTCCTTGGGAGCACACCTTTCTCCATGAGTAGTTTGTGTTTCTGCAGATGTGTTTATCTTTAGAAATGCCCTTGTACCTACTGAACAAATACCACTGATTAATACTCGATTCCCATTAAAAAGAAGAGGTTTTGGTGCAGCATAAGAGTAACTTCATAAGCAAAAATATAAATATTGGTGGAAGCTGTTCTCTTAGAGTTGCTTTCTACTGGGATTAGTTGTTTGTACTAGACTCATGTTGCAATGCCTGATTTCTGACTGATTGCTTTCATTTTCTTTCCTCAGGGGAAGGCAAAGAAGAAATCCTCAAAGTTACTTTTGAAGAACTGAGACAAGCTGTAGCTTTGTATGCTGCAGCCATGAGGAAGATGGGAGTAAAAGTAGGAGACAGAGTTGTGGGTGAGTAATTTTTTTAAGGGATGGGAGGTGGAATTCTTTTTGAGATGTACAAGTGAGTAGTGAGAGTTACAGAAACATGCCTGTGGAATAGTGTTTCACAGAAAATTTCAGTAAACATTGTAAAGAAAAGGCTCTTGTGCTGCTGTATTTACATTTGTAGGAAATGCATTTCGAGAGGAAAGGAGCCTGGATTAGCCTGTGGGCTCTCTAGCACTGAAGGGGGAAGGAAAATGCTTCATTCACCAAGGTCTGCCTCAGAAACACTCTGTGGAAGCAGAGGAGGTGGAAGCTGTGCCTCTGGCTGAGCCTTGAGACACGAGGTCTGGCAGATTCATGTGGGGGCAGTCAGGGAAAGGCTGGTCCAAGGTGGGTTGTCCTGGTGCCACTGGCAGTTCCTGACCCTGTGGCCCCAGGTGACCCAGTGCTCTGGGAGCTGCAGGTCTGGTGACCTTGTCCTGCCACCAGAGTGGTGACAGTGAGCACCTGCTGGGCAATAACTCCTCAAGTCACCAGTGCAGAGATGAGTTAAACCCTGTGATCCTTTCTGCAGCAGTGTTTCCTGTCAAGAGATTGTCATGTGTGCTTTTCTGTATAAACAGGTTTTTGTCCTGTGAACAGCTTGTCCAGTGTGCAGTCCAGGCTTGGAAAGGAGTTACATTGATTTCTAAATTGCTGGGTTTGATCTCCCAGCTGAGCTGCTTCACCTCTGTTTTGTGTGCTCTGTTAATTTGTCAGTGTAGTGCAAGTCAGAACTGCAATATCCTTGAAGCTCCTTGGCTCCTACTTGGCAGCTCTGGTGTTTGTGTCATTGTTCTGCTGGAATCCCGTGTTCTTTCAGCAACACTTGGCCATTATCCTACAGAATTGTGTAAATTCTTACATGATGCAAACCCACAGTGATGAAACTCTTGATTTGTTTTCTGCATGCTGCGAACTTGAACATATATCTTGAAAACTAAATTTTAAACCCACAACTATGACCTGGAAATGTAAATCTACTCAGCAGAGCTCATTTCTTGCATATGGTATGAGTATGCTCTGGAACTGGAAATATGAAATTATCACAGCTGGTGGCTTGGTTTTTAACATGGAATTAAAATCAAATCCTTAATTAGGTATGAACCATACAGTGAAGTTGAGAAGGTTTGTCTGAATGAAGATGGAGATGCTTGAATTTTATCTCAGTTTTCAACTTTAATGCTGTCATATCTGTTCAGTTCTGACCATTTCTTCAGCAGCAGGGAAAATGTGCTCTGCAGCTGGAGAAAATGTGGCCTTGAAATGTAGCTGTATCCTGTGCTGCTAATAGTGCTATTATAATTTTACTAACAGCTCCTTTTAGTTAATGACTGTTGTTTAGCACTGCAGGCTGGCTGATTTTTGACTTTTTGTTTTGGTGGCTGGCTTACCTCTCATTTAAATTAAAAAGCATAGTTAAAAGTTTTTTAAAGTATAATTTAAAGTCCCTTTAGATACTTCTATGGGGATCTCAATTTCTTTGCTATGCCAGAGGATATTGGCAGTCACTGGAAGAGCTCCAGTGTAACATTTCAGTCAGAGGCTGAAGCTTCCCAAACTGAGTTGGGCAGGAGACATGAGGTGTTGGGTGGGGAAGCTGGAGTCCTACACCCACTTGTGCTATCAAAAGTCAGGCTCTCCAGGACTTGCCAGAATCCACGGGGATGTGATTTGTCCCAACATTTCGAGCAGATTGGCAGAGGGAAAGGCAATTCTTGCTGTTTCATCGTAGTAACACAGGGCATGCTTCTGAAAAATCAGGTTTTAAATGGAAAGGAGATACTCTATGAACTTCTTTACAGCTGCCTAACATGTAGTCAGCCTGGCAGGTTCTGACACCCTTTGTTGACACTTTCTCATAAAACCTGAGCTGTTAGAATTACACATGACTCTTACTGTTGTTTTCCTGTGAGTTTCATCTCCACGCTTTGCTGCCTCTAAGACAAGGCTGCTTTAACTTCTCATTACACTTAACATCCCCCCTGGTTTGTTCAGTACAATTTATGGTTGCATCATGACAGTAATAGTATGTTGGAGCTGGAGGTGGGTGAGTGTGGGTGGACAGGCACTGGTGTCAGCACTTTTTCAGTTTGATTTCATTCCAGCCTTCCCTTTCCTTCACTGAGAGCACTTAACAGTGAACATAATTGAAGCAGATGTGTTGTGAAACGTATTTCTTCCTCTGAAGATGTCTTGCAGTATTGTCAGTGATGCTTGAACAGTTGGAAGAGGCATGCAATACCTACTGCAAGCTGCCCAGATCCACACAGTGAGGTTCTCCTGGTCTTCCAGTGGCCATCTGGCAAATAACAATGACTAAAATAAGAATAAAACACTATTGGGAGGATGTTTCTCTCTGGATTTTCTACTCTATCCCTGTAGCCAGCTTTGCTCTGTTACAAGTCAGCAGTTAGAATCTGATCTTCCCCATGGCTCCACCCAAAACATCCTCAACAAATATCAATGAATTACATTGTCTAAAGCTGCTATTTTATCTATAGCAACTGCATTAGCCCTGCTGCTTACGTGGGTGTTAAAGCTAGTTTTGTAAGGAGATTAGAGGGGTGCTAATAGTTTCAGGCCACAGTAATGTTGGGCAGGGTGGCCACTTGCAAGTCCTGCAGGAGCAGGAAATGCTGGAAAGGGAAAATGGGAGTCTGTCTCTGAATTCTGTTCAGTTTGAGAGCTGGTGTAGTTCAGTAGTAGAAGACATTGAGAAGATATTGTAGTTGCTGCTCCCCATTTTCCTTCTTCCTGATGTATTTTTTCAAGGCTCAGACAAAACCTTTGATGCAGGGTCCCAGTTTAATTGTGGATTTTTTTTTTCTCCATGCACAAAACTGAATATTTGGGTGCCTCTTTTTCCAAGAGGAAACCTTTATTAGACTTTATGAAGGCATTAGGTGCTTGCACGAAATGTGTTCTCAGCACTCTGAGAAATCAAACTTTTGCCATGGTTTTCAGTATAATTATATCCAATTTTTGGACTAGAGTTTTTAGCTATTCTGTTGGTAAGGTGCTGCAGTGTAAATGAACACAGGTAAGTGTAATCTTGCTGTGTGCTAGATTAAGCAAATAGCAACTGACAGAAAATGCTGAGGCACTTAGTCCTGAGCAGATCAGGCTGTAAGTGCCTCTTAAAAAAAATCCAGACAGTGTTTTTAAAATGCTGCTTGTCCTGCTTAGGGTTTTCACAGGTTTTATGTCAGGAAAAGCTTTCATTTCTCTGTTTTTCTGGAGACTCTATACATTTTTCTAAGTCAGGAGGAGTGCTGCTGGGACCCTTGTGTGTGATACTCTGATATTCCTGCCTGATGAGTTCCCAGCTCCTCAGTTTTGAGCCCTGTATTCATTTGCTTTCTAGTTCACCCAAAGGAGGAAGATCCTTTTCTTTCTGGTAGCAGAAGTTAGTTTCCACCCTTCTTGCCACCTTCAAGAAAGGGGTAGGGGAAGATTCAGAGATAGAGAAATACTTTCTGTGGCCTTCCCCATGCTGACAAATCCTAGTTTTGATCCTTAGCTGAAATATTTTATCAAGGATCATGGAGGCCCTAGTTAAGGATATGAGCAAACATGATAAATATTTAAATCAGCAGTGCCATTATTCCTCTGTAATACAGAGCTTTTGCACAGTGGTCACTGCTCTGATGCTAATCCAGCTGAAGAAGTTGCCTTTTTCATCCTCTTTGTCTGCAGCATTCCTGTTTCTTGAATTTTAGACCCTGGGGAGCTGTGTCAGCCCACTGAGTGCCCTGAGGGGTGTGCTGGTATCTCCAGGGGCACAGAGAAATGCAGGGAGCTTTCCATGCATGGAGTTGTTGTGATCAGCTGGAGAATCTCAGATGTGGCAGGAAGAAAAAATTATTAATTTTACTTCTAAATGAGAATCCAGTATTAATCTGAAAGACTGGCAGGAGAAGTAATTTGTGTCATTTAGCTGTTGAGAGAAAATGGGTTCTTCCTCTGCTGTGTTTGGATCTCCAGCCAGAACAGACCCATATTTGTATCTGTGGTGGAGTTGGGACAAGTCTGAGAGCCCAGAGAGCAGCAAGGCTCCTGGGATCAGGGGAAGGCACAGAAATGCAGAGTCAGTTGCTGAGCATGGTTTGTACCTTTGGGCACTTTTGGCTGGTATCCTCCAAAACTCAACCACCACCTCAAAGCCAGCTGACAGATGAGAGCAATGATGTAATTGTCTGGCTCACAATAGTCAGCAGAGACCTGTGATCTTGCCTTGAGGGCTTTTGTGTGGAGAGGTGAAAAGGAAAATTGCTTAGAACAGAACTGAAGCCTGTGGCAAAGTAACAACTGCTCCAAAGCACAGGGAGAGATCTCTGTTTTCCTTGCACTCTGGCCCCCTGATGATACCATCCAGGAAATGCTCAGTGGAAATATTTGGCATCAATTAAAGGATTGCTTTCGTCACACAAAATGACATTTTGGTCTGTGCTGGTTCATATATTTCAAATTATTTAGGGAGGAATATTTGTCTTACAAGAAAAATCACTCAGATTTTGGGATACTGTGCCTTGTATAAACCTTGACCCCAAGGGGAAAATAGCAAAATACATCATGCTTTTATGGGCATGAGCTTTTGCTGCATTTTATGTGCTTAAGAACATCTCTGAACAAACCACTATAAGCTGTAGGCAGTTCTAGGGGGCAATTTATATCTTAGCATGGCATGAAGCTTTTATTCATGCTAGTGTGTTTTCCAGAAGTTGTTGGGCTTAAGTCATGATGCTGTTTTAGGAGTTACTACCAAAAGCACAGCAGCTTGCAGTAACTGCAGTGGCACTGCTGGTTTAAGAAACTGATTTCACTGATTTTTCAGTGAGGAAGAATCTCAGTTTAAGACTTAAATCTATCCTTTTTCAACTTTGTAAAAAGTGAACTTTTTCTTCAAGCAATGTAGAAAAATCTCACAAAAATCCAGCTTGGTACCCTCCTAACTGTAATATTAAAATAGCAGAAATTGCTGTTAAGACCTGAGTTCCTGTCCTGAAATGTGCACCCATAAATATCCTTCTTTGAGAAGTTTGCACTGCTGAGTGTTTGCTGTCTGTAGATCCTCGTGGTGCACCTGCAGTCCAAGATCTCAGTGCCCACCCCTGCTGCTGAACAGGTTGAAAAGCATTTTTATTGCCATTTAACTTTTGCTTTCAAATGTAGAATTCTAATTAGATGTCAGAGTGCTGCAATTAGGCCCATCCTCTGCTTTTAAAAGTACTTGGACATCTTTTTGGTTGCTTAAGAAAGGTGATCTGAAACTCCAGATCTTTGATCCCTCTCAGTGTAGTTTGTGAATTCCACTTGCACTTTTCCATTTGTGGGCTGGATTCTGAGCAGTGCAGAGTCAGACTCAGGCACCCAGCCCCTTCTGGAGAGTTGCTCAAATTGAGCTCACTGAAACTAAAATCTGACTTTCTTGACATTAATTTATTCTGTATGCCGTGATAAATTGAATTTAAATCTTGAAATCTTGCTGCAAGCTAGTGAGAGAAACCTGAAGAGCCACATTTGTGAGGGAATGTTCCAGGGCTTGTCCCACTCTGTTACTCCCTTATCAGCTGAGACACTGGTTTTGCTTGTTTGTGTTTAAGATTCTGGCAGTGTCTACCAGCCAACATGTAGCTTTGTGAAGCTAAATCTCTGCTTTTGAGCTATTTATAATCTTTCCTTACAGATACTGGTTCATTCTCTGGTGGCTGCTCCTGCAGTCTTGTTCTGTGCCCTGAATGCTGCTGTACTCTTGGTCTCTGTACACCCTAATCAATGCACTGATTTTTCTCTCCCAGTTACTCTTTTCCCTGTGCTGCCCTATTATCCTGAAAGCCTTATTAATTAAGCAGGAACACTTGTAAATTGGGAGTAATATTGAGATAAAAACCCAGATACAGATATTTTTATAAATGAATTTATTACTAATTCCTTGTGTAACTGATTTGGCTTCAAGGTATGACATTGATTGCGTGGAAAACTTCAAAGGCTGCTTCAGTCTAGGATTTTGCATTTTTAAAACCTGTTCACTGTGTGTATTATATCTTTTTTTAGTTGTTCTATCTCTAACCATTCCACCTCTGCCCTAGGTTACTTGCCCAACAGCATCCATGCAGTGGAGGCCATGCTGGCAGCTGCAAGCATCGGGGCCATCTGGAGTTCCACCTCCCCAGACTTTGGCATTAACGTGAGTAGCCCAGTGCCTGTGCAGAGCAGCCCTTGCTGAGTCCCACACCAGGTGAGGGTGATGAGTTCAGGTGGCCTCTGTCCCTTCAGCCTTGCTGCCACCTCCTGGCACAGCCCAGCACTCCGGAGCTTTTCCTGCTCCCTGTCAGTGTCACTGCTGATCCTCTGGGTGATTTGAGTGGCTTTAGCTGCTCACTCTTGGGATATCTTCACGGGCACCCTGTGGTCCTGGTGAGCTTTTATCACATTAAATGTGCAAATGAGCAGCAGTGCAGCCTGAGCTTGGCTCTTCTTCTCAAATCCTGCCCCAGGCTTAGCCACACTCCAGTTTCCACTCTCCAATTTCTTTGCCCAGGTAATCCCATCGTTTGCCTCCTGTCAGGGTGAGCTCAGCAGCCCCCTGGTTGGTCTGTTCCACAAGGATTTATTTGCCAACAGTGAGGAATTTCATACTAATATCACTAAGCTGATTAACTCTTTTTAGTGTAGAAATAAATGCTGTGTGTGAAATTATGATATCCAAATGGATGTGCCCTGGAAACTTTGGGAATGTATTCTGCTTGGTTTGGGAAGTTTTTAGCACACATCAACAGTGGATCTAAACTTCTAAGGGGGGGTTATTAAACCTGTCTTCTACCTAAAAATTTACATATGAAAAATGTAGTTGTTTTGAATTGCACGGTGCAGAGAACGATGTTTTTAGATAAACCCCTTAATTTCAGTGTTTAACCCCAGTGTCTGGGGAATGTCTGGATTAATCATTCCTGGGTTAGCACTAGAGGGCAGCAGCATTCCATGTTCTTACACTTGAGGGTGTATCATTGGGAAAAAAATGATTAAAAGAATCATTACAGCATGTAATGATCAATCTGTTCTACAAATATTTTCTGCTTGCTCAGAAAATGATGGTATGGAGTATTTTGTGCAATGTGATTCGATCTCTTATCTGGGGGAAGATTGCTCACTTTACTTGCATTACAAAGGACTGGTATGCTTTCTGTCCCTGGTGGTGTGCTGTGGTTTTCAGTGCCCAGCTTTTAGTTTTTTGTGATAGCTTTTTAATGGAACTTGGCCTTGGAGCTGCAGTGCCATCAATATCATTTATTTTCCTTTGGCAGCGCGTGTTGGCATGAATTCAAATCCTAAAATCATGAGGGGGATCAGCAGAGGCCCTCAGAGACATTGGCTTCCACCCTGAGCAAAAGCTGTTCCTCCTTTTGTGCAGTTGTATTAGTCCTGTTAATTTACACAGAGATTTCTGTGCTTGGAGGAATCGTGTAGCATTTTCAACATCTGAAGCCCAATTGTGTGTATGTGTTTTGTGGAGCTCAGAAATGTCACTCCTCAGAGCTGCCTACACACTGCAGGCTCTGAATGCCATCCCTCCAAAGGGCTCAGGGCTTGAGGAAGTCTGCTGTCAGAGCACTGCTGAGCTGCCTCCCACGCACCACGCCACTCTTGGCAGCTGCTGCTTCATCTCTCTGCTCCCCGTTACCCATTCCCATAAATTAATGGCAAAATGCTGGCCTGGCCATGAGAAATGGTTGCATTTGTAAGTTCATGGAGAAGCTCTGCTCCCAGAGCTGGCTGAGGAGCCTTTGGTGAGCTCAGTGCAGCTCCATCTGGGGGTCCTGCACAATTTTTTGGACTGAACTGGAATAGAGTGAGCCATATCTGCTACACCTGAGCTTTTTGTGGAAGGAATTCCTTGCTGAGCCATCTGGTTGGATTGAAGTTGCAGTGTAGTAATTACATGTTCCATCTGTTTGTATTGCCTTGGTGTCAGAGCAGGCTGCCCTGTGGGGTTTGGTGCTGCCAGGGCTAATGAATCTGACTGGGTGAGTTAGCAGGCTTGGTAGGACCCTGAGAGCTGGAGCCATCCCTGCTTCTGATTCACACTTCTCTTCAGATTTGATTCTTCTCTTCAGAGTTCCCTCAGTGCTCGTTGGTCTTGATTTTGAAACACCAGGCATGATGGAAGTGGGATGTGTGTGCCCTGCACTCAGCATGAGGGTATGCACATGTGTACAATTACACACAGCACAAGTGTGGCTGCTTGGCCTGTTCCTGGGAATGGAGCAAGGGAGGAGGTAGAGAATTTCCCAAAGCAGCAGGAAATCTGACTTCCTACTCCCTCAGAGGGTAACTGTAATGTATTGAGTAAATCTCCAGTTCTGAGTTTGTCAGGTAACACACTAGGGGCTTCTTGAAAACTTCTTCTGTCACCAGAACAGATTCTGGTGATTTTTTGTTTTAAAGTAATTGGGAAATTTGAATGTCAGTGCATTGTCACTGTATCTTCTTACAATGTAAACAAGGAAAAGGAAAGACATGTTTGATAGGAGGGAAAGCTGTTAAGTGCCATTCTCAGCTAATACATTTATATTTAGCCATGTCCCTTAGCTGTGCTTTCCTGTAGCATGGAGGAATTGTCAGGACAGAACTCCTGTCCTTTGGCAGCAGATTTTTTTGCAATGCTGAGCAGCCCAGCTTGGGAAGGAGTTTAACAGAGATGAGTTGATCGTGATGTTTTTGCTTTCATCTTCAGATTTGGTAATAATTTGTTTCTCATTTTGGCTGCAGTGTAGAGGGCAAAATAGAAAACAGAAAAATAAAGAATGTTGGGAAGAATAAGCAGATGACTCAAGTCTGATTTCTGCAACATGATTTAGGAGATTGTTCTTGAACACTTAGCTAACAATTTTACAGTATTGTGTAATCGTGTACTTCTTAATGCTTCAAGTAATGGAGCTAGAGAGGCTTGAACATCAGTGTGCTGAGAGCTTTTATTGAAAGGATTTGCTTCTTGCTGTTGAATACAAAAAGATCCATTTCTGGTAGGCTGCTGCCTGCAGTGTACATGGAAAACAGTAAATGCCAGAAGGGTTTTAATCTCAAATAGGATGATAGCTGTGGTAAATGACTGAACACTGTGTAAGCTGGGGGAGACATCTGAAAATTTAGCATTTGAATGTGTTGTGCTGCAGAGATACTAAAGGAGCTGTGGGATCTTCTGTTGCTAGTCTGTGTGTGTTCAACATCAATTTATTTTGCTAAAAAACCAGCGGTGAGGTTTCTTTTGTTCAAGGTGGCAGAACAAAGCTGCCAGGTCAGGTGGGGTGCCCCTCACCCCATCAGTGCATCTCCCCCAGGATGGTGTTTGTCCCCCAGCCCTGGAGCTCTGTCAGGGCAGCTGGGGGCACGTGGAGCAGGAGTCCTGTGCACCTTCATGGGCATCAGCTGCCCAATTCTGCCCACATCACAGCTCCTTCTCCTCTTTACATGAGTCTAATCTGACCTTCAGGGTGATTTTTTTTTTTTAGCTGTTTAGGGCTTTGTGAGCTTGGTCCTTCCCTAAGTGATCCATGGGGGGTTTATCATTGGCTGCTCTGGTTGGGGTCATGAAATGGGTTGTTGCAAACCTGTTGTGCTTCAGAGATCTTGTGTGAGTGGAAGACTAGCAGGCAATCTTTTAACAGCTCTCCCATTAATTCTTGTCCTTATTCCTTGCTTGTTTTGAAATTTGCATTTAGCTCCCACTGAAGTTTCCTACTGTAGCAGTTAATTTCATTTTTTTTTAACACATTTTTCTCTTTATCCTTAGGGTGTACTGGACAGATTTTCCCAAATTCAGCCTAAGCTCATCTTCTCTGTTGAAGCTGTTATATACAATGGCAAAGAGCACAACCACTTGGAAAAGCTGCTGAGGGTGGTAAAAGGTATTTCACTGCATCCCACCTGCTCTGTGGTCCTGTGAGCACTCACAGCCTGCCCTGCCACTGCTTGTTGCTGTCCTTGCTTCTTTGCAGTGTCACAGTGGCCACTGAGGCTTTCAGGACAGATTTGGGTAAAAGCTGAATGGTCTCTTCTGTAATTTTGACAGTTTTCTGCTTGCTGGACTTTAATAGATCATCAGAAATTAGCCAACAGTGGGAGTAGGGGCTGATGATGGTGGCTTTAAGCTCAAGCAAAGTGCTGCTGAAGACAAATGGGGAGGTATTACAGCACTGAAGCTTGCAGATTGACACATAAAAGGCTGGCAGCATTGAGGAAATTACATCTTGGGTAACAGTTCAGCCCTCTGGGGTTTCAGTACTCAGTGCATCAGAATTATTTCTGTTACTTGGTGCATTACACTGCATGATTCAATCAGGCAGAGCAGACCTTTGCTTATGTAACTGAATGTAGGAAATCATTTTCTTCCTTCTTCCAGGGCTTCCAGACCTAAAGAAAGTGGTGGTGATTCCATATGTATCTTCAAGAGAAACCATAGACATTTCTAAGATTCCAAACAGGTAATGGGAACACTGCTGGGTACAGAGGTGATCTCACACATGGGCTGGGGTAATGCTTTCAGAAAGTTTTGAAATGTTCCTTTTTTTTCCCCTCCTTCTTATGCAGTGTCTTTTTAGAAGACTTCCTTGCCACTGGGAAAGGAGACCAGGCTCCCCAGCTGGAGTTTGAGCAGCTGCCTTTCAGCCATCCTCTCTTTATCATGTATTCCTCAGGCACCACAGGGGCACCAAAATGCATGGTTCACTCAGCAGGGGTATGTCCTCCCTCCTGGGGCTGCACTGGCTGTGCTTTGCTGCTTGGCTTACATTTTCCCTTCAACAGCATCACTCTGTGATGTATTTTAAGGAAGGATTGGTTGCTGATGGTTTTTCAGTAACTCACAGTGCACCTTTTTATTTGTTAGTGGCTATTTGAAAGCAGGTGTGGGTTGGTAAGGATAGTAAATACTTTGGTTTAGAAATCAGTGTGGAGACCTTTCAGATTCCAGGGGTTTCCTGGGAGCAAGTGTCATTTACAAAAGCACCAGTAGGAGTGGCCTGACTGATATTTGAAGAAGAAAAGTCAAAGAACTTGAATTGGGTGTTTGCAACTGATTTTTGGACATGGTTAGCTTGAGGCCCATAGGGAGCTTGCAGTTTTTATTACCTGGGTAATTTTTTACCTTGAACATTACTTCATGTTTATCAGTTTAGAGTATGTCCTCCTCGTTAGTCCTTTAAGGAAGGAAGGCAGAGAGTTGGAATCTCCTTGAGTGTAGGTTTTGCATTGCATGGAAACTGCTGGAGGCAGTGTCTTGTTGTGGCTGAAGATAATATCTGATATTGGTGCCAGAATGACCCCTGCTCACATGCTTTCCACGTGCTGGTGATGTTCCAAAGCTCTTGAAATAGAGCAAGTGACTGCAGAAGTGCTGAAACTTGAATTCTGCTATAATCTTTAATAGAAAGCAGGTTTTTTTGCCCATTTAGGGCAGGCAGGATGTGTTGTGTAGAGCATTTGCAGCAGTGTGTGTAAATGGAGCTGCACAGCTTTTAGGCAGCCCCCCATTTCTGCTGCTTGCCCTGCAAGTCAGGGTGAGCATCCTGCAGGGCTGGGTGGCCTCAGGGCAGGATCCTTTGATGCTGTGCCCCCAGTGTGGGTGTTCTTGCCTCTTTGATGGCAGGGAATGGAGGATTTGCCCCCAGACAAATCCCCTGCTGCCTGTAAACACTCTGCTTTGTGTTATCAATCAGTAGGAGATCATAGCAGGCAGTACCAAATGGTCCCTTTGGGACACAGATCCAGTGTTTGGCAAGAAGAAAGGAGGTGGGCTTTGAAGTTTGACAGCTGGTTTGAAGCTGTGCTAGCTCTAGACTGGGTAAATACTTGCAGAGGTGGATTAGCAAAAACAGGGCAGGTGTTTTGTTCAGTGATGGGTGATAAACAGTAGAGATGAAAAATAGCTGTAGATCAGAAAATAGGAGTTTTCTCTTGCAGAGTTCTTTCTTTTCCCATGTTACCTGTTAGCTTGCCCTGAATCATGACTCTGCTCTCCAGCTGAATCATGTGCAGAGCTACCTTAGAGTTTAGGTCCAGACTACTCATCCTTGCTGGGTGGATGGATGAGTAAGATCTATTGTTTGTGATGATTCTGTTTCCACTGAGCAGCTCTGTAGTTGTGATGCAGAATTATTTTCTTCTGGTGCTAGCACTTCTGGCTGAAAAGCAAATTCCTGAATTAGGGACCTCAGTGTTTGAATAGGGCCTTCACAAAGTCCATGCAAATAAATTCTCTAGATGTCTTTTACTCACTTGATTGGGTTTGTCTGTTTGTTCTAGGCTTAATCTTGTTTCCACTGGAATTAATAGGATGATTTGCATTGATTTGATTTTAAAAAAAGCAGAATTAGCCTACTGTCTTTGTTTTATTTTCCAGCTTTAGTTTAAACCAAACGTGTTTCTGGCTGTGAAAACAGCAAGAAGAGATGACATTTTGGTGAAACATTTCAATTATTGCTTATTCATAGTATGCTCCAATGCTGGTTTGCTACTGTACTGATTTTAGATGCCAACAGGCAGCTTGCTTTAAATTCACAAGCCAGGTTATCTAATTCTGCAGTAATTTTCTGGTCTGTTTTTTTGCTATGCAGTGAAATGACATACATAAATAAAGAAAATGAAGCCAGGGCATGGGAGATGATATAAAAAATGGTGCCTCAGAGGAGTAGGCTTTCTTTTTGATCCTGGAAGCAAAGCTGTGTGGTTTTGACCAGTTGGGTGTGCTGCAGATCAGCATTAGCAATTGTTATTCTTTAGTCCTAAAAACATTGCTGGTTCCTCTTGCCTCATTCATGCCAGGCCCCTTTGCAGTTATTGTAAGGAGAGAATTTTGAGCTCAAATCCCCTTCAGTTCACATCTATCCATCTCAAGGACTTGCAAGGCTTGGCTTTAAACCTCTGCAGTGCTGCAGATCCCCCAGGGGCTGCCCTGGCCCTCTGGGTGTGGCAGTGCCAGCCCTGCTCCTCCTGCCCTGCTGGGGCTCTGCACAGCTGTGCTCACACTCCAGATGTTCACCACTTCACCCAGGAGGAGCAGCAGACCAGGGAGTTTTATCAGCTGCCAGGTGTGGTGTGAAGTGATAAATGCTCAGGTTGTACAAGTCCTGTAAAGAAGTGAATCCTATAAATGAACTCAAGAGAGCATTTTGGGCTGTGAGTTTAGAGCAGCTCTGCCTTCTCCCAAGTCCTTTTGTTCCCAGCCTGAGAGGTACCAGGTTTTGCAAGGAAATTGTTCATACCCTATACCTAAAACCATTCTCAAAAAATCCCCTTTTGGTTCCCAAACTGAAGTAGCAAAAATGAAATGAAGGAAAAAGAAAACCAGTATTTATCTGAATTGAATATAACTTTTAATTTTGCTATTTTGTGTGGCTCTTTCAGAATCTCCTGCAGGAACAATGGCCTTTCCTTTATAAATGCAGTAATTATGTAAACACCTGCAATTCTTTTGGCAACCTTACCAGTTCAGTTAGACTCAGTGTTTCTAAATCCCGATTTTTGGGTGATTTTCAGCTGTAGGAGATGGCAGCTGTAGCTAGATGGCAGCGTTGTGACAGCTGAGGGGCTTCAAACAGCAGTAGGTGAATTCAGACCTGGTTCCTTTGAGCAGTGAAGTGAAAATAAGATTTACTCCTTTATTTTTATTTAATGTTTTCTGCTTTTTCTCCCAAAGCACGTGCCAGTTTTATGACTCTCCTTTTTCATTTTGAATGTTTATCTGTAATCTGTTTTCTTTCAGTGTAAATCTTGTTTCATGCTTATGAGGCTCTTAATAGTTTCACTATGACTCCTTGCATAAATGCAAAAACCATTTTTTATTTTAACGTTGGCTACATTAATTTGTCACTGCAGTGAAGTGACTTAATGAAGTAGTCTGTAAATTTATTTATCCTAGCAAGTGGTACTTTAATGATGATCAGGATGGTGCTTTAGCAGCATTTCCAACAAAAGGAAATAATACATTTCAGGACATTATTAATATTGATGCTCTGAGCAGTGAGACATCTCACATTTCTAGTCACTCCAGTGTTTACAAGAGATCTGTGCTGTCAGGCCTTTTGTCTGCTAGATGTTAATAGAGAAGATAATTTGGACACATGGTGCTAATGTTCAGCAGCTGCTGCAGTTGATGGCAGCTCTCAGTCCTTCACTCCTCCCCTTGCCCAAGTTCACTGAAAATGAAACTGTCAAAGGGCTTCTCGTGGAAAGCCTGACTGCTGAAAGCCTGCTGTTAAAATTAGGGTCTGCATGGAGCACTCTGCAACTGATGGCTCTGTGGAGTTGGAAGGGAAGGGAGTTGTTTATTCCATGGATTAAAAGTGATGTGCAGTGGGAATTGCTGAGGTCTAATGAGAGAGGCTGAAGAGTTATGTGAGAAAATGGAGAATGCAATTGCTGCTGCTTTTAGATAGGCCCTGGGATTTGCTTCAGTTGGAGTTGAAGGAAATACTTGCTTTAATCCTGGAGTACATCCTGCAAGCTATTGACTGTTAGTGTTTTTTAAGTCTTAATGTGCTGTCAGAGTTTTGCTTTTTCATTGATTCTTGTGTTTTCCTTTCTTCTTGCAGGGTACCCTCATCCAGCACCTGAAGGAGCACATTCTTCATGGCAACATGAGCAGCAGTGATGTGATTATGTACTACACAACGGCAAGTGGGGCTTAAGGCATTTTTACAAACACTGGAACATCTTTTTCCTGTAAAGATGGGACAGCTTGTCATACAAATCCACAAGTACACTTCTTTGTGTGTTAAATTTTTTTACTGCAAGGGATTGTCCCATCTGAGCTTAGGAAAAAAAATCAGGTGAAATAATAAAATGCAGCAGGGACCTTTCTGATGAAAGGTCAAACCCATGTTAAATGTTTCTGACCTAACTGCTGAGGAAAATGGATTGATTTTTAGTCTCTTAGGTTTATTGATCAAGCTGGCTCATCAATATCACCTACAAATCAGATTCCACCTTCCTGCAGGGCTAGGTCATCCTCAAGATGAGAATTTATGTCTCTGTTTTGTTTGTGAGGAAAGAAGCTGCCCAGCTCCAAGCTTGATAAAGAAAAGGGGGTAAATCTCATCTGTGTGCATTTCAGTTGTGTGGGGGGGGTTCTTTCTAATGCTGTGCTCAAGAAAAATGATTGCTAAGCCTTCTGTGGCTGTAGCAGTTTGAGAAGGCTGATGTCTTTCCTCATGAGTTCCCTTGTGAACTTTAACATGACTAGTCAGCTTGCAGTGTCTCCGTGGAGGGATCATGGTAATTGCCTTGTCTCTGCCTTGTCCTGGCTCCTGCTGTAAAGCTGTGTGTGCAGGGAGCCATGGAATCCCCAGCTCATTAGGTGTTGGGAGGCATCACTTAGATCAACATCCATCAGGAGCACGCAGCTGAGGCAGCCTGGGACAGGTGAGAGGATGAGCAGAGGGTGAGAGGATGAGGAGAGGATGAGCTTCAGCATCTGCCAAAACCACTGCTGGGGGTTTAACAGCAGGAGGAATTCAGGCAGGGCGAGTGGAGGGGAAGGTGGCACCTCTTGCATGAGGGCAGGGATCACGCTTGGGTCCAGCTTCTGCCAAGCTCTGCACCCTGGCAGAGCTGCCTGTAGCTCCTGCTGGGGTTGCAGGCAGGGACCAACTCATGGAGGTTTCTTCTCTCCTCCAGACTGGCTGGATGATGTGGAATTGGCTGGTGTCTGCACTTGCTACAGGAGCTTCAGTGGTCCTGTATGACGGATCTCCTCTAATTCCTTCCCCAAATGTGCTCTGGGACCTGACTGACAGACTAGGGTATGTATCTGGGGCTAAGTGCAGGCTGGTGGCATTGTCCTGCTGTCCCCCTGCCCCAGGCAGCCTCACTGAAGGTGCTGCTCCCTTGGGCAGGAGCTCGTGCACAGCATGACACAGTTGATCTGCTGGCTCAGCCCTGGGTGGAACTGCTTTCAAAAATTTGTACTAAAACATTTTCTGAGAGAGGAGGAGAGACAAAGAGCTGATTGTTTCAAATTGGAGTCAGGTATTAGAGTTCCAGGCAAACAAAGACTTTTGGTTCAATAGTTTTCAAGAGCAGCCTTTTCAAAAGGCAGTAATTGGGAGCAATCTGAAGAGTAATTTCTCAGCACACTCAGAGCTTAGTAAATAAGAACTCCTTTTTCAAGCAGCTCAGCCTAAGATTTTAATATAAAACTTTGACTTAAAGACATAAATTGACTGGAAAGGCTCAGCAGGGCTGCTTATATTTTCATATTTTGCTTTTTAACCTGTAATGCCTAATTCATACTGATAAACTGTTCAGTAATTGTTTTATGCCATTTTTTTGTGCCTGAAAATGCTCACAGCACCCTTTCTTGAAGCTTAGAGAAATGGCAGGTAGCAGATAAACACTTCTAAAACCCTGTGATTGCACTTAGCTTTGTGCACTTTGTTAAACTTTAATTTTTTTTAAATTTATTTTGTTACTTCCCTATTTTGCCAGCTGCATGTAAGGAGTAAATTTGAATTTTATTACCAGTAAAACAAGTGTCATTTAAAATTGATAATTAAAATTGTTTGTGGTGGAAAGTGGATGACAAAAGATTCACTTGCTGACTCTGCATCATTAATAATTTAAACTTCACTGTCTTTTGTGACATGTAATATTTAAAGACTGACATTTTGTCTCTGGCTGTTTTAACTGAAGCTTAATGCCAAGTCAAAATGCTTCCAGTAGAAAGTACAAAAGAAACCCACAGACTTCAGCCATGCTTCACCCCCAAAGAAACCCTGGTGGAACAACAGGCAAAAAAAAAAGAGAATTGAGAAACAACCCAGCTTATTTTTAAGCATTGTCTCCACATGCCAAGAGCAAGTGAAGATAAATGTGTCTGCATGTCTCACTTTTGTAATCTGGCGCTAAAAGTGGTGGCCATCTGGGTGCTACTTCATCATGCAGTCTGTTCCCAGCTCACTCATATGTTAAATATGTTAAAAAAAAAAAGGCTCCAACATGTGAAGATTACCTTCTTCTCTGAAGATGCACCACACTTTCCTTCAGAGAGCATATTCTCAGGGGATCATCAGGATATCTCATCCTTGGCAGGAGTGACTCAAGTGGCCAGCCATTAGTGATCTGTGAATTGGGGGATGGTGACTAAATGCTGTTATGGAGCATTTGGGAGGAAAGAAAGGGAGATTTGGCTCTACATGTGCTGTAGAGGAAGTGTCAAAGAGCTTAAAATAGAGAAGCATTTTGTATTCTAATGTAAAATAAGCACTGGTTTGAGGCATGGAAGGAAAGTGAGATGTTACACAAGAGTAAAAATAGTTCCTAGGATTGGCACAGAGGGTAGCTGAGGAGCACTGGGCTGGGGGTCTCATGCTGGAGGGCTCCCTGCCCATGGCAGGGATTGGAACTAGATGATCTCTAAGGTTCCTTCCTGTCTAAACCACTCTGTGTGCCCTTTCCATGTGCCTGGTAAATTGCTCTGTGCCCTGATGTTTGTGCAAGGAGCCTGTTCCTACCTGAGGGGAGTCTTCCACCAGCTTGGCAAGGGAGGAGATCCCCTTTTGGCAGAGCTGAAATATCCCCTTCTCCTTGCCTGGAACAGTGTCCTACCCCCCATCCTGCCTTTGGAGGAAAACCCAGCCTGGCAGGATCTTATTTAAGCTCTTCTGATGTTGGTTTTGCCCCTGCTCTGTGCTGTGTCCCTTGTCCTCATCTAGCTCTGTGTTTTCTTGGGTGAGTTTATTGCTGTCATGTAAAAGGAATCAGCAGAAAGCAGGTTTTCATTCTACTGCATTGAGGAGCTCTGAATACCCTTTGCAAGGGCAGGATGGAATTGTTCAGCCTGGGCCAAGTTTCCTGTTCATTTAGGCATGGCCAGCTCAGGCTTTCACCACTGGAAACTGAACAGGTATCACCAGAAAATCACTGATTGCTGTCCCAGAGTAATTTTTTGTCAATCTGTGCCCTGAGATGGCAAAGTTTCCCTGTACCAAGGCACTCTTGGATAATTATGGCCCATCAGTAAAGTAAACATGATAACATTTTGTGATGTCTTTGGAGTGTTCTGCAGTTACAAATTCCTGTAAATGTAAGTAAATGTCTCTGAGAGAAGGGAAAGCTTTGCTTAATATTTAAAGATGGAGTTAAAAGTTTCCAAGCTGCAGAGATGACATTTGATCTGACTGAGTTTGATAGTTCAAAAGGATGTGCCTTGCACTTGGAAAGCTCTGAGAGGCTGCATTGTTTGTCTAATCCACATACAGAGTGTGTAACAGCCTCTCCTCACTACAGTGGGAATTGCAGGTCTTTAGAATCTTAGCATATTTAAATATGCAAAATATGTAAACTTCTTTTCCCTCTAGGATCACCATCCTTGGAACGGGTGCAAAGTGGCTGGCTGTGCTAGAAGAGAGAAATTTAAAACCATGTAAGCTTCAAAAAGCTGGTGAATCCCTTCTGTCCTCCCTCCTACCTTTCCTCTCCTGGTTCTGGCACTCTGTCTTGTCACAGCCCTTTATGTAATTATTCTGGATTGTAGTGACAAACAGTTCCAAACACTTGGAGAAATTCTGCCTTAACCTGTGTTTTGCCTTTCTCCTTTTTAAGGTGAAACACACAATCTGCAGACACTCCACACTATCCTGTCTACAGGATCACCTCTCAAATCTCAAAGCTATGAGTATGTCTACAAACACATAAAAAGCAGTGTCCTCCTGGGATCCATTTCAGGTGAGGCTTTTATGCTGCAGCATCTCAGGAATTCTCTGACTGCCTGTGCAGCTCCCTCCTGCTTGTTTAGGAAGCTTTGGATCATTTGGGATTGCTTATAGTTAAAGTGGAATGAGCTGTCTCTTTAGTGCTGAGGTTTTCTGCATAATTCACTGTGCCATAATGCAACTCAGGCACTCCAAAGTGGTTTTGGTGGATGTTTTGGAGTTTAAGTATGATCATTTATTTTGACTGGCTGTCCTTAGGGGTGGCAGGGTGAGATCAAGCAAAGAGTCTATTAACCTACAGAACATACTGTTCTGCATATAGCTGACTTCAGCAGAAAATACCTCTTGGAGAGGTCCCATTTCAGTTCTTTTGTGCCAAGTAATTGGCACTGCAGATGGATTTTTTTTGTGGGTTATATAATTAGAGAAATATCAAGCCCCCATGCTGTGCAGTTTGTTGTGAGCAGTGCTGGCTGAGGCAACTTCTGCTCACGTAAGGTCCAGCACAGCACTCCTTGTTCTGCTTTGTAACAAGGGCTGACTTTTTCAAAGAGCTTTTTAACTCAGTTTGATTTTTAAAATGTGACTGTTCTACTGAAGTTATCTCAGACTCTGGGCTCAGTAAGAGGAGTGCTGAATCTAGAACTTGCTACTACAGACATTAATAGACTGAAATGCAGAAGTCTATTTTTGAGAAAAGATAACATGATTGATTTGTGTCTTAATTCTCTTTCATAAAGTCCTAGAAAGACTATAAATATTCCAGTTAAGTAAGCACTTTGACAGGATCTATTTTTCTTAAGATAGCTGTTCATCCTGAAGGCCTGGCTCCCCTCCTGCCATGCTGATAAGGTATAAAGGCTAAGTAAATGTAGTTTACTTTAAACTAATGAAAACAAACAAGAAAATATCTCTGTGTAATTCTGTAAATATCTGAAGTCTGTAAAGCAAGGCCCTGTTTGTTTTCTCTCTCCTATGAATGGAAGTTTCCTTGAATGAGATTAAAGAAACTGTTGGAAGGAGAAAAGTTATGCCTTAAGGGATAGCTCTGCATGAAAGGCATACACATATAACAAGATCTATAAAGTAAGGAAGGAAACCTTTTAATAAGTCACAACATGCTAGATAATGCTGTTTGCCCTGTGCTGCTTAGTGTGGATCAGAAGCCTTTGGCAAAGGTTGGCAGTTGGCTGTTCAGGGTTCCTGTGTAATTTTCAGGTTGGCTTTTTATAAAAACAATTGTATATTTTAAATGGATTTCTTTTATTGCAGGTGGAACAGATATAATTTCATGTTTCATGGGTCACAATGTTACAGTTCCTGTTTACAAAGGAGAAATTCAGGCCAGAAATCTTGGCATGGCTGTGGAAGCATGGAATGATGAAGGTAACCATGATCCAGAATACTGTGCACACTTTGAAAATACAGTAGCAAGGTGATCTTAACTTTAACAACAAGTAGTAAGTGTGGATGCTCTTTGCTTTGTTACTCTGTCCTTTACAGAAAGGAAATGTGGAAAACAGCTCTTTTTTTTTGTCAACAGGAAAGCCAGTTTGGGGTGAAAGTGGAGAGCTGGTTTGCACCAAGCCCATTCCCTGCCAGCCCACACACTTCTGGAACGATGAGAATGGCAGCAAATACAGAAAAGCTTATTTTTCCAAATTCCCAGGTATGTCATCGAGGCCTTTGGAGGCTGCAGACTGTAAGGGAAGGCACAGGTTCATTTGCTGCTGCCCAGTGACAGCCACAGGTGCAGCTTTGAGTCCCAATTTCCAGGGTGAGCTATTACCTTTCATAACACCTCACTCTGTTTTCTCCTGCTTTGTTGTGGCTAGAGATCCGAATAAAAGCTGTAAGGATCTCTGCAAAGCTCCCATCCAGTTTGGCTGCTGCTCTCCTTGGGCAGCTCTGCCTGTCCCAGGCTGCAGGGCAGGCACAGGCTGCTTGGCACAGGTGTGAGCTGGGAGGGCTGGGCAGGGCAGGGAGCAATCAGCAATTAGTGAGAGCTGCTGCACCTCTGCCAGGCTGCTCCTGCCTGCCTGGAGGAGTCATCCCCAAGGGAAAAGTGCTGACCTGCTGCCTCATTAGCATGAGGATTAAATATATATTAAATATATGCTGCCTCAGACATGCAGCCTTAGCCTTCTACAGGATCAAGTGGACCAGAGGCTTTTCTTAGTAATTGTGGAGGACTCTGCTCATCCAGGGCTCTTCCTGCTGTGGCACAGCAATGCCAAAACCCCTGGAGCCTCTGGGACAGGGATTTTTTTAAGAGCAGCATCTCCAGCTGCTGTTTTTCAGATGTGGAAACTTTTTTTTTTTTAATAAATAGCATTGGTACAGTGTGGGACTGTTCACAAGAAAAGTCAGGATGTGCAGCAGGAGATCATCACACAGGAAAACTGAGGACTGTGGAAGTTGCAGTCTGCATGTAAGCCTGACAGCTGTAAGCAGAAAAGAAAATAATCTGTGTGACAGTTTTAAGACTGAAATCACTGAGGTTCTGTCTGGACCCCTCTTCTGTCTTTCCTTGTAAATGGGCTTGAGATGGTAACAGTGAAGTTGGAAAATGGTTCTTCTGTGCAAATAATTGAGGTTGGTGTTTTCCCTCAGAAAAACTCAGATTGGGTTGTGCTTCTGGTTTTGGCAGGCTGCTGTGGCAGTATCAATCTTAAATAATACTGGGAAGTCAAACCTGATTTTGCATTAAGACAAAGAACAGTAAGCACAAAAGCTCTCTAGGGAATTCTTGATACTTATTACACAAGCCCAGAAAGCTTCTTACAGAATTCTTAAAGAATTGTGCATAGTGAAAAATGGATCAAGAAAGACAATGAATGGAGGTGGGAATGTTGTTACTTCTGTGGAAGATGCTTCCAGTAATTCAGAATGGGGTATTCAGAGCAGCTGGTTTTGTCAAGGATGCTGTGTAGTCCTGCAAAGACGCCATCAGATGATAACCTGGGGTCTGATGCTGATTTCTGAGCTGCCCCTGGCTGTGCTGGTTCTTACATAGCTCTGGTGTGGATTGTTGCTGTAGCTCAGTGCTGTTACCCTGGCTGGGGGGAGCATATCAGCTGTATTTCTGTGTATTTCACTCAGTTAATGCCAGCTGAGTTACACAATGTGACTGGATGAGGAAATCCTGTTTAACCTTTGCCATTCCCCACCAGGTGTCTGGGCCCATGGTGATTACTGCAAAATTAACCCCAAGACTGGAGGAATTGTCATGCTGGGTCGCAGGTACAGTGTTCTGCTGGGAGTGCTTGGAGGAAACAAGCATTACAACTTGCACTCTTCACCTAGGAGTGAAATGCACAGGATTCTGCCAGCCTTGTTAGCTTTATATTCATTTTATTGAATATCATATTGTGGGTTTAAATGAATCAGAGCAGCTGGGTTTGAGGGAAGGGAGCTCGTTTTGAGGTTCACTTTTGTATTTATGAACACAAGACTGTCCTGGACTTGGTTTTGTGTTCCATGGTTCATAATGGTCCCAGGAGTTTGAATTGAGAGTGCAGCACATTCAGGGTGGTGGATTGGGGAACTGTTGTGGTCTTGGCTTTGCCACCACCTTGTTTTACAGCAAAACTTCCTTACAGAAGGTCAGGTGTTAAGTTGTGCCTGTGTCAGTGATCACAGACATTCAGGATCACACCTGAGGCTGAATTTACTGTTTGCATTTCAGCAAAATGTTTCATGTTTGAATCAAAGTTGAGTGAATTAATGTTGCTGCTCTCTGTACAGATTCATTCTAATGAGTAAAATGCCTTTTTGACTCAAATTCTCTTAAAATTCTGTTTCTAATGTGGTTTTGCTTTCACTAGAGAGACTTGCTTAATTGCATCAGTTTTTCCTCTTGATCAAGCTGTAATCACACTTCAATGTTTCTTTGTTTTCTTTGTGATTTTTCAGTGATGGCACATTAAATCCAAATGGAGTAAGATTTGGAAGTTCTGAAATCTATAACATAGGTATGAAATCAACTTTTCACCTCTTCCAGCTATGACACTGTTGCCTTAAGTCTGAAATATAAGCATTACAAAGGTGTTTAGAATTATTAAGTAAGAAAAACCTTGCTGTTTTTCAAATGAGACAGTGCAGAGTATGTTAGTATCAGTAAAATTTGATTTTTGTAGACTTGAAACTGGTTGCTTTCCTGAAGTATCTGTAGGGTGGGAGGTGACTCATTGGGATATACAAAACCAACATTTTATGGAGCAGATTTTTTCTTTTTTCCCCCTAACCTGTCAGGCTTTTCTTCTTTCCCTCAAGGCAAGCTCTTGACACTGTTTTTATTGTACCTTTCCCAATAATTAGAACCAGTTCTTGA
Source organism: Euphonia xanthogaster (assembly GCA_034509185.1). Lineage (NCBI taxonomy): Eukaryota > Metazoa > Chordata > Aves > Passeriformes > Fringillidae > Euphonia > Euphonia xanthogaster. Next base: position 12,409,414 of record JAYDZK010000047.1, read on the forward strand.
GCTTGTGCTTTGTATTTCAAAGGCTGTGTTGTGACAGGGGGGGAACTGTCCCTGCAGAGGTGCTAATCTGAGACTCAGGGAGCTGCTGCCTCCTTGTTCTTGTGTCACCAGGACTTTGTCTCCTGTGTGTGCTGCAGTGGGGAGAGCCAGAGCAAATGGCTTGGCTTTGTGCAAAACCTATCTGCTCCAAAAGTAACAGTAAACTTTGTTATGGACCTCAACAGCCCTTAAACCTGGATTTTCACATAAGAGCTAAAACTCAGAGCAGGCAGAGGTGAAGCCTAACCCAGGCAGAGGGTGCCAGTTTCCCTTTGCCCACGCAGGGGAGGAGATGTTTTTGTTTGAGTGTCCAGAACACTCTGCACAGCCCAGCTGTGGCAGTCACGTTTTCTGGAAAAATCCCTTCCCCCAGGATTTTCTCCTGGGAAGCTGAGAAGCCTCAGAGAAAAAGGAAAACAGGTTCTTATCTCATTTGCTTCTCCTGTGTTGTGCTCACATGTGGAATGTTTGGAGGTTGTTTATCCAACAGGTGATTGTTTCATTAGTTTCATGTGAATTGTTTTGACTCATTGGCCAATCAAGGTCAAGGCTCTGGAAAGAGTCACGAGTTTTCATTATTATCTTTTTAGCCTTCTGTTAAGTATCCTTTCTGTATTCTTTAGTATAGTTTAGTATTCTTTAATATAATATAGTATCATAAACTAATAAATCAGCCTTCTGAGAACATGGAGCCAGATTCACCATTCCTTCCCTCATCGGAGCACCCCGCAAATGCAACACCCAGCTCTAACAAAGCTTCCTTTCACAGTGGAAGCCTTCGAGGAGGTGTCTGACAGCCTGTGTGTCCCCCAGTACAACAAGGATGGCGAGGAGAGGGTGATCCTGTTCCTGAAGATGGCCTCCAGCCACGCCTTCAGCCGCAGCCTGGTGAAGCGCATCCAGGACGCCATCCGCGTGGCGCTCTCCGCCAGGCACGTCCCCAGCCTCATCCTGGAAACCAAAGGCATCCCGGTATGTCAGGGAAAAGGCTGCCTGCTGTTTTCTTTGTCACCTTGAATAGTAATTAAGGAGCAGTTGTCACTGCTCTTCAAACCCACACACGTGGAAATTTTAGCATCTCAAAAGTGTATTCGAGCTTTATAAATAGTTTGTCTGTGTTGCCTGGCAACATCTTTTCATCTCCTCTTCAGCTAAGCGTGGTTTTTGTTTTTTAAATGGGTTGCTTTTTCTCAATAGTGTGTTCTTAAACCTCTTGAGGGAAAATATTAAAAAGGTCATTTAACTTTATCTTCCCTGGCTAGCCATAAGCATATTTTGCTTTTGTTTTCCTGTTACGAGTGACTTTCTTAGGAGAGCTGAGAGCACTCAGCAAATTCAGAAGATCATCTTGTCAACCATTTCACTTTTACATCTGTTTAGCCACTTAAATGGAGCTCTACCACTGTCTTAACTGTAACAGTAATTAAAATGAAATTGTTGTGCTTGTTCAGGAGGAGAAACTTGTGCAGCTGAAGATTCTTCATGCTCAGTCTGCTGGAGCTCTTTGTGTGAACTCCTTAGTTGGAATATCAGCCCTCTCTGATGTTACAGCATCTCTGAGCAGCATTATGGGGGTGCAGAGTGTGGTTTTCCCCACTCCATTTGCACATAGACTTGAGCGTGTCCAGACAAAAGACTTGAGACTTCAGAGGCATCATTTGAACCTGGTACCCCTTTCCTGCCAGTGTAGGTTTCCATGTGGAAGTGCTGTAGGGCTCAGCAGCACTGTGTGGTCCACAGAGGAATCTGGTCCTGATCTCTTGAGTTAATTTTGTTTCAGGATGCTGTTGGCAGATTTTGAGTCCTTGGCTCAAAATGTCTTTGTGGGAGTGTAGAATTCCCTGAAGTTCCCATTTTCTGGGCTGCAGCTCAGCTTCTGTGTGGAGTGTTGAACTTGTGAACTGTGTGGGTCACCTGAATGTACAGCAGGGAGGTGCTTGGGATGGGCTGCCCCTCAGGAGAGCCTGCCTAGATCATTAATTAGCTCACACATTGACTGAATCGAGTGAATTTTAATTACCTTTCAGGTAAATCTGCCAGTGGTGAAGTGATCAAAGCTGTCTCTCATCTTTCTTTAAAAGTTTTGCTTGGAAGGAAGGGAAACTGCCTATTTTCTGCTACTTTTGGAACTGTGCTTGACTCCTCATCTGAAAACAGTCTGATCCTGACCCTGTATTCTGGTAGAAACAGTACAGCTGTGCTGAAGTGATTGAGCAGCACAAAACATGCTTTTAGTAGGATATTTAGCATTTAAAACACAGTGTGAGTCTGTCTAGTTCTGTCCTGCCCAGATAAACATTCTGGTCATCATGCACAGGATTTACTGATTAAAGTAAATTAATTTACTTGGGAACAGCCTTATCTTTTTTTAAAGGAGGCAGTTCCCTTGCAGGCCACTGAGCTGTTGTGGTTTCTGGGTGTGTGTGAGAATTGGCTTGCTGATTGTTGAGGAGGGAGGTGAAGGTGGCTGGGGAGGGGGCAGGGTTACCCACGGCTTCAGCACATCTAGTAAGGAAAAGTTGGATTTTTTGTATCCAGACAGAGTTGTCAGGGTGTGCTGAGGATTATTCCCCCTGTTCTGAATGATCTCCAGGGGTAAATGGTGGTTCCTGGAGCTCACTCAGGAGGCTCAGTGGCTTTGGAGCCAGGACCAGCCTGGGTTCCTCCCCCAGCAGATTGAGCATTAAAGCAGGTGGGGTCCTGTTCCCAGAGCAAGCAGGAACACTGAGGAGGGATTTGTGTGTCAGCTTTTCCAAGCTGCCACCCCCAGAATCCCAGTGGCACCAGCACCAGGAAGGGGCTCTGCAAGCTTTGGTGCCTCTAAAACCAGAGATCACCCAAGCCAGGCCTAGGCTGCTCCTGCTCACACTGGAGCACATCCTCCTTCTCAGAAGAGGGTCAGAAATTACAGTGCTCTGATCCTAAGAGAAGAATTTGGGTTTTATTCTGCAGAGTCCTTCCTTTGAGTCACACCATGTAATAGAATTCATGTGAGTCACAAGTGGAGGTGAAGCCTCTGTTGGTTCCAGTTTATTTTATTTGTTATGGTTTGTTTGGAAATGTTTAACTGTAGAGGGCCATTTAAGCTCAGTTTCACTTCACCCTTTTAGAAAAACTGTCCAGTTCAGATAAGAAAATCCTGCTTTTCTTCCAGTGCAGTTGGGCTTTGTTTTTTTGAGTCCACCCTTTAAAAAATTGAAAACTGTTTGAACATTGGATGTGTCAGAACATAAAAACCAAATATTTTTTTGTGTTTATACCGTGGTTTTGTTGTTTTATATTGGAGCTTGATCATGTTCTCACAGAATTGCCAGTAGGAGTAATAAACTGACACAAACTCTTTGAATTCTACCTACTCTTCAAGTGATTTTTCAAAGAAAGTGCTTCAAGTGGAACAAAAGAGAAGGCATTCTGCTAAGTTTTGATAGAGTTCTGGAATTGGTGGGGGGTTTCATGAATATTTTCATAAAACCACTACATGAAAAAAAAAAGTAATTTTATCTTTGCTGGTTTTGTTTTTCAGTATACAGTAAATGGGAAGAAAGTGGAAGTGGCTGTGAAGCAAATAATTGCAGGGAAAGAAGTTGAGCAGCGGGGAGCTTTCTCAAACCCAGAGGCTTTGGACCTCTACCAAAATATTCCTGAGCTTCAAGACTATTAAAGTCACTTTTTTGGGGTTGGTTTTTTTTGTCTGTCTGTTCTGTATTTGTTTTGTATATATCAATACTGTATGTAAAGAAAAAGCTCTATTTAATACCAGTGGTTCTTTTAAAAGGAAAAAAATATTTCATGAAGTGCATTATGAAAGGCTTGGGTAAAGCTTTAGCTCCCTTTTATTGGTTAAGTATGCCATATATTTTGGAGTTTTTTCCAGCCTGGAAGGAGAAACCTGCCTGTTTTGATTTTTATATATGTGAGTGCATCTTTTCTGGTTAGATTTACATCAGCAGCCCATCAAATGGGAGCAGCAATAGTTGCAGATAGAATATTTCTTTCATAAAATGTTTGCTTTTTTTTTTTTAACTGGATTTTTAGCAACACTTTTCCATCCCTGTGTTTGTCCCCTGTAAAGGGAGTACACAGGGATTTTAACCCCTTGTCCCTGAGCCGTGCAAGTGTTCTCAGTGTAGTGTGCATTAAGATGTTTTTATAAAGCCAAATCATAATGCACTGAACCCATTTGAATCAGAATCATTTCTTGAGATACCTGATGGTACCTTGGAGGGTAATTGCTGCTTCCTTTTGTGCTGTAGCCTTCTCATTGTTTTAAGCTGCTGGCTGAGAGACTTCTGGGGGCTCAGAAGGTGAAGGGAGCATTCCCTCCTCATTCCTGGGGTATTCCAGGTTATTTCCATGGAGTTTGCTGACATTACTGTGGATTAACAGAATGAGACTTGAAGGAGACATTTTGCTTCCTTGGTTGAAGTCCTTTATTGGCTCGAAGCTTGGCTGAGGAATTCCAGGGTGCTTCTTTATTAAAAGCTGATGGGTTTTGTAACTTTTTTTACTAAATGTCATGTTGAAAGTGAGAGAACCCTTTTCTAGGTCTGTAACCCTCCAGTTTACAAAGGGAAAAATACTGTAATTTACAAACTGACCTTGCTGAAACAGTGACATGGAAGCACTAAAGTGTTTTGTTTTTCATAAAATACATTTGCAGTAGTTGTACCAACCCTCTGGCATTCAGTGTCTCCTGCACTATTTCAATTTTGTGGGTGAAATATTATTGTACTTACAATTGTGTTGAATGCATTCAGCGTTGATGAAGAGTTAATTAAAAGGAATCAATTCTTTATATATAATAATTATATATTACATCTCTCATCTCTTGCTGTCTTTATTTTTCTTTTGACTGGTTGTCATGAAATAATTTTTAGCTTAGTTTTTTCTGATTTTAATGGGTTTAATCCAAGTCCAAAACTTTCTGTGCTGGTACTTTCCCTACTGTACCAAGTCAGGCCATGCTGGAGTGATAATAAAAATACCAAGCCCCCATCAGAAAAGTATAGAAAGGAGCTATCCAAGCTGCCAATAACGTATGGTTAAGAGTACTTTTAAATTCCTTCCCCTTCTGGCTTGCTATATATAAATTTTACATTAACTGCGACTTTGTATTCATTAAAACTTCATTATATTGTTCTTTAATTCATGCAAAATGTCTGAGGTTTACAAAGCCCACAGAACCTTATTAATAAGTAATTTTGGGTTCTTTCATTAATTAAAGATAGTTTAGAAGCACAGATACATTAAGAACATACACAATGCCTAGAGGCTGCTTTTTCTAATCCTTTATAATGCTGGAAACACTGCAGAAAGTTTAATTAATGGATATAATTTGATCTCTTGTAATTGTCAGATGTTGCAAAGCTTTTCCCAGACCTCAGTTACAAACAAGAATGTAGATTTCCTTCTGTATTGCCCTGAAAGTTACAGTTTTACCCAGAAGCACTGGATGGATGCCTTGGGGCTGCCAGGATGTAGCTGCTGTGCCTTGAGTGCATAGTTTCCCTTTTTTTTTTTTTCTTTTCCCCTGTTGCCTATTTATAATTTGAGGTTCACAGTGTTGTGCCTGGAAAGCTCCATGTGCAGATTTCAGGGGGATGTGTGGCATGCAAATAGAGCTGGCTCTGGAAAGGGCTTTAAGCTCTGTTTAAATGTTCAACAGCAGAGCAATTAGAGCACAGGAGCTCCAGGCTGGGTGCAGAGCTGAGAGGGACTCCTGAATTCTGTGATGGAATCAGCCCATGTGCCCTCGGGGGATGTGGTTTTATCACTCCCCTCTTAGAAATGTGCTTTTGTCAGCTCCTGTAAGAGCAGGTGCTTCCCCCTCCCGCTGCCTTACGATTTCAATTAATTTCCCTTGTTCGTGGTGGTTCTCTAGGAACTGAAACGAGCTGGGACACAGCAGCCCAAGCAGGGCACAGCTGATGAAACTGTTTATTGTTGTGTGCAAGAGCAAGGGCTTGTGTGGATGACTTACACAGTGATTTTAAACACAGGTGATTGCCTGATGGAATGCAACTTCCCCGGGGCCATTATCGTCTTCCAGTTTAGTGCATGCATATTTAAAAGTGTTTCATTTATGAGCTGAGCAGTCCCTCACACAGGTAGAGGGGCATTAAATTTAGGTTTAAAATGCAGGAGGAAGGAGTGCCAGGGTCTGAGACTTGAGACAGAGCTAGAGGGTTCTGGGCTGGGGGAAGCTGGAGTGTGTGGGGAATGCTCTGGGCCACCTTTGAGAGCCTGAGCAGAGAGCTTTCAGTAGGAAAAGGCTTGGGAATTCCTACAGGTGCCCTCCAGAGTTCTGCACTGAGCAATTCCTCCACTGCCATTGTTCAGTTGTGAGGTGCCAGTCTGCTGCCTGGATCTTGCAAACCTGAGGATAAATCTGAGATCTCTTGGCTCATCCTTCTCCTTTCCAGAGGAAGGGTATTTTTAGCTCATTTATAACCAGGTCTTGGAGAGCAACGAGATGTAACTTCATTTTCTTCTATGCTTTTTGTAGAAAGAGGGATGCCTAATGCCTCCATGTCCTGAGCTGTGTTCTCCCAGGAATAAAAGCAGGGTGGGAGCTCTGTGAGGTGTGGCCAGGGTCCAGGGGGGGCAGCCTGGGAGCTGAGGGGAGCACACACGCTTCCCTTGCTGGGAATCTGGGGCCTCTTCAGGTTCCAATAATGGAATAATCAACATCAGCCTGAGCACTCTGCTCTGCATGCTCTGTGTGTCCCCCAGGAGAGGGAAGCAGCTCTGGAATGCTCTCAGGGAGTCCAGGACAGCTCCAGCTGTGGAACAGTGAGATGTCCCAAAGTGTAAATGCAGGGGCTCCAGCTGCCCACACCGTTTCTCACAGAGAAATTCTCCCAAACCAGCAGCTGGAGATGAGCTCAAGTGAGGAGCCAGCCCTGCTGGGGGTGGGAGAATCCTCAGCCTGCTGTGCTTAACTGGGCTGGGCAGCACTTTAGTGAGAGCTTAATTGGGCCTTGTGCTTCTTAATTAAAGACCTTAACGAGTTCTCCCTCTACTTTTGACAAGTGGTTTTGCAAAGTGCAAGAGGCCGATCAGCATTCAGCCTCAGATTCCAGCTGAAAGGATAACGTCCCTTGGAAAAAAACCATCATCTCCAGGACTGCTAATTGGTTTACAATAGCATATTAAGGTGTACATCACTAATGAGAGGAGGTTCACCTTGCTAATGAGGAATCTACTAAAAAAAAAAGTCCATTTTCCAGCTTTGTTCCTTCTTCTGTGGACTCCAAGGGAGTTAAGTTTTGGCTGCTGCAGGATAACAGTGCCATTGGTGAGAGTAGTTAAAATCAGGGAATGGTCTGGGTTGGAAGGGACCTTTCAAGATCACCCAGTTCCATCCCCTATTCTGTTTTTGTTTTACCAAGGCACTGATTGCTTCCAGCATTCCCAGTCTATTGATCTGTGTTTTGACAAGGAGCAGGAGAGTATTTATCTTTGCCTTCTATTAGATACAAAGAGGTTAAAGCTAAATGGAAATAAATTGTGAAGCAAATGGAAGAAAACGTTGAGAATTTGTTTGGTTTAAGTGCCTTGGTTGGCAAGGTGAGCTGAGTTTAAAGCAGTGTCACTTCAACCCTCACCAGAGCTGAAGGAAGCAGCCTTGAGTGTGCAAATGTGATACTCAGCTGAGAATTTTAATTTGTCTGGTTCTCATGTATAATAAAATATGCTAGAAACATGACACTTCATGAATTAATGCAGGAGTAGAAAGCATAGGAGAGATTCCTGTACAGGATTTGTTCTTACCATGCAAATGCCAAGCAAGGCTCTAAATGGCCCTGGCTATCTGCAGTCCTGGAGCCTATTTCATGCTTCACTTCAGGGTTTGTTCCCATTTCCTCAACCTTTCTGTAATGACAGGGTGTGTGCATGCAAGAGAGGAGGGAAATGAGGCAGGAAATGCCCAAACCAGCACAAGCCCATGGGAACCCCTGGGTGTGTGGGAGCTTTTAGGGAGGGAGGGAGGGAGCAGGGGCTGAGCTCAGCCTGGCACCCCCTGCCCTCCTTCCTCAGCAGTTTTTCCCCATGAAAAATTGCCCCTTTTCATGGGGAAAGGCATTTTTTAAACCCTGCAAGGGCTGGCCGTGGTCTCTGCACCCTCCTTGCCAAAACCCTCCTGCCCCTGCTGAAGTGGGAGCAGCCCCAGCCCCAGCAGCTCCAGGCTGGCAGGTGAACAAACACCTGCAAAAAAAACCCCAAAGCAAGGCTGATGGAAAGGTGATGGAGCAGCGAGAGCCTCAGCCAGCCTCAGCCTCCCACTGCTTCCAGGATCTGATCACTCCCCTGGTGGAACCTGTAATTACATTAAGAGGACAGCTGGTTCTAATGGCATAAAAATATTGAGACATGACTGCAGAAACAGAGGTTTTCTCCTAATGCAGCTCAAATTAAAACAGGGGAGGGGAACAGAGATTTTGATAGCTCATAAAAATGATTTTTTTTTTCCCTGAGTCAGTGTATTATCCTAATCTTTGTGAAAGTAAAGCAGCTCTGTGAATGGGAAGAAGAACATTACTCTCGCTGGGATTACAGTGGTTACAGGCAGGGAGTGGGATCAGTGCTGAGCTGTTTCATATCTCCAGGGCCCAATCTCTTCCTCTCCCACCCTCTGCTCCTCCAGGACCACATGTGCTTCATCCCTGCCCTGTGCCTGTGGCCCGTGGCACCACGGGCTCCTGCTGAAATCCAGAATTTGCTTTCAGAGTGCCAGAACCACTGGGAACCTCCAGACATCCAGGAGAAAAGGCTGAACACATTTCCTCCCTAGCTGAAGAGTTTCTGCCTTTATTCCCTGATGCAAAACCTCAGTTACCACTGAGTTCCAGATGAACTAATTACTTTCATGTACAAACAGGAGGAAGGGAAGCTTTTAAGCTATGCAGAGCCTGGTGTGACAATTCTATTAGGTTTTGGTGGGCACCTGCTTGACCTGTAAATTGAAACTCCAGAAAGTCATATCATGGTATTTAATTTTCTGTGCTTCAGCAGCAGGGGGTGAAAGGGGTCTGGAATAGGTTTATTCAGATATGAGACAAAAATAACTATTTTTTAAAAATGGCTCTAATCAGGCAGAGAGCATTTTTCTTTCTGTTCTTCCCCCTTCAGCCTCCCTGGCTCCTGTACCAGGTTTCTGTGCTCACAGGACAGATCAGCTTGCTGGGCTTTGTGAACTCCTCTGCCTGCTCCACATGCTTGATTTTCACTTTTAGGATTACAAACCCATCCTTAATGGCGACCTGGAATTGTAAAGGTGGAGCTGGGGGGGGTCACAGAGTGGCCACTCTGAGCTGCCTCACTAACAGGCTGGTTCCTGCATTTAGGATCCCTGGAAATGCCATCTATGGACATTAAAGGCTTTCAGGTAATTAATAATAAAGAAAATGCCACGCTGACATGGTTTGGGAATAGGTAATGCACCAGGAACCTGGGAAGAAGGATTTTGGTGGGAGAGAGTGTCATAATTGACTGCCCTCCTCCCAAACCTCCCACACATTCATTATGCCTTAAATATTCTCACGCTGAGTTTTTTCCAATGGTCTAATTATAAACTTCATTATAATTGTTCATTAGTTTTATTTTGTTCAATTAGCTTAACAAGTTGCCAAATGAAATACAAGGCTGGCAATTAGCTTGATCTAATCGTAATGAGCCACTCAAACTGGGTCACCAAACATGTTCCTTTAGAGCACTTTTTTTTTTTCCAATTGGTGAACAATAACATAAATATTCAGAGCATCTCCTGATCCAAGGAGTGGAAATTTCCCACTCATTTATTAGAATAGAAAAAAAAAAATCAATTGTTCTGCTCCTGGTAGTTCTGCAAGGTGCAAGGAGGTTGCCCTGGTCCCAGCTGAGTGGGGCCACCAGTCCCTGCCCTGCAGAGAGGTCAGCTCTGACCTCAGCTCTGCTTATCTCCTCAGAATTCACAGAATTCCACCTTGCAGTGGCAGAAGGGACCTTGAGGGATCACCTGGATCGCACCCGGGCGGTGCCCAAGGCACAGCCACGCCCTGGAGGGAGGGAGCTGAGGGGTGAAGCTGGGCTGCCTGAACAGGGGCAGTTCGGGTGAGCTGAGCTGTCCTGCCCTGGTCAGGGGTCATGGGAGGCTTGGGGCAGCCCAGGAACTCAGTCTGAGCCACTCTGATGGCAGATCCTCTTGGCCAGGTTCAGCCCTGCCCAGCAGCTGCTGTTGCTGTGACTTTTGGATGACCCCGAGCTGCCTTTTTTGCCAGATTTCCCTTTCGCCACTCGGTGCTCGGATCTGCTCCTGTTAAGCAGCTGCTTAGCAGCAGCTCCTGGCTCACACGGTCCAGTGGATTTACAGCCACCTTTTTCAGAAGCTAATTCGGGCAGGAGTGATTATTTGCTATGAATAATTCCTCCTGCACGTCGTGTGCATCACATCCAAATCCCAGGGACGAGCAGCACCGGGGCAGCTCCTTAGCAAATTTAGTGGTGGCATTAACAGGCTCAGCCCTGATCTGGATTTCTCTGGGACCTTGTCCTGCATCTGGATGGAAACACAATAAAATATTAAACCGTCACAGGGACTACGAGTACCTGTAAGTAATTCATAAAACCCCGCTGTGAGGGCGAGCTGGTGAAGCCTCGTGCCAGTCCCGACCCGAATTTCCCTGCAGCAGGACACCCACCAAACCCATCCCTGACCCGAGCGTGGCGACCTGTTAATGCAACCCCCTGAAATTCCAGCCAGGCGCTTTGCTCCGTGCAGGCAGGGGGGAGGAAGGGCTGGCAAAGCCCGCAGCTCCTGGCTCGGCACAGCCCCTGCTGCTGGCTCCGGGCTCTGTCGCTCCCCAGCCTGGTCGCCAGCTGGGACGCGGCGGTGGCGGCAGCGCTCCGCTCGCTCGGATTGAAGCGGCCGCCGGCGCAGAACGGGAGAAAATTCACACCTCTGCTTTTCACGGCCCAGACAGCTCCATCAGCTCCTCAAACACCATCCGAAGGCATTGTTGGGCTTAATGAAGGCGCCCGGCGGCAGCTGGAGATGCTGCGCCAAGGTGTTTGCGCTTCCAGCGCGCAGAACTCCGTGTTCCAGCGGAATAATTCCCTGATGGCGTTTTCCACTCCAGTCTCCATGCCCCGACCTGACCCTGCGCTGCCCGAGGGACCCGCAGGGCCATGGGATGCCCCCTGCCCGCGTGTGACAGTGACACCAGGCACAAAGGAGCGATTCCAGGGGCTGGGATGTGCCTGGGTACCCTGCGGGCTGTGACCCGCCCTGGGCCAGCAGGACCCGCCTGCCCGGTGCCAGCACTCGAACGGGTCCTGCTAAGAGCATCGCTGCTCCTCATTCCCTCTGCCCGCTCGATATTAGCTTTATTCCTGCTGGGCTTAAATCAGGCAGGGGCAGATGTAAACCGGCTTGTAATAAACTGCGGAACTCGCAAAAGGGCTGCGTGCCACGTGGCTTTGCATTTGATTCAAGTAGTTACAGTCATAATATCCATTAATTTTTGTAGCGCTCCTGGGAGCAAAAGTCCCTCCTTTTCATTAGAGAGACCCGGGTTTCTAAAGATGCCGGCGCTCGACACAGCCTGCTTGGCACTCACGCCGTGAAAGTGAAAATCCCTTTGTTTACACGGCTGATGGCCCGGGTGGGGACAGTCCGGACACCGGGGCCACCTCCCCTTGAGTTTTATTTACGGTTCTGCAACGCTCCTGCTCCGACACCCCGGAGCTGAGAGGCGAAGGGTGGGCGGAATGGCTTTAAAAAAAAAGAAAAAAAAAAAAGAAAAAAAAAAAAGCCAGAAACCCACATATATTCCAGGCAAAAAGCTCTCAGTAGAAACGCTGAAGCGGAGCGGCGGCACGGATGACAGGTCTTCAAAGCCGAAGCAGGAGCTGCGCTCGGGGAGGGAGGGAGCCGGGCAGATCCCCGCGCCTTGATTAGCGAGGCTCCCGGCGCTCCCCTTCTGTCTCCGGGCTGCCTTTGAAACAGCCCCTTTGACGGCTTCAGGCATTTCTGAGCTTAGCTGAGAGTGAGCGAACATGAGAGGAGGAATCCGTGAGAGCGACAGGGCCCGTGTGCGTCTTTCGTGCGACTTTCTGGAGCACAAAGGCTGTTTTAATGAGCAGGCAGGCACGGGGCTCGCTGTGACTCCTGCTTTTAGCAGCTCTTCGCTGATGGAGCTACCTGGGAAGTCTCCCGGCTGTGACCTGCATGGAAAACGCTCGAGGTTTTGGGTTGATTTTGATTTCCATGGAAAACCAGTTTGAGGAGTGCGGGCACGGGAGCATCCGCTGGTCCCAAGGGCAGGAGGGGCTGGGGGCTGAGCTTTCCTCACCCTCCTCCTGAGCCTGTGTCCCTCCCATCCCCGTGCCCACATCTGATCTCTGGGCAGCCGGCTGCAGCGCTGGGGGCTGGCTTTTGGCACTTTTGGAAGGATGGGATGTGAGCGGGCTGGCGCAGCCTGGCCAAGGGCGGAACCCCCGGCTGAGAGCCCCCGGGCTGCTGGGGGAAGCACCTGCCCGTCCTTCCCCTGCTCGGTTTTTAGGGGTTTTGTTCTGTTTCTCCCCAGGGCTGAGTGGCTCCCGTGAGCTCTCCGTGGCTTGGTGGAAGCGGGGTTTCCATGAGCCATCCTTTGAGCCTCTCCGGGAGGATGAGGATGGACACGCTTCCCGCAGCACTTCCGTGCGTCCCACTGCCTGGCTGTGTGTCCGGCTCCGGCCCCTGACACAGCCCTCCTGCGCTCCCTCAGAGCCACAGGAGCAAAGCCCCCTCCTCGCCACAAGCACAGAACCCATTTCTCTGGCTCTGAGCCCCTCTTCTCCCTCTCTGGTGCTTCCCAGCCGGAGGAGGAGAGGAGAAATCGCCAGCGGGGCGTGGACCAGGCGCAGCAGCCGCTGCCTGTCCCCTGCAGGTGGCTCACGGTGATGGCCGGGGTCGTGGCCAGGGCGGGGGGCTCGGCTGGTTGCCCACAGCTGTGGGCAGTCGCCAGGCCCTGAGCATTTCCAGCTGGCCCCAGCACCGGGGTCCTGCCGGGCATCCCCCACCTACCCCATACAGGTGTTTCAAATTACTCAGGGAGAAACCAGCCAGTCTCCTCTCAGACCTGTCTTAAACCAATTTAATTAAATACTGGTGAAGAAGGGAGCAGAAATTACGGCAATTCATCACCTTTTAGTCTCAGCAGGTGCTCATCGCACCACAATTCCCCCTGCTCTGCGCTTTTCCTCCTGGGGGTGATTAACCCGCTCCCTTCTGGCGAGTGAAGCCCTCTCATCCATCCTCTGGGAAGAGGCTTTGAGGATAATGAGCGAGAAGATGATTAAAAGGAAGAAAGCCCTCAGCAAAGCAGCGCTGTGATTCAGCTCCTGCCCGGCTCGCAGGTTCCTGGGCTGGGTGAATCACTGAATCACTCACCTGTGATTCACCCGGCCGAGCAGCGGCTCCTCCCCGCTGCTCCCTTCCGTTCCTCCCTCTGGGGATGCCGCCGGGCAGGGACACAGCCCCGCAGGATCCCGGCTTTTGTATCGGGGCACAATGTTCCAAGGCCGTCGGGAACTTCCATCTCAGCAGCCACCAGCCTCCATCCAACAGCCCAAGGATTCATCACCCCAGTGTTTTTCAACATTGTGAAGGTGGATGCCGTGAATTTTTGGCGAAATCTGAGCTTTCTCTCACACTTGGCTGCAGCCTGCAAGCACGCAGTGGGCAGACGTGGTCAGTGGGGCAGCACGGCTCACTAACTGGGGCAGGGTTTCCCCAGATGGCCCCACTGGCAGTTTCTGCCTCTCTGCACACACAAGACTTAAATCTCAAGCTCCACATCCGTTACAGGACAAGGAAATGTCATTTGTGGAAAGCTCTGATCAACATCTCCTGCTGTGCAGCGCTCCAGGGTTACTTTGAGCTCCTTATTCCCCCCAGGAAATCAGGATCTAAACACAGCTTTGGGAGCCAGCCCCCATCCTTACCTCCCCTTAACTCCCAGCTGGGGTTTTGCCTCCTAATACCTCAAGACATCTTTAAAATTCCCATTCTTTCTGTTCTCCTAGGGGCATTCCCAAAGCCTCCCATCTTTTGACATATGAGTGATGTGAAAATCAACAGCTTTCTGTAATGCTGCAAAGTCTTTCAAGTCTCTCATAACACAGGTTGCCTCTGTGTGCAAAGTCACGCCAGCACAAAGGAAGTGTGGCAACATCCCACCAGAATAACTTGAAAGAAAATTTCCTTTGGGAAAAGAATTATTGTGAGGATCACATATGGGAGACCCAGATTATGGCACCATGGGTGGCTCTGCTGGCTCGGCTGGCTCCTCAGAACCTGTTGATGCTCTCACACCAGAAGAAGACAGGGAGTGATAAACCATGCTGTAAGCCAGCTCAGGAGCTTGGGAATGGCCAAGCAGGGATCTGGAAAGCAGGAACTCCCATCATGAACTGTGCAAATCCACCCAAGGAGCACCCATTGTCCTGTTGCTCCCATGAGGAAGCTGTGCTCCATCAGCTGCCTGTGATTTGGATGATTTCTCTGCAATTCTTCCTCGTGCTTTTTCTATCTCCCAATAATCCCCTTCTGCTTTTTCAGGCCTCCTCTTTTAACCTCAGCAAGGCAAATCAGTGCTGGTTGTCCCTGTGGTTGGTGATCAGCTGGGGCTCCCAGGGGTTTGCCCCCCCTGCTCCCCAAAACACCTCAGCACCCCCAGGAGCCCCTGTCATGGGAGCTGCTGCTGTGCCATGGGCTCACCCCACAAGGGGCTTTCTGACCTGGAAAATCCCCAATTCTGATGCATTTTTCCTGTGAGGTCTTCCCATTTGCTGTTAGTTTGCACACAGTCCCTCGAGTTCAGCCCAAAGCCCTCAAAGGAGTTTATTGCTGTTTGTGTTTGCTTTGTTTTGGTTTGTTTCTTGCAACACAAACAAAGGAAAGCTGTGGGAAGGAGAGAGGGCACTGCCAAGCAAACTTCCTACACTCTGCAGACACCGCTTAATTCGGGTTTCCACTTCATTCTTACCAGAATATTACCTTTCATTAAAAGGCAGTGAAAGCATTAAAGCATTTTGTAGAGCTCAGAGAAGATCTTGCAGCTTTATTAGGCTGAGGGCACATGATGGATCACTACAGCTGTACTGTCCACCTCAAGCACCAGTTTGGGAGGCAAGTCTTGGAAGAACCAGACTGGATGGGGGATGAGCACCTCTCAGCCAATGCACCTGGATCTCTGCAAGTGGGATCACTTCCCTGTCAGCACTTTGTCAGCCTGCAACATTTCTCACTTTGGCTTTTCTTTCACATGTTGGATATAAAATCCCACTTTAAAAATGTGCAGCAGGGATGGAGTAAAGTCTAAATGCTTCCCAGTGCTGCCCTAAAGGTGAGGTGAGGCCCTTGGCTGTGTGCAGGGTTGGGGCTGGTGAGGGGACAGGGTCCTGTGTACCCCAGCTGAGGGCCAGCTCTGGGTTTGAGCTGCACAAGGGAATTGTTTCCTCCTTCCCTGTGCCCCCGTAACTCCCCTGAGTCCTGCTGCTGTCCCCAGGGCATGCAGCTGAGCCACAAGGCAGAGCTCACACACAGCTTTGGATGCCCCTTGCACACAGCTTTGCACATTTCTTTCACACAGTGGCCCCCCTGTACCTCCAGCTGGAAAACCCAACATCCCCCTCACTCCCCAAGGAAGAAATGGGATGTCTAAAGCAGCTGATTCCCTTATTTTGGATCACCAGATCTCCACGAGCAGCGGAACACTCCAGTTGTATTTTATTAAATCAGGTACTGAGGGCAGACAGCAAGATACTCTTCATTACTGCCTTTTACTCATTTTATACACCTGTTTATTAGTTTGATCTTCTTTGAGGAGCCCATATCTTTGGGTTCCCCTGGGTTTTGTTTTCTCCCCGCCTCTGTGGGTCAGGTTCCTCCAGCCTGAGGTTGATTCCCACGTGCTCACGCTGCTGCACATTTCCCTGCATGGGAGATAAGCATTTATTCACGTCCATGTTTGTGTGGAGTGGTAAAATATTGGAGCTAAATTTTTTATGACATTCCTAAGAGTGGTTATGGAGCAAACAAGATTACAGCAAGTACTACAGAAAAGCTTGTTTATGCAGGGAGGGAAAAAAACTCGGAGACGTGTTTGCAAAGCTGCGGGAGAGCCCAGGGGCGGGGTTTAGAGTTCCCTCTCCTTTTCCTTCCCTGTCTCCATCACAGCAACAACTCCCAGCAATTAGGGCTGAGCGGGTTTGGAGCGGAATTCCAGCTCCAGCAGCAGGATATGTTGGCATTCCAAGGGAGAGGGCACCGGCAATGCCTGGCTGCACTGGCACAGTGCCACCCAGGGCGATGCCGCGGGGATGGGGGCGCGGGGGCTCCCCCGGGCACGCTCCTCTCCCTCTGCTCAGCCCTTGGGATGCCCTTCGCACATCCTCGAACTCCTGAGGCTCCCTTTCCTCCCCTCTGGAGAGGCCTCTGCGCACCCCCGTGCCCCTGGGGACACCCTCACACTCCTCGGGGTGCCCTCTGCACACCCCTTTGGACGCGCTCGCACTCTTTGAAGAGCAGCGCCCTTTGCACAGCCTTTAGAACGCTCTGACACCGTTCGGGATGCTCTGACATTGTTCGGGATGCTCCGACACCGTTCGGGACGCTCTGACATTGTTCGGGATGCTCCGACACCGTTCGGGATGCTCTGACATTGTTCGGGATGCTCTGACATTGTTCGGGATGCTCCGACACCGTTCGGGATGCTCTGACACCGTTCGGGATGCTCTGACATTGTTCGGGATGCTCTGACACCGTTCGGGATGCTCTGACATTGTTCGGGATGCTCTCACGCCATTCGGGATACCCCCACATCCCGAGGGATGCTCTTTGCCCACCCCCGGGATGCCCTCACACCGTTCGGGATACTCTGACACTGTCTGGGATGCTCTCACACATTTTGGGATGCTCCTACACATTTTGGGGCTCTCTCTCACATTTTGGAGTTCTCTCACACATTTCGGGGCTCTCTCGCACATTTCGGGGCTCCCGCACATTTCGGGGCTCTCTCGCACATTTCGGGGTGCCCTCACACATTTCGGGGCTCTCTCGCACATTTCGGGGTGCCCTCACACATTTCGGGGTGCCCTCACACATTTCGGGGCTCTCTCACCCATTTTGGGGCTCTCTCGCACATTTCGGGGCTCTCTCGCACATTTCGGGGTTCTCTCACCCATTTTGGGGCTCTCTCGCACATTTCGGGGTGCCCTCCCTTCTCCCCCCGCAGTTGCCGCCGGCGGCCGCCAGGGCG
>JAYDZK010000047.1:12426955-12440449 GCA_034509185.1 Euphonia xanthogaster
AGGGAGCTGAGGGGCTGCGCCGCGGGACGGGGGCGGGGAGCGTCACTGCACCACAGCCACCGTCCCTCCTCCCGGGGCGGGCGGGGAGGCGGCACCCGGGCACCGCGGCGGGGCTGTTTCGCTCCGCTCCGCGCCCTGCCCTGCCCTCCTGCCCCGCCGCTGAGGTGCGAGGTCGCGGCCGCGGGCTCCGCCCGGCCCTTCTGGCTTCCGGGGGCTCCTCGGTCCCCGCGCCCTCGCTGCGGACGGGGGTGGCCAGCGACGAGGGCAAACTTGGCTCGAAACTCCCGCCCGCCGAGGCACCTGCGGCTGCAGCGGGCTCTCGGGGCTGCGGGCGCCGGCCCCGCCGCCGGACGGAGCGGAGCGGAGCGGGCGGGGAGCGGGGGGAGTGGTTACGGGCTCCGGCGCGACACCCCCGGCCCCCCCGCCCCGCTCAGCCGCCCCTCTCCAAATAAATCAGCACCATGACTACTTCTGGGCATGGAACAAAGAGGATGCTCTCCCGGGGCCCCGCGCTGCTCCTGGCGCCGCTGCTGCTCCTGTGCCGAGGTAACCCCGGTCCCGCCGCCGCGACCCCGCCACTGGGCTCCTGTTTGTCTGGTTTGGTTGTTGTGTTCGTTTATGTGTTTGTTTTTAACTATTTGTGTTTATTTCATATCTGCCCCCTCCCCCGGGTTTTATTTGCGGCTGTTTCCCCCATCCCAGCCCTCCCTCCCCCGGCTCCCCGCGGCGCTCCGCGCTGCGGGTGCAACGCGCTCCGAGCTCCGTCCCTGGGGCGCACCAAGAAGTCCCCATCCAGCTCCGCTGCCTTCCCGGGTGTCCCCTGTCCCCACGCGTGTCGCGGGCTCCCGGTCCCTGCGCGAAGGCTGCCCGCCTGCTTCGGCCGCTGCCAAGCGCGTTGGTATCGATTTGGGGGGAAAAATGGGAAAAGTTTGGGCTTGCCGGAGCTCTGGGGGATGGAGAAGGGTCGTGGGGTTTCCCAAGGGGCGGCCGACCCCCGTTCCTCCCTGATGCTCCTCGCTCTTTCTGGCTATCTATGGGGTGGGTGGAAAAACGTACAGGAGTCAAACCCCCTCGGTAACAAAATACTTGTGCAACCTTTTTGCGCTGAATTCCGAGAAGGACGGGTTTCGGTGGGCTGGCGGGGAGCGGGCTCTGGCCCTTGATTTGGCTCAGGTGGGATTCCCTCATCGCGGCCAGCTGCGAGGCAGCGCGCCCGGGCAAGGAGGGAGGCTGGGAGATGCTCTTCCTCTGTTATTTTCTTTTATTTACCCCCCAGCTGGACTTGGGAGCAGCGTTTCGGGTCCCAGGTGCGGGTGTTTGCTGGGGAAGGGCTCACCGGAGCTCTGCCCCTGGGAAAGTCTTTAGCAGGACTTCACTCTGGGGACGTTCTTCTCTGCGTGCTCCCGTGAGCTCCCTCGCAGATGCTGCTCCTAATAAACAGGGGTTGTTAAAAGCAAATTAATTAAGGTGCATCGGTGCTGAAGTTGCTCGGGGATTCGTTTGCGCTTACTGCTTCTCGGGACGGTGCTCGCGTTTGGCCGTAGCGTGAAGCTTGGGCTGCTGGGGAAACTTCGCAGGGGGTTTAGGAATACGCCTAAATGCAAGGATTTTAGGCGAAGAAGGAGCGATCCATGGGAGGGGTAATAGCAGTAGCTGTCGCTCTTGAGAAGGGCACAGGGAAGGCTTTGTTGTGAGGAAGTGTTTTAGGAAAGGTTCCTACAGGAAGAGCAGGAATGATTTGCTAGGAAGGAGGCATCAACCTTGGGGACGCACGGAAGATGGACAGCAGGGAGTCCTTGCTCTGCTCACCCCAAAAAGCACTGCTTGCCCCTGCCCTCCATCCCCCTCCTTGGCTGGGCTGTGTGCAGCCACGGCGGCACCTGGGAATCCTCCTGAGCAGGACACGGGGACCAGGGTGCAGAGTTTGGGGCGCAGCTTGTGGGGACTGGGGCACCGAGCACAGGGCGCAGGGCGTGGGCTGCCTGTGGGTCAGCACTGCCCCGCGGAATGGTGGCTTTCTGTGGTCGCCGCCGTGCCCTGTGCGCCGTGCAGCTCTTCTTTTATCGAGGAGAGAGTTAGGTGCAGCAAAGGAGCCGGTTTCTGTTTTTTTTGGTTTTTTAAAATCTTTTTTATTTATTGCTTTGACATATTAACGCTAATCTTTTCCCTGCTATTCCCCCCTCCCCTCCGGTCTCCTCCTGTGTGGGTAGCTACCATGGTGAGATTGGGCTGTGGGTGTAATTCTTCCAGCGCTCTGAGTGCTTAAACATATGGAAACCCACTTTGAAACAGTTTGTGGCTGCAAACCTACCGACGTATCCATCCATCCATCCATCCATCCCTCTCCGCCGCTCTGAGCCCTCCCTGCTCAGCGTGCGCGTCAGGAGCTCGCAGCGCGCTCAGTCGAGCTGTGGATAACGAGCGCGTTCCCCGCCTGCGCCTCTCGCCTCTCTCGGCCGTAGCATCCTTCTGCTTCCCTAGCGGAGCCCTGTCCCACCCCTGCGCGGACCGCAGCGGGGTCTGTGCGTGCAGAGGGGCTTCGGGATCAGGGGACAGCTCCTCAGAGAGAGGCGAGCGGCGGCAGAGCCCGGGAACGCCTCCCTCCGTGGCGATCTTCCTGCAGCTCGCTGTTATCCAAGTCGGTTTCCTCCTCTGGATTACAGGGGTTAACGAACCGCATCTCGGTTTGGGTTGTTGCAGACGGGAGAGACACCTGCATGAGTCATGCCGCGGCGCTGCCATCTCCGCAAAGCTCCCAGCTCGTACAGACGCTCGCGTTGGGCTCTTGCCATTTTTCTCTCTTTCTTTGCCTTTGCTCCCTCCCTTCCCCCTTGCCGGGGCCGGCTCTGGGCAGGCTGCGTTGCGGGGACCGGCGACGCACCAGGCTGAGTTTCTGCAGCCTCTTCAAAGCGGGTGGCATTTGCTCGCCTGTCAGGCAGGTCCCCTAAATAGCTTTGTGAAGGTCCAATTAAGAGATCACCGTGCTGCCCCGGCGGCCCGGCTGCTGGCGCGCACGGCTGCGAGCAGAGGGAGTGCGTGTGTGTTTGGCAGCCGAGGGCCGCTCACGCTGAGCTCGAGGATGTCTCTGGCTGGCAGCAAGCCCCCGTTTGTTGCTGGCATCCAGGCAGGGTTTTGGCCGCCTTCCTCGCTGGCGGCGGCGGAGCTGTCTCCGAGGCTATGTGAATAGGTATCCTGTGAGCGAGCTGGATGAGTTACCTGAATATTTTGTTTTCCTGCCCGGTGCTGTGTCACCGGCTCGCTCCGCTGCCTCGCGCTCCTCCCGGAGCGGGTGCGGGAACGCGGGGCAGGGCAGGAGCGGGGCGCGCAGAGCTCCTGGAACACGCTCCTTCAGCCCCTGTGGGATGCGCTTGGGCTGCTGTCAGCTGTGCGGGAGGAAGGACCCGCGATTGCTTTTAGACTCTGGCTCCAGGGGGGCGTGGGTGGAGAGACATTATGCTTATTTTATTATGTGTCCCTGTATCACTCCACCTAATATGGAGACACTTTTTATTCACAGGCTCTTTAGGAACAGAAATTAAAGACCTGCATTATCTACTGTACAATAGATTTGCAGATCATGATCGTACAAACTGTTGAAATGTAGGTTATTTCCCCCAGATTAGAGCATATCTCAACATTTTATGCAATGACTGTTCAAACTGATGTGAAGTGGGGGATAGTGGGCTGGGGGGAGAAGTCTGAAATTATTATAGTGCCTTTGCTCCAGCATCCATTAGAGCAGAATATTTTAGATACCCTGTTTTTACTTCCCATCAGCATAAATCTAGACCAGCTGCTCTGAAGCCAGTGGAGCTACTCTGGATTTATTCATTGCTGCTGCGATGGGCATTGGGCTCTCTGGGAATGCAGGAGGCAACTGTGTGACTTACCCTGCACAGCATTTTTCAATTCAGAATCTCCTGTCACTGCTGCTGCAGCCTCCTTTGTGTATTTGAAATGGGGAAGTCTCAGTGGTTTTGGGTTTTGATTATTTTCTTCAATACGTGCGGCTTGGTCACAGAACTCTGTTCACTGCCTCTGGCTGATCAATAGAGGCTTTTGCGGTTTGAATACCAAAATAGTTACATTAAAGTATAAAAAATCAATTAAATGCAATTAATTTGCTGTATTTCATTGCTGGGAATGATGGTCACTCCCAGCCCTATTATCTCTGTGTTTAAAGCAGCTCAGTGTGGTAAGGAAGGTACGAGACCAGGAGCAGCTGCAGGAGGTCAGAGCAGAGGGCTGCCAAGGCTGGGACGGGGCTTGTGTCTCGGGAAGGATTTTTTGGATGAAGGATGCATTCCTGAGCCAGGGATGGCTCCATTTATTTAATTGCTGTGTTGGGTTTGCCATCATGGAGTTGGTTGCTCCTTGAGCCCGGGCAGCAGTTTGGAAGGCACAGTCCCTGGGCAAGGACTCCCTTGTTTCAAAGCACCTGGAGAGAAGAGTCTGTGCTCCACGGAGGCTCACAGGGATTTGGGTTCCACAGGGATTTGGGCTGTGCAGGGCTTTCCCATTGGTGCCAGTGGGATGGAGATTCCACCCTGCTGACCCCCCTGGGTCAGGGTCCTCCTGCCCTTCTCCATAGCTCCTCAGAAATGTGTTTTGCAGCCAGGCTGCTCGGGGGCCCATGCTGGCTGTGTCCCTTTGCTGAAGGGTGGAGGGAGGGGTGCCATTACTCGTGATGTTGGGTTATAGCAGCTCCTGCTGCTGGTCCTGACCTTGGTGGTTGATGCTGGTACACAGCACAGGTTTTGCTGTGATGGAGAGGTGGCTTCATGAAGCTCTGTGTCTCGTGGAGGTGGCTGCAGACCTGAGCTGTCTCAGAGGAGCAAAGGGGAGCTGGCAGCCTGCGTGAAGCCAGCAACACCAAGGTCTTCTGTCCTTAATAAACCTCCCAGTGAAAGAGAAGCCATCCCACCAAAAAAAAACCAACTGTCAGCTCAACAAATTCAATTCACTGATCTTGATTCCCCATTCTCTCCTTGCCCAAATATAACTGATGTTAGTTAATGACAAGGGTGACTTGGTTTGTTGGCAGAGCTTTAGCTCTCAGCCCTGTTGGTGGCTCACTGATGTGCTGGCACGTGGTGCTTGCCCAACTGTCAGATCCTCTCGCATGAAGTGCCACGGAGGCTGTGGAGTGTGAGCTACCATGTGGTGCTCTAGATGTCGTGGAAGATGCTTGAATTCCTGCTGTTGGGAGTTCCCAGCTGGCATTTCAGGGGAAGTAGTTCCCACGTGAGGATGGGCAGGCAGAAATTACAAAGCAAAGAGGTCCCTGGAGACAACTTACGAGGGGATGGGGATTGCTCCAGGTCTGCCTTTCCCTAGGCATTCCCACTGCCCTCTGTGATGGGAAGTAAAGCCAGGGCTGCTGGATCATGTGTGTGTGGGTGAGCTCCTTGTGGAAGGACTTTGTGTTTGGGCAGCACCTCACATGATTGGCTTTAGTCTCAGGTGCAAGGTAAATATTCATGTTTTTTTCCCACGCTTCCCAAAAATTCTCTTCGAACACATTTTGAGCTGTTCTTTGTTTACATAAATGTTTGTCTCTGACAGCATTCAAAAGGCTTCATGAATTTATGATGTGCTCCAGATTCAAGCACACTTTTTCCCTTTTCTCTTTTTCCTTCTTTTTTCCCCTCAAAACCACTCTTTTCTCCCAAATTTTGGTGATGAAATGGCAGGAGGGATGCATATTTCAGCAGGCTACTGAGAGGCAATGTAAACACCATCTTTCATGGAAAATCAGTTTGTTCAAGTTCAAAAGCAGCCCAGCCTCTCCACTTGATCAATTTGCCTGTCATAGGAAATGATTTTAAAAGTGGTGATTACGTCCTATCTTGTCTCTTGCAACTTCAGGCAAGGAGAGAAAATGAAGTGTAGCATTTGATTTTAACTCTGTTTTTTTCCTGATTTTTTTTTTTTTGATGATGGTGCTAGTCAGAGAGCAAGTAAAGGGGTGCCCTGAGGGGTGAGGGATACCAGGAACAGAGGAGTTTCCACGAGGCTGCTGTCTGCTGAGTAAACTAATTGGAAACTGCGTGTAAAACCAGCTCTGCTCATCTCACCGTGCCTGCACCAGCTGGCCCTCAGGAGCTGCTCTGCCCCATCCCTTCCCCTGCAGTGGCAGGAAATGGGCTTTTAGGGACAAAGCTGCTAAATCCTGGGCAGAGGGTGCTCGGTGCCCTGTGGTTGCATGGCCACGTCCTCCTGCCTGGGGATGGTGCTGCCATCTGCTTAAAGGCTCTGCAAAATCCACAGGTCTGCTTATGGTGGGGAGGGGATGGAGTGAAGCCACCCGTGCTGGGCAGCTCTAGCTTGGCATTGCTGATGGAAAGAGATGATGGAAAAAACTCCACTGATGCAATTCAAACTGGGGCTAAATGGAGAAGCAGGGATCACATCCTCATTCTGGGCAAGCCAAGGGGCTCAGCAGGCTCCAGAAGTGGTGTTTGCACTGGAAGCAGCCCATGGGATGTGTGGGAGGTGGTGCCCCTGGCCAAGCAGCTGCCCCTGTGCTGAGCCCATTTATCCACACAAACAATGCTGGGAGAGTTTAGTTTTGGGCTGAGGGAGCCCTGAGGGGAATCAGCCTGAGGAGGAAAAGCATTTCTGCTGGAGAGGGGAGAAATGTCATCCTCATTACCCCAGAAATAAAGTCCTTTAGAAGGATTGAGAGGTGCCTGTATCTTTGGGGTTTTTTTTGTTTAGCTTGTATGGAAACATTTCAAAAACAGATGGCAGAGCAGAGATTTATTTCCCGTTAAGTGCAGAGGGCTGGTGCACAGGACCTTATCTGCTTGTGGGCCCTGTAATAAACCTGCCAGCAAGTGATTTAAATCCAGTTTTTCTGATTGGGAGAGTACTGAAAGGAACAGGGTTTATGTTTCTTGGGGATTTTATGGCCAATGTTAGACTTTTAAGATGCAGGAATGATCAGGGCATGGCTCTGTAGCACCAGAGACGTTCATTTCTTTAATAAAGGATCTTCCCTGAGTCAGAAAAATGAACCATTTTCCATTATTTAGCAGCTGAGCTGCCTTTGCTGTTTGCATGAGTGACAGACACAGCTACTTTATATCTGAGTTTAGGAGCTGTTGTCAATTAGCCACAGCTTTTGCTCAGCAGCAAGACTCTTGCCACGATGGGGAAGGAGGGCTGTCTAATGGGTGCTGCAGCTCTTGAAACAAACATTTATGCTGCAGCTTCAAAAAAGGATGAAACTCACACTAAAAATAAGACAGAGCCCCTGTGCCCTAAAAGGGAGCCCTTGAGCAGATGGAGCAGGTTTCTATGCAATGAGCAGTAATCAGAAACTCAGCAAAGAGTTGGTAGCTGCTGACTGGTCTTGGTACCCAGATTTCTGGTTGAAAAAGGAAAAAAATCCAAGATGAGTTTTGCAAGGAGCTGGTCTGGATGTCTGTGTGGGGCAAGACCCTGGCCAGTGTGAGCCCCTGGTGTGGTGAAACACAACAGCCATGGACAAAAGCCCCAGTGCCTCTGTCCCTGCCTCTGTGGGGCCACAGCAGTCTGAAATGTCACTGGGGCACTCAGAGGGCTGGGGGTAGCAGGGACTGACAGCACAAGGTCTGATTGTCTTTCACTGAGCACAGAGAGGGCACAACACACACACCGTGGAACAGGCTTTGCAAAGGCTGCAGCAGAGGCACCCCGAGAGGATGGAAGGAGCTTTCTAGAAGCAGCAGAGCCCTTTCCAAAGGCCAGTGTGCCTCGGCCTCTCCAAATAATGAGAATTAGACCTGGAGAAGTTGGCAAATAAACTGCCTTTGCCATCTCTGGAGGTTGGGTACAGCCTGTTCCTGGGCACGGCTGGTGCTCAGCCATGCAGGACTTGTGCTGCTTCCCTTGGCACAGAGCTTGGCAGCCCAGCAGAGCTCTCCTGTGTTCCGCCCACACTTCTCCTTCTCTGCTCCATTCCATCGTTTATTGGATGACCTGAGTTCCCAACCCTGCATCCCTGCCACCCATGCAAAGCCAAAGCCAGGCAAGTCTATTCAATGGGGACAAATGGTTAAACAGTGAGTGGGGAATACTCAAGAAAAGGAGCTGGGTCTGGCATGTAAATACCCAGCATGGAAATGCATTTACAGCTGGAGGTTATTTGGAGAAGAGAGGGCAAGGGCTTGAAACACACGTGGTGATGAGCCATAGATTATGCTCTGAAAACACTCAGAAGGCACTTCCAGTCACACTGTCTAATTCATCTCCCTCTAAGACATTCTGCTCCAAGGTGTTTGGAAATAATGGAGTAGCTTGGATACTAACATTATTAAATCCTCATCTCTGACAGCTATGAGAATTAATATACAAAGGCTTCTTCCACTATTTTTTTTTTTTTTAATGCAGCACAGTTACTCATTTCAGGTCTTTTGCTTAGGAGTAGCCCACTGAAAGTTATTAGCAAGAATATTGGTGCAAAAAGGCTCAACTCCATTAGAGAGGAGAAACAAGAGAGAAACAGAAGATAGCATGAGTTTTATTGCAGTTGAGACATTTTTCTCTTTTCAAACATTAATAATTTCTCATTCTTTCACCTGTAGATCTCAAAGGCCTTGAGAGAAAAAAGTGGGTTCAGTTGAAGCCATTGTCTGTCCTCTGCACCATCCCCATGAGGTGCCCTGGGGCAGTAGCCCAAAGCCAGTGCTGAGGCTCCCTCTAAGGGCTCTCTGTCTGCCCCAGCTCTGGCATTACTTGGTTCTTCTGCTGTGTTTGTTTTGTACCAGCCCATTACAATTTTTATGGGAAGTCATGAGCAGAAACGAAGAGATGGAATTGTTGTTCTTTTTTGCTAAAATCAAAGAGAGCTCTACAGAGGAGAGCCCAGGTGGTGGTGCCCATCTCATCACCTCCTTGGTGTGATGAAGCTGGACAGGCCATGAGGATTGGGCTATTTCCAGGGACTGCACTGAGGAGCTGTTCTTCAGACATGCCCTTTTAAACCCCAAATGTCCATGCTGTGCACCTTATTTCTCTTATTATAGTGCCATAATGAGATTGCTGGGGTCTGCTGTAAGCCCTGGGGGACAGGTATCAGCTCCTGGGTACAGCTTCAGCTGCGTCTTCTTGAAGTGTCCTGCTCATCCAGAGTTAAAGCATCACCATCCCTTTCTAGGGATTAAATTAAATGTGTAAGAAGGCTTTATGGCATTTAACCTCATGGGGAAAGCCAAAGGGCAGTCATTGTTTTGGTTCCTGCACCAACCAGCAAGCTCTCAGATGGTTTCCCAAGCTGCCCTGGGCCCTCTGTCCCCTCCTCAGAGGGCTGAGAGTGGGAGCAGCCCCAGCTCTAACACATATCTGTCATAATGCTCATCCCTTAGGTGTGTGGAATCTGGGAATTGTTGTAGCAGACTCCAGTCTGTGGGACTTCATCATCTGAGTTATTATCTCCAAGATGCAGTTCTCTCCCTCAATGGCAGTCTCCTGTTGAAAACACTCTCTTTCAGCAGGGCACTTGCATTTATTTACTGCACAGCTTCCCCCATTAGTATAATCATTACTCCTTGGACTGGGTTTGAATTCAGAGCATCCCACTGAGGTACTTAAAGAATTAATTACAGTGATGAAAGAATTCCTCTAAAGACTTCTATGAATTGGTCTGGTTGAAGTGTTTTAGCTTTGCTTCAATTGGTGCAGCTCTTGTCAAAGGATGGTGAGAAAATGCATGGGTCAGTGATTTAGATGAGGCAAATTACGTTAGAAACATTGATTTGATTTAGAAAGTGAGCTTTCAGATCACAGGGAATTGCCTGCTTCTTTCTCTGCCGTGCTGATTCTCCCTGAAGATGAGCAGAGGCAGATAATTCAGGGTTAAAGTAAGTGGCTCTTGTAAAAGGTTTGTCAGAGAGTGAGGAGAGATGGGCTGACACACATCTTCAGATAAACCATTATTGACCCATATATCACTATCTGTGCATCAGCTGCAGTTACAGACGGGTGGGAATGCTTATAAACACACTCAGGCAGCTCATGTGGCTTGCTAAAGAACTGAGTCCTTGTTTTCAGGTTTGGCTTTTCTCTTTTCCTCCCCGGGAGTGGTTTTCCCATGGAGCATACCTTCAGAACTGGCACCGATCTGGGAATGTGCGCTGCGTGCCTGCCTCAGCCAGCTCTGCCTTGCCTGCCTCTGTGCTTAGTCATTCCTGGGGCTGGCAGTTTGCTTTTCCCGAGCTTTTTCACTTCCTCGGATCAAACTGAGTGTTTCCTCCTTCTGTCCCTTGTCTTCATCTTGAAGGGGCTGCAGTGCCTGGGCTGCAGTGGGGTCATGCCCAGTAGGTCGGGCAGTGTCCCCTCGGGGGATTGTTCCTAAAAATCCCCTTCTGAACGAGCACTTCCCCACCCTGCATGCTCAGGGGTTTCTTCCGAGCTCTCCCCCCAGCCAGCTGCGTGCTGCCCGTGGGAGTGGTGGGCTGGGAGTGCAAACGCTGCTGGCCAGGGAGCAGCATTGCTCCCACCACTCCCGAGTGGCTCTGAGCGGGCTCTCCGTGCTTGTCAGGGAAGCAGGGATGGAGCCTGGCAGCGTTTCAGTTTGCACTGTGTAAAATTTGTCTTTTTTTTTTAAAAAAAAAGTTAAGGAGATGACTTTTGCCTAGCAGTGCTTTTTGTTTCTTTCTCACCTTGCAGAACCCTCTACATTGCAGATTGTTTGCTGGAATGCTGAGAGACCTCATTTTTGGTCTGTCTAGCACTGGTGGTATTTGTCTCCATAGCTTCAGCACCAGCAGCTTCCTTGGCATGGGAATGCAGGAGTGGGTGCTCTGCTGTGCCTGTGCCATTCCCTCCCCCCAGGGTGGGCACGGGAGAGGTGCAGAGCCCAGTGGTACTGCCACAGAGGGTCCAAAAGGGTTGTGTGCACGTTCCTGTGCTTGCAGAGAGCCTTTTCCATGGCCCAGCCTCAGGCTGGGAAGTGAGATGACAAGTGCAAGGAGAGAAATGATGCTGGGGAGAGCTGGAACGGAGCCTCCCGCCAGCAACTGAATTCAAGGCTGCAAAAAGAAGTTGCAAAAGTAGCAATCCATCTGTCCACTTAGTGGGAGAAGCCTAAGATCATTTCACAGTAATCAGCCCCCTGGTGTTCAAAAAAAACCCAAACCAAAAATACTGCAGGTTTTTGCTTTGCTGTGGCAAAATCTAAAGCAAATTAATGTTCTCAGAGGCTGTGAGGCTTTTCTCCCCTCTTTTTGACAAGTAGGGGCTGTATCAAGTTAAAAATAATATAAGAAACAATAGCCTGTCTTTGTTTTTTTTTAGGTAACCATGTTTTTGCTGTACATTTCAGAGATTTTCTGTCCTCACTGAAACTCTGTGGTTTATTACCAACAGAGTTATTGGCAAGTGGGTGTTCTTCTGCAGGGTCAGTCGGGTGGTGAGCAGGGTCATCATCACTGACCTCACAGTGGCACGTTCCCAGGGTGATGCATTGTGCAGGTGCACTGCCATGCTACAGCTCCTTGGCTCTATCAGTGTCTCCCATAAAAGCCACGATATTCAGGGATTTTAATTTGGTTGTAAAAACTTGCTCCAGGCACTACAAAGTTCGGGAGTGTTTGTTTATTTATTTATTATCTCATTTTATTCTTCCTTTCCCCTTAACTGTGAGGGCATAGAGGGAACAGGCTCCAAAGATGCCTCTTGATTCTTGCTTGCTTGAATGGAGAAGCATTGAGTTGGAGGAAGATCACTGATTTCTGCCTCTGTGTGTGGAGGCATTCATCCAGATTAAAGGAGAGGTGGCAAACGGGGAGGTTTGAACATGCCAGGCTGGAAGGTGACCACAAGGAGCCCTTCTGGCAAAACACTGCTGAAGCAAGATGTTCAGGGCGGGTGCTTCCTCATGCCAGGTGTGGGTGGCACGGCCCTGGAAGGATGTCCCTGCTGTCCCCAGGCAAGGCTGCAGCCACCTTTGGCTTTGGGGATGGCTGGGGCTGTGGGGAGCAGAACTGGAGCTGAGCACACGAGTGACCAAGCAGGTCCTTGCTGTGGAACCAGAGCTGCTGAAATGCAGCAGCTGCTTTGCTGCTGCACAACAATTTGTAATTAAAACACAACGTGCCATCCTGGTTAGGTTAAGCATTTAATTTCATTTGCAATTTTTTTCCCCCCTGTATTGTGTAATTAGCAACATATGACGCTTACATTAGCTGAGTTAAAAGTTATGATGATTAATTTGCACATCAAAGCCTCCCCATGAATCAACTGGTGCAGTGCACCAGAGAGAGCTCCAGTGCCCACCTGAACACATCCCTGCCTGCTCCAGGGGCACCATGGAGGCTCCAGGAGCTGGTTCCTGATGTTTCAGTCCTTCTGCAAGGCAGCAGTGTCCCTGTGCCCCGAGTCACCCCATAAATGGCAGTGTGAGCAGGATGTGGCCGTGCCTTTCTTGTCTCTCAGCTGGGTGATGCATCCTGAAGCACCCAGCTGACCATGCCCCTGGGAGCACCTCAAAGTCACGGTGTGAAATTGCTGCTGCTTCTGGCTTTGTGCATGTAAGCATTGCTCTAAAGTGTTTTGGCCAAATTCTGATTGTTTTTACCCAGGTTAATCTTTGAGTATGAGTTTTGCCTGAAGGCTTTGTAAGTCAGATTGGAGCTCTAACTAGTAAAGAGCCTTGTTCAAGCAACCCAAAACCAACAAGAAAACTGCTATAAGCTAATTATAAAGAATGTCTTCTTTCTTTCTTATCTAGTCATAATATTGTCTTTCTTTCCACCTTCTGCTGAGCTGTGAAAATATTCTGCAAAATGATATTTTTGAGTAGATGGAAAAGTACACCCCTGTCAACAATATTTTTCTATTGTTCATCAGAGACAGGCTTCATAACAGAAGAGATCCGTGCTGGAAAAGTGCATCAGCTGCAAACAGTTTATTCAAAGTCAGCTCAAATAGCAGGGAGGGTTTTTGAGTTCCTGCTCCAGCTGAAGTTGAAATGCAGAATGCAGCTTCTAATATTTCAGAGCCATGAATGGTGCAGGTCATAATAATGTATTGCTATTTTCACAAAAGATGGGTTTTCTGTTAAAGCTTCCAGTGGAAAAAGGTCTGGAGGAGCCAAAATATTTACCTATTGTTTGAGTTCCTGTCTGAGGGTGCCATCTCCTTCCCTAGGGCACTGTGGGTGAGTGGAAAATGAGTTCCCACCTTTTTGGTCCATGTACCTGTGTGTGTGTCCATGCACATGGGTGCACTGACAATAAGTTGGTGGGCTGTTAAATGTTTCACTTTTCCAACCATCAGTTTCAATTGGATTTCATAAGCCATTCAAGTTCTCTGCTGCTTTCTTTGCTCTCCAGCCATGTGAGCTCCAGCCATTTAGCTGTGGGTCCTGAGGCATGATTGCTCTGTGGAGCAGCAAAAGTAAATTGGTTCCTGATGTAAAATCTTTATATATATATATATATAAAAATATATATAAAGAAAGAAAAATTACATATATATATATATATATATATATATGTAATTTTTCTT
>JAYDZK010000047.1:12440549-12521054 GCA_034509185.1 Euphonia xanthogaster
AAAATATATATAAAGAAAGAAAAATTACATATATATATATATATATATATATATGTAATTTTTCTTTCTTTTTTGCTCTCTCTACGTCACTTTGAGTGGTGTTACAGTGTTGGGCTGATGATGGGAATCTTGGCTTTTTCTGGTCCAATTCTGGTTCCCCCCCACAGCATCTTTTAAAAAGCTTTTGTGCCCAGCTTGAATGGCAAAAACTTATAGAGGAAGAGTTGGGGTTTTTTGTGTTGTTGTTTATATATTTATCTTTAGAATCATGGTGCAAAGACTGGAGTGGGGTTTTGGGTTTTCTCCCTGTAGAAATGTTTATGAGGATGATAGTTACTTGGATCAAAAGAGATCTTTTGGCAGTCCTCTGACTTTGATTCAGTACTGGCAGGGTGACAAATAATGAAAAAGCAATCGTTTATAAAACAAATAATGAAAAAGCAATCGTTTCCCCTTCTCCCTCTTTTATTCTCAGGATAAATCAATGGTTAAGATCTCTGTGCTCAACAATAATTGCTCATGGCTCTTACAGAAAAAATGGAAATCCGTAACACTCACCCTTTAAATGGATGATTTGATCTTTCCTGCTGGTTTGTGTTTGGTTTGCACTGCTGAGTGTCTTTGCTGCCAGTCTGAGCCTAAACTGGACAAAGTTGATGTGCAGGCTTTGCAGATTGAGTCTGGGGGAAGGGAAACTGGATAAGGAATTTGACTACTTAGGAAAGCAGTTCCCATGGTGGGAGCTGAGCAGCGGGGATGAAGCAGGCTCTTGCTGTCAAGGTCCACTGCTAGAACTGTTTGCACAACATAAAGAATTTGACAGAATACAGAATGAATGGGAAAAAAGTGTAGCTTTAACTTGCCATGTGATTTTAAAGTAGCTCAAGCATCAGTAAATCAGAGTGTGTGAGTGACTGCTGGGACCTGCTGGGCAGTCCTCAGTGTGCTCCTCCTCCAGCTGCCTGGGGCTGATGAACAGATGGAGGTGTCCACCAGAGCTTTGCCAGGCTTTCTCTTCTTCCTTTCTTTCCTTGCTTTTATGGCAGTGGATGTGAGGATGAGCTGCCACGTTTTACATCTTCCCTCCCCAAGCAGCCAAATGGTGCTGAGTGACTGAGCTGGCTGCCCATCCCCAGTACTGTGCACTGCACCTTCCTGGAGCTTTAACCTCCCATCGTTTCCAGCAAAGCCAGGCATAAAAGATTAGGCTGGGCCTGTACTCTTTATTTGGGGATAACTGCAGCAGTTCCTCTTTTTGTTTTTAAATCCTGCTAATTGGTGCTCTCAGCCTCAGCTCCAGCTTAATGAAGGCTGCTGTCTGGGAATCATCACAAACAGTTATGGAAATGCATTTAAATGCTTAAATCTGTTGTACTTTTCTCTTTATGGGCTTATTCCTTCAAAAAGCATAACTGTGCCCAGGGTCCCTCCCTGCCCAGGATGATTTCTTTCCGTGAGCCCTGTGCTGGGGCTCTGGCACCTCTGCAGCACAGAGGCTACAGGGGAGGTTTGTGCCACAGCAGGGAGGGAGCCCTTGTGCTGAGGGAGCAGCATTTTCAGTCTGTTTGCTCCAGATGGGGCCTTTGGGTGCTGGGCATGAGGACTGAGAGCATCCAGGTTCCCTCCTGCCCAGGGGAGGGGAGCACCCTGCTCCTCTGACCTGCCCAGCACAAACATCACTGACTCAAGCCAGTTAAATGAACAGAGCTGCTGTGGCTGTGCTGCTTGTGTCCCTCTGTCTGGCAGTCAGTGCGTGTCTGTCCCTCTGTTCCTCGTGGTGAGAACCCTGGTCAGGGGAGGTTTAAGCTCAAAGCAAAGGAAAAGCTCACCTGGAGGCTTTTCCCATCATGGCTGTGGCTGCAGCCGCACGTTCTCCAGCTCTGGAGAGGTGTGGGCCAGGTGGTCCTGGGAGGCATTTGGACGAGGGTTTGTGGTTTCTCCAGAGGCAGGGGAGCAGCATGAAGTAAAACAAGGGCTTGTGTTTAAAGAACAAGGTGGGCTATTGTTTATTTGTGCTCTGGTTAGAGGGACATGCAAGTGGGCAAATTCCTGTGTTTTAAGAGCAACCTTCAGCCCATGTGATGGACGGGGAAGATGAGAAGAAACTGCTACAAGCCAAAAGCAGCAAACCCATGAAGCAGAGCCTGAGACAGCTTTAGAGCTATGAACATAATTACCCGAGGAGTCTGCCAAGGAACCAGCTGCTGTGAATGAAAGAATGACTTCCATGGCTTGGCATCTGTCTGCGATCCAGGGAGAGGAGGAGAAGCAGGGAACTGCAGGCAGGGCTGGGAAATGGTTGCTCCAGTTGCAAAATGAGTACCTTCAAAAATATTTAGTGTATACTGGCATTTTTGTATGGAGGAGAGTGAACCTGCTGGAAAGAAGAGAGGTCAATGTGCTCATCTTGTGGGCAGTTTGACCGTGTTCTGCAGGTTTGATGCCAGTGTTATGTGGTTGGTTGGCTTCTGGGAAGATCTGGGTGCTGTGGCAGCTTAAGCAGGTGGTGATAAATGAGGAAGATGTGGCTGGGCTGAATTCTGAACCTTTTGGGACCCGTTTGTGCCCAGAACCTTACAGAGCACTCTGTTTTCCATGCATGGATGAGCTCAGTTGATATTTAAAATAAGTGGCTGCATGTGACTTGTTTGAGGTCAGGTCACTCTTGGC
This sequence comes from Euphonia xanthogaster, assembly GCA_034509185.1. Lineage (NCBI taxonomy): Eukaryota > Metazoa > Chordata > Aves > Passeriformes > Fringillidae > Euphonia > Euphonia xanthogaster. Next base: position 12,443,220 of record JAYDZK010000047.1, read on the forward strand.
AGTGCTCTAGTTTCAAAAACCAAACTAGAAAGTTCCTGCTATTTCTCTCCCCAATTTATTTTTACAATTACTGTTAAAATAATTGCAGCCCTAGCAAAGGTAAACAGCTGGGTTTGCCATAATCAGTACATAAACAATATCCATCATTTACATGGTATGAAACCTCTGCCACACAGCATGCTCCTGAGGCTGCATCTTAGGGGAAAAATAGAAAACCTTGATGGGAAGGGGAGCAGAAAATCAGCTGGGGTCCTCATGGATTGAGTACATGTGGATGTCAGCAGCAGTGTTGGCAGCAGTGGTGCAGTCTCCTTTCTGCTTGTGCTGGAAGCAAACACCCCAGGAAAAGGTGGTGATGGCAGAGCTGCACGTGGGGCATCTTCAGAGCCAAGGGAGTGGTGCTTCCTGGGGGGCAGAAACAGAACTTGCCTCTCCCAGCTGGGAAATAAAGGCAGGGACCAGTGAATAGAGGTTATGGGGGAAGTTCATGTGATTTCAGGCCAGGAGAGCAGTGTTTTTCAAGCCAGGAAGAGGAAGAAGAGCTTTGCTCATGGGTTAGAGATTTTTTTACTGTTTTAATAACCTTATTTTTTACTCTTATTTGGCTCTAATCAGTAGAAAATATGCTCAACATGCACCTTGGGTGCCACAGGATGGGATGGACATGGGGGTGTGATGGAGGGCTTGGGAGTGGGGGACATCACCAGCATCCCAAGGAGCCTGGCAGGGAGGAAACTGGAGGTGACTGGGGGTGAACTCAACTGCTGCCTCTGCACCCTTAAAACCTGCTGTGTGTGCATCCTTGTTTTCAAGCAGCTGTGGTTATTTTGCCTCAAAATAACAAAGCTTTTTTGCAAGCAGGAGTTAGGGGCAGGCCTCTGTACTGCTGCAGCTCGGGGACACAGTCATGTGCAAGTCAGAGAGCCACATCATGTTGAGTGCTGAATGACTCTGCTTGTTAATATAATAAACCAGAGGAACACGCTGTCATGAGTCTCTGCAGTGAGAATCCAGGGGGTTGTTTTAACCAGAGCACATTAAATCTTTCTGTCTCCTGAAAATTGCACCCTGGGGGTACGGGCTGGAGGGTAGGAGGGGTAGGAACATTTAACAAGGGTTTGCAGGGGTTTTTATGCATATCCTGGTCTCCAGAACAGTGCTCTGCTGTCTGGGTTTTTATATCTTCCCATCACTGCAGTTAAGTTCCTCAGAAATGAGAAGGAAAACATTCTCTCTTTTATTTTCTTCTCCCTTCATTCTCTATTTTCAAGATGGAATTTTCTCTGCTGTAGCACTGATACAAGACCTTTTCTTCAGATGTGCTATATGAAAACATGCTGTCATCCTCTCTGCAAGCTGTGAAGTGTGTGCATGTATATTCTGTATGCTCAGGCACACACTATACAGAGATACATGTGTGTGTACACAGGGTTTTTCCTCTCTCTCAGATAAAATAGGCTTTTCTCATCTCTTTAACAAAAACTGAGTCTTGTTAGCTGATGGGAGATAAAATTCTCACCAGGGTACCCTGGTGGGCTCACAGCTGTATTTGCTGGGATTGATTCAAGGGCACTCCTCCCCTCCACCCCTGACTGGGATTTTGGTCACTGGGTGCCTGGGTAGGTTCTCCAGACCCTTGGAGAAGACCTGGTGTGGGTTAGCTAATGGCAGCAGCCCAGCTGCCTCTGTGAGAGCCCACAGAGAGACTTTTGTGGCTTCAAAAGTGGCCCCACCATCAGGGCTGCCCGCTGGGGACAGCACCTTCCAGGAGGCTCCACACCCTGACAGGGAGGGAGGTTAAAACAAGAAGGCAAGGTCCTCAGAGAGAGCAAGGAGAGGGGCATCCCTGCTGATCCCCTCGAGGAATTTTGTGTTCTCTGCCTGCCAGATGCAGAGTGCACTGGGCTGGTCCTCGTTGCTTGGCTTGGCAGTGGAGCTGGAGCAGCCCAGAGCAGAGGATGTGCCTCCCCTTTGCCACCCTCTGGTGAAAAATGTGCCCACATCTCCCCATATTTCCTGTGTGCTGGCCTGACACACAAGCAGCTTTCCCTTCTCTTTTTCTAATCAGGGAGAGGGCTCAACACATTGTCTGGAATAGCTTTTTTTTGCCTCAACAGGGAGGTTCCTTGAGGCAGTAATTGACTCTTTCTTTCAAGCAATGGCATTTTACCTGGGAAAGCAGCCAGTTGGTATTTTCAGCACAGCAGAATTCTGCCTCGCTTTGGAAGGAGCTGGTTCCAGATCCTCCTTGGGTTTTTTTTTTTCCTCCTTTAGGATGATGTCATTTTACTTTGTGCACTCTCTACCATGCTGTACATTCTCCCCAGCTCCTTGGGAAACAGTTCCATTAGACAGGCACTTAATTTGATAGGAACAGCACCTGCAGGACCAACAGGTGAACAACCTGGAGTCCTCAGCTGCATCATGGGCAACTGAAATGTCCTTTAAGTGACCCTGAAAGGAAGGCTGAATTGTTAGTGATGGTTTTTTCTTCTCCATGAAGAATCACAGGATGGAATGTGTGATAAGACAATTGAAAGAGAAGAAGATGCTGGATATGGGCAAGAAAACTGAAGAGACCAGGAGGGAAAGAGTTCCAAAGCAGAAACAAAGTGTTCTTTGTTCTTAGTTTTCATGCCAATTTAGTGTATTCATGAAAATTGCCTCAGTTTAACTTCAGGGGAGAAAAGAATCTCTTCAGGGGAGAAAAAAAATGCTGTAGCTAAAAGGCTGCATTCTGTTTTAGTAAGTTTGCTGTACTTTAGGTTTTTATCTAGAGGGGCTTTTTAATGGTGCTTTCTCCCAGCAGTTCTCCACACCTGTTTATTTTTAAAAAGCACTCTGCAAGCTGCAGGAAAAGGATGCTAAGCACAGTTATCCCTGTTCTGCAGGTAGAGGGAACTGGCAGAGATGTGCAGTAACTTTGGTCTCTGCCAGAGCCAGGAAAACAGATGAGCCTTCAGCTCCTGAATCCTGCACAGCAGCACACAACCCTGCCTGGGAGTCCTGCTGCAGTGTGTGAGTGAAGCAGGAGCTGCTGGGCTGAGCTGGTCATCCTGCTCCACTCAACCTTGTTCTATGTGCCTGCCCTTGAATTACACCTGTGTGACAGGAATGGAAGCAGTGGTGAATATTTTGGATTATGTACTCCATGTATAGCAGAGGATGAAAGCTTGATAGAAACCTTGACAGGCTTGGCTGCTTGTCTGGCCTCTCTTTCCAGTTAAGTAATCTGGGGCTGAATCTTCCCCCTGCTCTGGGCATTGGTTTTCCCCTCCAGTGTTTCCCTCCTCTTCCTTTCTGCACTGTTCATGTGCCCACACTCAGCTGGGATTTAAGAAGCCCTTCATGGCTTTGCATGATGGAGCTGGCAAGTGCTGCTCAGCTCATCAAGGTGCACAGAAATGCACAGTGAGCCTGCCACGCTGCTGCTGTTACTGCTTCCTTTGCAAGGTCTGTGCAGCCACCCAGCAAAGCAGAGTTGGGCACTGCCCTCTCTCCAGGACAGCCTTGGACCCACAGGGCTGGGACCATCTGGGGTGAGAGACCTTGTTCATACAGCAGCACCACCTCTGCCCATCCACCTCCAGCAGCTACAGAAAGTGAGTGACCACAGGGGCACAAGCCTGATTTGTTTTCCAGGAGGTTTTGATGCATGAAATGCAGGGGCAGTGTTTCCCTCCTGGTACCTGGAAGAACATGATGCTCTGCAATGAATTAGCAATGCTGCCCTGCCTTCTGCTTAGGAAAGGGCTTTAAGGTGTTTTTTTTGTGCTGTGCCTCTTGTGACAAGCTGGAGACTGTAGTTTCTGGGTGTACTATATCCTCCTCAACCTTTAAAAAATAAATATCCTTAAGAAAAAGAATAATTTTCAAAATTTTGTAACTTCCTTTATGCAATGTGGCCTTGTGGGAGTGATCAAGGTACAGACACAGATCCTGCAGCGTACTTAGGCAGAGGCACCAAAGTTTGCAGAATATGGGTTGTAGATTTTAAGGTCTTTCAGTCCAAAGTTAGATCTTTTCCATCTTTGCAAGTGTTTCTGATGCTGCATAAGTACTGTGTTTGAGGTGTACCAGCAGCTGACATTATCACACACTTCCATTTAAAGCCAAATCGGTGCCACTTTTACATCTCTAAGAGAACTAAGGGAGCCTCCTTCACAGCACTGCAGACAAATGGAGATTGACAGTCATTAGCTGCTGGTCTAACTGCTCTGACAGGGTTTGATGCAGAGGGATTTTCAGTGGTTGACTCTGAGGCATCCCTCGTGTCTGCTCCCCAGAGATGCTGAATCCACCCTGTCCCTGCTGGCCATTTATTTGGTCCCCACTGGGCATCTCTGGCTCCTGGGCAGGGAAGGTGCTGATAACTGAGCAAAGTGGGCAAGTTGCCCAGCAGAAACCTCCTGTTTGCAGCAGATGCTGAGAAGGGGACTGAGAAGCTGGTTTTTTTTTTCTCCATGGCCTTGTTTTGGGGCTATTTGGAGGCAATACAGAAACAGAAGGATTATGTCACATTACAGGTCACTTTTAGCAATTCTCAGCAGGAATTTAGCACCTAATATGTGTCTAACAAATCTGAATTAAGTCTTTAATTGAGGATTAAAGGACTTCATGTGAGAAGTAACCAAAATATTAAACAACCTGTTCACCTGCTGTGGTTGGGTGCTCAGTGTCTGTCCTGAGTGAGGCAAGAGCTGCAGCCCTCAAACACCATGCATTCTGTTTGTCACAGCTGTCAGGGACTCTGTCAATCTCTGCTGCTGTTAATGCATCCCGAGTGAATCCTGAGCAAACCTTTCTGGTAGCTGGGAAGAAATTTACTCTCTGCTGATGCTTAGCAGCAGAAAGAGAGGAAAAACAATTATTGATCACAAATGAGTGGGGCTGTGCCCAAGCCCTCTGATTCCCAGGCTGCTTTTTGAGTCTCTTTCTGGCCATGGTAAGCTTTGCATTGAAGTCAGCCAACACCATCCACTGCTTCCTGCGATGCTCCGGAGAACTGGGAGTTAAAATTCCAGGGAATTGATGCTCATGGCTATTGATTGGAAAGCACTTTGCATTGCACTGGATGTCAGTCCAGTTAGTTCATAAATTTATGGATGCCATTCTGCATTTGCTGCAAACTTTCCTGCTTTCTGTCATTTTTTTTTCAGGAGAGTTTGAAAAAAAAAAAAGGCAATGTGATCTGAGCAAATGGAGATATGGGAGTGAGATCCTAGCTTTTGAATTTGTATTTATTCTGTGTCCTGAAGAGCAGTGTTCAGCTACCTCTGCTTTCTAATTTTGCCTTTTGACATGGTGTGAAGCCCAGGGAGACTCGCTGGGTGTTGATATAATGACATTGGTAAAATATTGGTATTTGGAAATGATTGTCAGATAACTTTGATTTTCCATGCACAAGTGCACAGTAAACACACACATTTATCCAATACTTTGGAGACAGCTTTAGTCTTTCAGATATACACTGGGTAATTGAGAACAAATGTTAGCTTCTCTTTAATAGTGCTCCACACTAGTCACAGTGCAGTGTGACCGAGTTCTCATTTTAGTATTCTTCAGAGACACTTGAAGTATGCAGCCTCTTAAATCTGAGCTGACTTGGAGCTCTCTGTAAAATGCATTATTGCAGCTGTTGGAGGAGAGTCTGTGGTGTTTGCTCCTCCAGGTAATGCCTGACCTGTTTGAACGGGATGCCCTCCTTGCAGCTGGCCAACTTCCCAGGCTGGAATTTGGTAAAAACCTCAGCAGAGGTTCCTGTGCAGCACCTCAGAGCTTCTCCACGGGGCCTTGGGGTGTGGTGGCACCACAGGGTCTGGTTGCCCCAGCAGGGTCTCCATGAGCCACACTCTGCAGGGCACTGCTCTGTGTCACATTCAAGCAGCAGAGAGGGGCTGCCCTGCCCTGGGAGCCAGGCTGCAGCTGCTGTGCCAGCACACCCTGTCCCCAGGGCCACCAGGCTCCAGGTGGGCTCTCAGCAGTTTTGCTGGGAGGGCAGGATTCCAGAGGCAGCTTGGCCTGGCTCTGCAGGGAAGATCCATCCCTGGGTCGTGCCCCATGGCTTTTCACAGGTAGCCAAGGACAGCAGTGCCTTTTGCTTCCCCTTGCATCTTGAATTTGGGCTGGTGGTGCTGAGGAGGAGCGTTCCACGTGTGGGATGGATCTTGTCTAACAATTAGTCATCCTGGAAGGGTGGTTTGCTTCTCTGCTCAGTCTCTGCTGCAGGGAGTGGGCTGCTTCAGAGGCAGTTTGTCCTGCTTTGACCCTGGAGTGCACGGGGGAGCAGGATCCCTGCTCCTGCTGGGTGGGGAGGGGCAGCCCTGGCCTTGGTCTGGACAGGGATTTCCAGTCCATGTGTGCCCTGCCCCAGCCCTGGAGCAGAGGAATGTCCTCCTCCCCTGCCATGTCAGCACGGGGGTTTTCTCAGGTGGGAAGGGACCCTCAAGATCTGCGGTGGAAAAGTGGCCACCAGAATCCTCTCCAAAGCACAACAGGTCTGCCCTTGGCACAATAAACCACTGCTAAAGAATGGGACTAATTGAAGATGTTTGAAGTGCATTTATCCTTTGAAAAGTGAGTCTAAATATAGTGCCATGGAGTTCAATATCTCTCTTCAAGACATTTAGATCAAATGTACCTATTCTGAGACTTCTATGTTGGTTTTTTTTGTCTGTAAACCCAATGGCCTACCCTGGGAATTTAAATTCCAGTTGAGGTCCTTTGGACTCACGAATCACTTCCAGTCACAAAGGCACTGTAGCTCACTTGGGATGTGGTAATTATGTTAGTGTTCAGCAGGGCAAAGTAGAGCCCAGCTCACCTCCCCCCTGTTGTAGCAGCTTTTGGTGCTGTCTTGGGAATAGTAGTAATAGTAGTAGTAGTAATAATAAGAATAATAAAAGGGCTGCCACGAAAGCCAGGGAATCTGACTCAATGCACACAGGCAGGAGAGGCTGGGGAAGCAGCAGCCCTTCCCAAGTGCTCCCCTGCCAAGTCTTTACAGCCCTCAGCTTTTTTTTTGGGTGAGCTGGGGCCATGATCAAGCAGTGGCTTCTTTTGTGAGACAGCTATATCCAGAAAGGCCATTCTCATACACTGAATAAAAATGGAAATTCGTCCCCAAACATCCACATTCATTTGTAAAACAGTTAAGAAATGAAAACTGTCAACACCTGAGACTGAGAGCCCATCTGGCCCCCTGAAAGAGCTCAATTTTCCCTTTGCTGATCTGGGCCAGGTATATAAATGTGGTCGACAAAACAGCAGCAGAGGTGCCTGGGCTCATTTCTGTTTGCATCCATCCACTAGAGACTTCTTTTTTAAGGATTTGCTAGGCTCCTGAATTGTCATCTTATCATAAAAAAGGAAATAAATCCTGTTTTCCCTGTGCTGCTATTCTCCCCAGATCTGTGCCAGAATTGGGAAGTTCTCTGCCTGTCGTGGTCAAGTTTGGAAATCAACTTAACCCGTGCCTTGCCATGCACCCTTCTGAAATGCAGTGCTGGAGATTTGTTCTGTTTGTTCATTAAATAAAACTAGTAGAGAAAAGATCACATTCAGATGCATTGTTTTCCAAGAGTGACATATGCTGTTGACTCACACAAATATGTCTCCTCTGGAGAGTCCCTTGTATGAGAAATCTCAGCACTTCATCTTCAGTCCTTAATGAGAATTTTTCTTCTAGCAGAGCTATTAAAGACCCTGATCTTAATTCTCAGAAAAACACAAAAGATGTCAAATTATACAAATCCAATATTTGATATGTTAATAACCAAAGAGGCTGCAAGAGGGGGAGCAAAAATACAACCTGAGGAGAGGCGTTGCCTTCCTGGTGGTGTGCTGTTTATTGCCACCGTGTTACTTGTAGCAGCTTCTGATGCATCCCTGGATAATAAGATGCACACACTAATATGACAAATGTGTGATGTAGCAGAGCACACACAGTGCATGCAGGTGAAATTAGGTGTGTTTCTTTTTTTTCCTTTTTCCTTCTGGTATTCTCGAGGCTGTGAACTCCTTAGGGGTAATTTGCTGACTCGTGTTGTCACGAGGGTGGTGCTTCTGCAGCACTGCCAGGATTTACCTTTGAGGGCCCTGTTCTAGGAGTGGAAATGGCATTTTCCCTTTTATTTCAGTGGACAGCTAGCAGCTGTTGTGGCACGTGCCAATTGTATTTTTCTTCCTTTGTGTCAAGGCAAAAACCTCTCTGAGATGATTCGTGCTCAAGGCTTTGCTGTGCAGGGTGTGTAAGGAATGGATGACTTGGAAATCCCAAGGTTTTTTTTCCTTTTGACACTCTTTTGAAAGATGCTCTCAATTGCCACATCACGTGGTTTTAATACTTTGTTTCAGCAAACAATCCACGAGTGTTTCCTCCCATCCATATGTGGAGCCAGGCTCTGAATGGAGGGATGGGAGCTTGATAGGCTGGATTTATCTTGGTGGGCATGGGGACTAAATGAAGCTGAAAGGTTTAAATCTTGACCCAAATCCATTTTTCTTCCTGTTGAGAGAGTTCCCCTCTCCTAGCAGAGGCAATTACCATGTCAGCTGGGCAGTTTGGAGCTGTCTCAGGTGGTGCTGCCAGGCCTGTCCCACCTGTTTGGGGCTGGTTCAGTGTCACAGTGATGCTTTTGAAGGTCCCACTTGTATTTCTAGGGTTGTGCTAAGTTCAGCAGCACAGTAATGGCAAAGGGCAGCACAAAAACAAAACCCCATTTCGAGTATGTGTGTAATTCAAAAAAACAAAACCCCATTTCGAGTATGTGTGTAATTCCAGTTGGCAATTTATTTGTGCTCAGCAATGACCACCTGCCTCCCCATTCCTCTGGACCCACCACGAGCCATTCCTGGGTGCATCTTCTATATCCTGGGTTATTTTGTGATGCCACTCACAGGATCAGTGTTAAATAATGGAGCTGGCAGGATTTTCCATTCTCCAGCCTGATTTGGATTCTTCAGCCTGCAAATGTCTCTGGTCTGCCACCTGTATATTTCTCAGCTTATTCCCAGTGAGCAGGGGTTTGAGTCAAGGAAAAATGCAGAATTGTGTCTCTCCAGTGCAAATGAGCACAGGGTAGAGATTGCCTTCTGGGATTGGTTAGGGATTAGTGGCTGTATTGGGAGCTTTAGGAATTGGCTTCCTTTAAAAAAATTATATTAAAAATTTGGATTTTCTGCTGGAAAATTTTATGGGAAGCAGAGAAAATAATAAATCTGCCAGGCTCTGCTCAGCCTTCTTTCCCTGCACTCAAATATGGCAAAGTTCAGCTGCTGGCATTTTGTGCTGGATCTTCAAAAGCTCGTGTGGCTCTGGGAGTCAGCTCAGTCCTGCAGGATGCTGATTTTCCTTGCTTTGCTTCCAGAGGATCCTTGCAATGTCTTCATGGATGCTCAAATGCTCCGTGCCTCCACCCAGAATGTGTCAGGCTGATATTTTTTGCTCCCGTTGTGGGAAATGAGAGGCTGCTTGGAGCTGAGGGGGGAGGCAGAGCGTGCCCAGGTTTTGGCTCTCAGGGGTCTGCAGGGGCCTGAGGGCACACCTGTGCTCAGGTGGATATTTAGGTGGACCCCAGCTGCTTTCTGTGGGTGGCAATGGATGGGAAATCTTTGGGCTTTTGATTTCAAGATGCTTCAGTTTGCTGCTCTTGTGGAGTTATGAAATACTGGAGAAATGCTGACAAATTAATGACTTGGAAAACAAGCTTTCATAATGAAAATGTCAGTTTGGGGACCTGCTTGGTGGCTTGGGAGAGTCTTGTGGTTTTTTCCATTGATTGTGAAGGTGCTGGAATTTTGAACTTTCCTCTGCAGTATTTTATGGCACTTTATATACTTGGCATAACAAATCAGGTCAGTGCCTTTACTCTCTGCTTGTGCAACGTGTAACTCCTTGGAACTGGGGGGCAGCATTTAACATTTGCACAGAAATTGGAATTTAGCTGTGAGGATTTGAGACACTTATTTTGCTCGGATTATGCTTCTGTTTATCAGCATTGGAAGGTATTTGAGAGACCTAAAAATTGAATTCTAGGTTTTGCATTAAAAAAAAATCTGTTTCTCTTTGGAGAAGTTGGATCCTGAGTATAGATCTGATTCTCCTGTGTCTGCAGAAAGAGGATGAAGGATAAACCAAGCTTATTTTTAAAGGCACATAATAAAAAAAGAAATAAGAGTTGAAAAAAAAAAGTCTATTGGACTGCTTTGAATCAACAACACTGAACTGAGAGCTTCAGAAACTTTTTAGAACAGGTTGTGCTTTTCTTTTTATCTCTCTAAAAACTAAAACTTAAAGAAAGGAAAAAGTAGCCACTAATGAAAACAGTGAGTCAACTGTTAGCTCTAATTTTCGATTAAACCATTTAGAAAGGAGCCTGTTGGAGCTGGCTGGAAGAGGGATGTTATTATTACATTGCTTCATAGCAATACCAATTTTTAACCATAGAATCTGTTCTTTAGGCATTGAATACTGGGGCGAGCAGAGAAAGCGAAAATTCTGAATTACATAAAGCTGATAAAAATACATTTATGGTATGATCTCTCTCTGCTGGAGAGAGAGTAAATGCTAATTTACTCTTGCTGTCCAAACTGAGCTGGAGTAACAGGCACACCTGTGGTGAATGTTATGACCTCTGTGTTGTGCTGCTGTGCTCCCTCCCAGAGCTGGTAGCATTTTGTGGCTCAACAAAGTACTTTCCATTTACATAAAGACTTTTCAACTCCTCTCTTGAATATGTGATTCACTTTGGAGATGTGCAGTTGTCTAGCAGAGCAATGGCTGTTGCACTTAGTAATGTATTTTGAGATCTTTGAGACTGGAAGATGCTATCAAACTCTGTGATGTCTGTTACTTTAATTTTATGTTCTGCTCTCTACAGTCCTGGAGCCTAATATATCTTCTATTCTGCTGGAGGGAACTGCCTTCTTTTTAAGGTTTTGCAGGCTGTTTCTGTTGTGCAGCGGAATTCAAATTAGGAATTACTCTGTTCTATTCAGAAGAGAGAGAATCTTGTGTTAGGATGGAAAGCTAGGCAAGGCTCAGTGGCAGTAAAACCATGGGGGAACTGTGTCCATAGCAGTTAGACACCTGCTGTAAGGTGCTGTGCATAGCTGGGGGTCTCATTCTGCCTCTCAAAGAATGCAGGCCCCTTTCAGATAACTTGGTGTGGGGTTTTTGTAAGGTCCTGTGCATAGCTGGGGTTCTCATTCTGCCTCTCAAAGAATGCAGATCCCTTTCAGATAATTTGGGGTTCCTTCTAAACAAAAAGATTTCTCCTCAGTCCTCCTTCCCTGCCATTCCTGGGGAGCAAAGTGGCTCAAGCCTGGGCTTGGCTTTGCAGTGAAGAGTAAGGGATGGCTGCTGCTGTGTGCTCAGAGCCCTGTGCTGCTGCCAGCCCTGGGGGTGATGGATACGTGCCTGAGCTCCCTGCATTGATGAATATTGATCTCAGAAAAATGATGAGGGACCCGAGCCTGAGTGGTCAGTGTGCATGGAATCAGCTGCAGCCTTATCTCAGTTTAGCTGATTATTGGAGCTTTGTCTGGCTTGCAAGGCAGAACAGTTCTCATTAGGTTTGGTCTTTAATTGCAGTTACCTGAGGGCAGAACTGCAGTGTCACAGCCTCTGGATGTTTACTGGCTCCTCCCTTCCCTCCTGAATGCTGCTCAAGGTGACTGTCAAATCCACAGGCTTCCCTGATGAAATGTAGAAACTGTAAATCTGTCTTTTTTTATTTTTTTTCCCTCTCTCTGTTCTTTTTATCTCCTAGTAATTATTCCCCTTAGGATTGGCTGCATGATATTAAAGAATCTTTTCTTGTTGTGCAATTAGTTTCAAAAAGGCACATCCTGGGCATCAGTCTTGTGCTGGGGAGGCCAGCAGAGACCTTGGCACTGCTGCTGGGGGGGCTCTTTTTGAAGCCTTGGTGGTGAGGATGTGCCATGTGCCCTGTCTGCCTCCCACCAGAAAAAAACTCCACAAAAAAAAAATTGTGGAAATTTGTGCCTGGCTGCTCACAGGTGATTTTTAACCCCCCATCTGCCCTGGGAAGTGCAGGTATGCTCATATAGGATGAAGCAGCAGCATGGAAAAAACTAAGCTCCAATAAGATATTCAAGCACCTAAACCCCGTAATGATCCTTAGCAAGCCTGTCTTGGTGAAGCCAAAGTGATGATGTTTGACCAGAGCTGGACATGAGTCTGTTGACATCAAACTTGGGTCTGCAGCCCCAAAGCCATCACTGGATGTGCAGCAGGGTGGGTGCTGGCTGGGAGGTTTGCTGCTCATTTGCTCCTTAAAAATTGGAATTTGTGGTCTGTGGAATTTGTACAGACCTTTCTGGACCTCTGACTTGTCCGGATGGACTGAAGACAGGAACAGCTGAGTGAATTTAGCTGGATCAAATTTTCAAGGAGACTGACAGCAAGAGGGATGTGCTTGAGTAAGGAAATCAGAGCTGCTCTACCATTTTTAATAGGTTTAGAATGCTTGCAAGCTCTGGACTTTTTGCCTTTGTTGAATATATCCTGCCTGTTGTAAAGCATCTAACCTTGTTTTAATAAATGCTGCAGAACTCTGCTGTACCTCCACAGGAACAGAAAGCTGGGGAAAACCAATTTTTTTTGCTTTCAGCAAGCCTGCAGACTGACTGAGTTGCTGTGGGTCTTCTTTTCCAAAGTTGCAGCAGTGATAGGTAGAAAAGTTCTTTTCCGCTCTTCCTGTGTTCCATCCAGAAAAGCAAAGCTACTAATGTTGCCTCTTAAAGAGTTTTTACCCTGGTGTTCAGCACTGACCTGAAGTTTGGACTGTCAGCCATGGGAAAGAATATTTATGTAATAAGCCACCACCATCATGAAATCCCTTTGGGTTTAAGGAAAAGATGTGCAGAATAGAAATTAAATGCAGCAGAGGTAAACAGAAGTTTAATAAGATTCTGTAGGAATTCCTGGACAAACCTAAGGAGTTTAATAGAAAACGAGAGGTTATTTTTAATCATCCTCTGGAACTCTACAGCACGTTTTTAATTAAATTAGGTAGGATGGATAGGAAAAAACCTAAGGAAAGATGACTAACTTCCTATTAACCTTTATTCAACTTTTCATAAAATGAATTAAGTTAATGACTCATTTCTGTTTGTGTTGTCTGGGTGAAAGCTCATGTTTACCAAGTTTAAACTGTCTCCAGTATTTCTGGTCAGTCCTGTCCTTCCACCCCTCCTTTGGTTATTCCCTGTCCCAACGTGGTCACTCAAGAGGAAGATGGATCTGTGTAAACCATGAGACTGCAGGGTACTAAGCCATGCTCCACCTGTGATTTATTGTGGAACCGTGAGGGGGTTTTAACTTTTTTCCTTTATTCTGATTTGTGTGATTCTCCTGGGGAAAAGGAGATTCCTGAATTCCAGGTTCATCCCAACTGGTTTGAAATGGGTATCTAAAAGAACAACCTTGGTTCTGGCCATCAGCAACTCAAGAGTGGAGCCATATGGACCCTTTGGCTTTTTTTTTTTCCCTTTTTTTACCTTTTGTGGCCTTGTTGGATTTGATTTGCTGTGCTGCTTTAATAACTGTGAAAAGCAGTAATTAAGGAAAACCTGAGAATGTCATCAACCTTTTGGACACTGGTAATTTTTTTGCTAGGCTGGATAATGATTGCACTCACATGGGCCATTGGTCTCTTAAATGAAATTTCATCCTATGCTTCAAAAAAATGCTTTGAGAGAAACCAAGTATGAGAGAAACCAAGTCCACAGATACCCCTTGAAAACAGCTTTATTAATTAATCCCATGGGGCTCATCAATGTTGCTGGTGTCTCCATTAGTTACATGCAGAAATGAAGACAAATGGCTCCTGTTAATGGCCTCAGGAATGCATAAATCTCGCTTGTTTATGGAAGAAGGCAACACAAGGAGACATTGTGTTACAAGGCTTTTTCAATTTATGGCCTCGCTGCCTATGCTGGCCCAGATTTAGGTCAGAAACGTGGGCATGGGTGCAGTGTCCTGGTTTTCTCTGCATTACCCAGAGATATTTCCATTTCCCACTGCTGCTGCAGCTTGGGGCTGGGAAATGCCTCTGCCATGGGATGGGGGCTGGAGGAGGCAGCCATGGGAATCCCTCTGCTGGTTGTCCTCGTGGTGAGGGGGGTTTGGAGCCTCCATCCTCACAGGAGTGGGAAGGGACCCCTGTGCTGGCTGGGTGCTTCCCCTCTGCTGTGGGTCTCAGCTTGATGCCCTGCAAAGCATCAGGCTGTTTCCACAGAAAAACACTTTGGGTGGAAAGGCATCTCATCCTCTGGGCTTCCCACTTCTCCTCTTCACTCCTGTGCTTTCCTGCCTGCTGCCCCCAGCAAGCACAGCTCCTGTAACCTCACACAGGCTGTGCCTCATTTCCCTGGGATTGGGATTCATCCCTTTCCTGGGGCCTGTTCCTGGGCTCTGAGGGAAAACCTTCCTGACCCCTAGATTAAATCTTCCAAACTGTAACTCGGGCTGTCGCTGCAGTTTTCCTGACAGATCCATTTTTGGTATCCCTCCATCTGTTATTTATTGCACTCAAATTGAGCTGATTCTGCTCCCTCTGGTCCTTGCTGCCCTGTTACCACCTCTCCTCCTCCCTGCTGAGGCTCCCCAGTCCAACAGTGTCAACAGCACATAATTTCCTGAAAATATCTTGGGTTTCCAGCTGTCACAGCTCACACCTCTCTTTGCCCTTCCATTTTAGTCCTGCTTGTCTTTTATTGCTTGTCTCAGGAGAGCAGTGGTCCCCTCTCTGGGCAGGAGCTGCCTGAGGGTGCTCGTGGTGGCTGCGTTCATCATCTCACCAGAGGGCTGGATTTTTCTGAAAGGGTGCAGATGGGTACTTCTGAAAACCCATTTGATTGTCTAAGAAAATTTTGGGTTAATTTTTCTCCATGACTGAGCATTGCCTTATGGAGTCAGACCTCCTGGAAATCCATCATGGACTGGGGTTGCTTGAATCATTGCTCCTTCCCCAAAGAGTGCAGGAAGGAATTTCCTCCTAATTTTGAAGTAGAGGAACAAGCACTTGGTGTGGCTTGTTTAAACAGTTGATGTAATTAATTCTGCTCTTTTAGCTGGGGTTTGCTATTTTTATCAGCCCTGGACTTGGTACTGCTGTAGTAACAGCTCTGGGGCAGACCTCCTGTTCCTCCCAGTCCCGAGTGTGAGGTACAGCTCTAATTATATTTACAGTTAATTCACAGTTCAGCGCGCGGAGCTTGGGGCCACTTTCACAAGTGCTCCACTCTGTTATCCAACTGCTAATAAATGTGGGGAGCCCTTGTGGGAGAGCACAGGCAGCCAAATCCTAACAAGAGTGAGAATTTGTGTGTTACAAACCCCATGCTCCAGCAGCTGATGGAAAGCAGAGCCCCACAGAAGGAGCACACGGGATATCACAGAGCATCAATCACAAGGATGGGATTTTACTGATCAATGATTCAGCTGGTGTGTAGGCTTTGCTGCTCCCTCCCTTTTGAATGTTTGGTGGTTACTCAGGTATTTGGATGGAGGAGAGCAGGAGATACTCTTGTGTTTTAAGCTATTAGGCAGGGATCAGGAGAGGTGTGTGAAGCTCTGCACAGTGGCTGGGCTTTGAATTTCAGCGGGCGCTTCCTCTCGGCATGGCTCAGCTCTCTGGTCCTGAAGCAGAGCTCATGTTTGCAAGGTTAGGCTGCCATCCTCAGTCCTGCCTGGCCGAGGTGACTCCTGCAGCTGATGGCTCCTGCTGCCTCCCCTGTGCCCAGGGCACTCCAGCTGCCTGGGCCACCACGAGCCTGCTGCCTTCCCACGCTACACAGGCTCCACCTGGGCAGTGCTGGCACTAGCTGGGCTGGGCAGCAGGGCCAGGGGATGCCACCAGTCCTCCCTCAAAGCTGTTTTGTTGAAGCAGGCTTAGCCAGCTCCACAGTGGGAGCTCCCCTGCCCAGGAAAGCCCTGTGCTCTCGTTGCCTCTGTGTCAGTTCCATCCCTGGTTTGCTGTCCCGTGGGTTTCCCTGTGCTGAGACAGGGGCTCTGGGAGGGGAGCATCTCATCATTGCTCTCTTCTTTCCTGTGGTTGCATCTGGGCATGGCAGCTCCCCACTTTTTGGTTTTGTGCAACTCTTTTCAAAGCAAACTGTAGGAGCAAGGAATAAAGGGAGAAGGGGTGGTTTGGAAAATGTCTGTGCACATCTGTCTTCCCTAGTGACTTAGTCAGCTTTTAATCCCATCTCTGAGGACTGAGGTTTCTTCCTTCTTGTGTCTCCCCAAAGCTCTTGGTCCATTTTTCCATTAGGTTTTGTGTTTTCCAGGTTCAACGGTTGGAGCAGATGGGATTTCAGACCAAGCAATGCCAGTGTTGGCCTGAGGAGCTTCCTCAGGGGGTGCCTTTATTCTGACTCCCTGCTGTTGAAGCTGGGGTTAACTGTGAAATTTCACAGCAAACACCACAGCTGAGTCAGGTCACCAAAGGGGCTCATTTTGGTGTGGAAATATTTCCAGGCTAATTGAGAGTCCTGTGCCAGTAAGGAGGAAGGTTGTGGTACAGCCTGGCCTTTGGAAAAATCATGAATTATTGATTTGTCTGACTGGGATGGTTGATATATAACATGGCACTGTTTTGCCTTGCTTTCCTCCCAAGGATAGGCTGGGTATTGATTGGAAGATCATCTGTGTTTTCAAATGTCTTAGCCAGGCTGTAGGTGTTGAAGAGTTTTACAGCGAGTACAACAAAATGTCAAAGTTATTTTGTGCATTAAGTCCTCTCCCTCAACTAAAAACTCCCTCCTGCCTTGACACTGTGGTGTAGATGTCAATGTTTATATTTAACTTTATTTTTAGACTACTGGACCAGATCGAAGGGAGAAATTGGACATAGGCAGTGGGCAAAAGCTGCCCATTAAGAGATATGGAAGTCGTGCAGCTTTTCTGCAGCAGAGCTATGCAGGAGGCTAAAGCCCTGTGGTAACTTATTTTCCCCCAAATCCACTCCTGGCTGCTTGGAGTGAGCATGTAATTTGGGTCAAATTGTGCAATAAGTGGAGAAGAGCCCCCTCTGTCCCTGCTGTTTGCCTTCTCAGTTGAGTTTCATTTTTCTGCCCCTCCCTAGGCTGTTTGCTATTTCCTGGGAAGCTGAAGGTGATGTGTCCATGTGCAGCAGGTCTGTCTGTCCTGTGCTGGTGGGGTGGGGTTATCCACTATGCAGAACTGAACACCAGGCAGTTTTCCTGCATTTTGGGGTTATTTTGGTCTCTCACTAAGATACCAGCTGGCTTTGCTCGACAAAATAGCAAGATCTAGTGGCAGGGAGGCACAAGCACTGAACTCACCTTACACAAAATTGCTGCTCTGTGTTTCTATTTCCGCGCTGGTTGCCAGCCATGGGTTCCCTACTAAGTTTTATCCAATCATTATCTCTGGCACTTGGTTTGGGTTTGGATTGGAAGCAGGGTTTCACTGCCTTTGCCCTGCACGTGCTGACAGAAGCAGGGTGGCTGCCCCAGGTGCTCCTCTGTCCCATTTCTGGAAGCCCTGGCTGGTTCAGGTGTCCTCCTGTGAGTCAGGGCAGGGGAGCAGAGGGCAGAGCTGAAGCTGGAGCAGCTGCTGTTGGAGTTCTGCTGCTGCAGGCAGCTGGTGGGGCTGGTCAACATGTGTTATTTCCCCGTGGACCAGCTCTGAGCAGCTGTCAGAAAGAGTGACCTTTTTTCCCTCTCTTTCCCTTTTTTTTTTTTAATAAATTTTTCTTCCTTTTTCTCCCCTAGCCTGCTTTAGAAGCAGATCATTTTAAGGCTCCAAAAGGATGGGGCTGGTATCAAGTGTATCACTAACTATAATTAGCTGTTACAGCAGGAATTACATTGGGAAGGCAAGTCCTGAGCCACTGAGTCCTCACTATTATTTAAACTCTTTAGGTGCTTATGTTGCTCTTGAGAGCAGACTTGAGCTCTTAAATCACTTGGAATCCTTTTGGACAAAACAGTTATTGGAGCTGAGGGCTTTTTTACAAGACCTTGTGTACGTGAGGTTTCCCTGTGATGCACAGAGGTATTTGCAGAGTTGTAGCTGATATGTTTTAGTGGAAGAGACATGGCAGTGATTAATAACTTGGGCAGCCCATGCTGGCCCTTCCACTTCTGAGGCAGCAGAGAATGGAAAATGCTTGCAGAGAAACACATTTCCTCTGGGGATGCTGGGCTGGGAGTACCTGGTGAGACTGGACAGAGCACCAGGTAAATGGTGCAATAATGCTGCTTAAGTGAGGGGTTTGTGCAACTGCAAATGAAAATGGTGCAGTTGCATGAAAGCCTTTGTGAAACCTGAGATTTGGAGCTCTTGCCTGACTTCAAAGGTTTAAACACACAGCCGAGTTCTTCAAAAAGCTCAAGTCCCTACTTGTGAAGCACCAGGAGTGTCCTCATGCTGCTCCAGGTCACATACAGTGACAGTGCCCAGGTGTGTGAGTGCAGGGGGGGACAGTGCCCAGGTGTGTCACTGCAGGAGGGGGCAGTGCCCAGGTGTGTGAGTGCTGGAGGGGGCAGTGCCCAGGTGTGTGAGTGCAGGAGGGGGCAGTGCCCAGGTGTGTGAGTGCAGGAGGGGGCAGTGCCCAGGTGTGTGAGTGCAGGTGGTGGCAGTGCCCAGGTGTGTGAGTGCTGGAGGTGGCAGTGCCCAGGTGTGTGGGTGCAGGAGGCCAGGGGCTCCTTGGCATGGACAGCACTCAGCAGCCTCAGCAGCAGGAGCTGCTGGCCCCAGCCCTGCCCCTGTGAAACCCTGGTGGAGGAGAGTTCTGCATCAGAATTCCAGAGAGCATGGATAATATCAGGGATTGTGGCCTCTATCAGTGGGTAGCAATTAAGGGGTGTCAAGATCATTAATGCATAATTAATCTTCATCTTTCTGCTGCTGTATGTACTTAACAAACCAATACAGAAGCAGGGATCTGTGGCCTGGCTTTGACACTTCAGATAATAGAGGCCAGCAATAAACTTGTTCACTGCATGCTTCTGCTTTTCTTTGCAAGTAAATTCTGAGCTCAAACAATTAAAAATTACCTTAAAAATGATTCCCATTAGGAGTCCCACTGAGACTGATGGGACCACAGAAGGAAATGCAGCATTGCCTTTTGGGCTCTGGCCTGCAATATTTTTCCTTTGAGCTGCTGATTGAAATGCAAGGTAGATATTTGAAAGGAAGTACAGAACTTTTAATTTCTTGCTCATGTTTGTGAGCATTCCTGAGTTAGCAAATCACCAGGAAACTGGCTAAAAAGAAGTGATTTCTTAGCAAATGAATTGTTAATTATTGAGCTCCTGTAAATTCCTGTAATTTTAAAATCGTGTTGGCAACGGATCAAAAGAACATGTGGTGCCACAGTGTTAGAGTATTTTTATTTATATCTGATTCACAATTGTCTCCATGGCAATGTGAGAGATGAAGGCAGGGGAAAGAAATGAGTTATCACATTATTAAATGACCCAGTGGAAAAAAAAATTAAGACATGGTAAGGATTAATTTTACATTATAGAGCTGCCTAGCAAGCCATTATCATTATAGTTAAGGATTTGTTAGTGCTTCTATTATAAACGTGTTTTTGAAGTGTTTATTACTGTTTCAATTTGCATCAGGTTGCAACTTTGCATACAGGTTCTCTGAAAAAGGAAATCTAATTTTAAAATGCACCAAGTAGAGCAGTTTATTAATTTTAGAACATTTCAGTGCTCTGTGTCTTGTAGAGAGAGATTTCTCCACTCTAAGAACTAAGTAATGGGTTTTTTCCTTCAAAAAAGAAACCCCAGCCCCTCAATTGGAGAAGCAGCCTTTATTAGGTTTTTTTTAGTGGAACTTGGGGCAAATCAGTGCATGGCTTTTGTAGAGGTGAGCACAGCCCAGCTCTTTGCAAATTGAGCTTTTTCTGCTCTGCTTTTGTCAGAAGCATTGTCAGTAGATGTATGACTCAAATTGAACAAAGAACTGCTAAAAATCTCTTGGAGGACAGAGGTTTTGTTTGTTTTGTGTGGGTTGGGGTTTTTTGCCCCTTGGCAGAGGGGGGGGAAATGCTTTTCATTAGAGCTCACAGCTTATGCAAAAATCCCCTGCTCCCGGTGGATTATTGCATAATGCACGATAGCATTTTCAAGCTTGGCTAACTGTGATTAGGAAGCTAAATGGAGGGAAAAAAGCAACAATTTCTGTTCTAAAGCCAAAGCTTATTTGTGTCTTTCACCAGCCAGAGTGGTGGCTCCCTGGCAGGGAAAGGCCAGAGGTGCCAGCATCTCTCAGCCAGGGGAGAGCTCCCCACCCACTGGGATTTGAGGTATTTTCAGGGTTTTGGGGAGCTTTGGGTGCCCCAGAGATGCAGCTGCAGTGTGGCAGTGCTGAGGGACAGTGTGCCAGGTGTGAGTGTGAGCTGCTTGGAGGACAGATAATGATGGAAGTGGTACTGGGGTTTAAAAGAGAGGGAAGAGAGGAGGGAGGGCTTCATGGAACAGCCCATTTATCTTGAATTCCCAGAAAAATCTGCGAGGCTCTGCAGGGCTGGCTTCTGTCCATTTCTGTTCAATATTTTCATTATCAATCTGGGTAATGGAATGGAGAGTTGGTTTGTTAAACTGACAGGTGATGGAGAGTCAGGAGAGACTGCAGATGCTCGGGGAGGAAGAACCAGAGAGCTTTCTTAAAATACTTTCAATCTGGGCAGAGGTGATCTGGAGCAAGGGATGAAAGGGCCAAGTGATAGCTTGGGGCAAGGATTGCAGCAGAGCAGGTGAGGCAGCACTTCAGGCAGAGGACCCAGGGCTCAGTGGGCTCCCAGCAGCACAGACCCCAGCTTGTCATGGGATGACAAAAAGCCACTCTGCAGGGCTGGCACTGGGGAGGCTCAGTGGGATGTGGGACAGTGTGAGAGACTGGGATCACTGACAGCCTGTCTGGGAGGCAGGGAGCACCTTCCCATCAGATCTGACATCTGAAAGCAATTCAGGGAGTCTGGCTGGTGGGGGTGAGAAGACACTGGGAGGAGTGTTGCTGCTCCAAGGGGATGCACTGGATATTCTGGAGCACAGGGCCACGAAACCTTGCTTGGTAATTCCTCCAGCAGCTCTGCTGTCTGGCTGAGGTGTTTATGCAGAAGAAGGAATCAGTAATGCAATTTTTTTTTGTGGCTCACCCATTTTTTTATGTTACTCTTCTGAGCACTGGCCTAACTTGACTCTTCTTAGCTTTCATTCAACTTTAATTTTAAAGGAAGTTATTAACAGGGCCACAGCACTGAGCAGGATGGAGCTAGCTGAATTCCCTCTATGAAATGCTACTTTACTTGATGAAGTCCAATGACATTTTTGCATTCAGCTAACTAGCTCTCTGCAGGTGATAGAATAACTAATCAGAGTAAAAACATCAGATGAGGTGAAATATAGACTGTAAGCACCATTCTAATTAGCAGCTTTATGGGACTCTGTCAGTGAATGATCATGGAAGAGATTTCTTGTTTTCCATCTTGACAATATTTGGGTATTAGTCATGGCTGAATGCCTGTTTGTGTCTCCCTAGCTGGGATTCAGGGCATTTTAATCCTGGTTCTCTGTGCAGGCCCTGCCTGGTGGGAAGTGCCAGAAGGTGTCCTTGGCCTCACACTGACCTCTGGCTTTGTGTCAGTCAGATGAAGTTGATGGAGCTGGCCTGGGTTGGGTGGCCCCAGCCTCTCCTCACAGTGGCCCCAGTGTCTGGGCACGGGTGCCCAGCGCAGCAGCTTTTATTCATGGCTTTCATTTTGGGCACAGTTGAGTCTTTGGAGTCTCTCTTTGGAGGCAGCTCAGCCGTGCTTCACTTTCAGAGCCAGCAGCCTTTGTCTTGGAAGTTCATCAAAGGTAATTTTCAGTAATTAACTTTCCAGCCTGGAAAAACAGAATTTCTTGACTGCAGAATTTTTGCCTGTTATGCAAGCAGAAGCATTTTTGTACAAAACCCCCAAACCCTTCACATCTCTGGCTGTATATATAGCCTGGGAACAGGTGGCTGTGGCTGCACCCTGCATTCCAGAGCTGATGGCTCCTGAGCTGGGAGGAGGCTGCACCTCTGAGCACCACAGTGCTGGGGCAGACCTGGCAATCACCCTCCCGGGGTCTGAGCAGGATCCCCTGCCCTGGGGCCCAGATATTCCCTTGGGTTGGGAGGGGCAGTGGGAGAGGGGCTTTCCCAGAGCTGGGGCGTGCTGGGGGAGGATATGGGGGGGCTGATTGCTGGAGAGGTGGAAGAGCAGGGGGTTGGTTTTTTTAAAAGCCTTTCAGAAAGATGGAGAGGAGGAATGATTTCCATGACAACAATTCAGTTAGGGAGAGAAATGACGGCTCTTGGAGAGGGAATCTGAAGGGAAAGGTGTCACTGCTGTGAACCTGGAGGGGGCTTAGGGGAGAGCAGGAGGCAGAGCACAATCAAAACATTAAAACACAAAAGCATGATTATTGCTTGAGAAACAGCACTTTCCAAAGGAAACAGTGATGTGAAGCAAGCCCTTGGTGAGGAGATGGAGGGCTGGCAGGGGAGGAGGAGGAGGAGGGCAGAGTCCTCCCAGCTGGTGCCTGGGTGTGGGAGGGGAGCAGCTCTGGGAGAGACCACACATCCCCAGGAGCCCCTGGCCTTCTCTCCAGTGCTGCTTCTGCCAGATGTGCAAGTGAAAACATCTTCTCTGCTTCAGTGGGCATGGCTGGAGTCCATCTCTGAGTGTCCAGGCAGAACACACGTGTGGTCTCTGATTTTCTTGGGCTTTCTCCTCTTGCCCTGAAATCCTGCAGCAGTGCATGTGCCTTGCAGGTCTCAGCAGTCTGGTGTCCCTGCCTGCTGCCACAAAGTCACTTTCTAACTATTTGCTTTTCTTTTGTCACTCTTCATTAGCTGATTCTCTTCCTATATCCTTGTGGCCAGCTGCCTTAAATGATGACTAGAAATGGCCTATCCTCTCAAAATTGCTTATGGACCTTGGTTATGATTATTCTTCTTTTCAGACACTATAATTTCGGGTGATATGTAAACCCTGGAAACCCTGGTTCTGGCACTGACACTGTCAATTTTGAAGAGTTTCCTTTGCCTTAAGAAGCCCATCCTAAGACAATGCTGATCAGCCAAAAAACCCCACAAACAATGCAGAAGCAAAATGTGAATAATATCTAAACTAAACTTTGCAAAAACGACATTCATTGAGCTATTTGAATTCTATGCAGCCACAGCAGGCTTGGAAGACACTTGGATACATTTTCCAGCCATAAAGCAAACAGGTTGTCAACTTGAAAGCTACTTGGTTATTGCTGATAAAAGACGTGGCCAGTAAAAGGTAGGAAGATACACTGGGAATAAATAACAGAGTCTATAAACAGCCAGTATTTGTTGTATGTCTTTGTAATGCAGTGTTTTTGCAGGCAAGTGCACTGAAATTTTGACTTATCAGATAAAAACAAAACCAAAAAAAGGTAAATAAATTCTGCTTGGGATGGGAGAGATAGTGCTGTGCAGAGTAATCACTCTCCTCCAGCAGCACCGTGGGTGTGTGTGAGCATGCAGGGCTGCCAAGGGCTGGCTCTGGCCAGGCCCCTGAGTGCAGCCTGTGCCTGGGGACCCTCCTGGAGCCCCCTGCCATGGGGGACACCCTGCCAGCACAGGGAGCAGGGCAGCACAGCTGCCTGGAGTTGGTGCTGCTGGGGTGTTGGTGCACCCGGAGCCTCCTTGCCAGGGCTGTGCTGGTGGCCCTGTGGCTGTTAGGGTGTGACCTGGGGGTGGACAGTGCCCCTGATGGAGGAGAGAGTCCCCTTTGCTTTTGGGATGGCCAGGTATCAGCCAGAGATCATTCTAATGTTTATAATTAGCCCTGCCTTCCCCAGGCAGCTCCCCAGGATCTGTCAGAGCGTTGAACACTGACGGTCATGAATTGTTTGGGCTGCCAGGATCCATGGGCGTGGGGACAGCCACTGAGTGATGGATTAGGAATCCTTCACCACGGCTTTGGTGTGTGCTGCCAAGGAGCAGGTGCAGCCCACGCTGCCCTGGCCATCTCTGCTGCCTCTCCTTGTTCTCTGGGGTCCCAGCTCGGCACTCCTGGCTTGCAGCAGGGCCAGGAGCTCCCTTGGAGGTGAAATGCAGGGCTGGGATTGTGCTCGTGCTGTTGTGCAGTGCAGGCAGAGAGCTGAGCTTGAGGCACCCCAAATCCTGCACCTGGGCTGGTGGTGAAGCTCCAGGCTTTTGCCTTGTCCCAGCTCTGGTGTTGAGCCCTGGTGCTCCCATCCCCAATGTGGTTGTACAGGGAACACCAATCCTTGCAATTTTCTGATTGCTGACTTATGTAACTGTCAGGTTGTGGGGGTTTTTGGTGTGTGTTTGATTTTTAAATGTCACCTTATGTGAAATAATTCTGCTGCCTTAACTGAGGGGCAAACATTGCCCTGTGATAGAGTGAAAGCCCTGGACTGATGCTGGTTTTTCAGTGCAGTGGCTGCACACGATGGTGGCTGCCTTTTATTTGCACTTTGGCAGGATCCAGCAGTATCTGAAACGAATGCCAGAAGGAGAAGTCAGTGCATGGCTCCCCTTTTTTATTTTTAACTGATATTTACACATGAGGAGGATTTCACAGGCCCCTCTGCTGCAGCCTTGCACAAAATAATCTGCTCTGTAGTGGTTGTCTGTGGAGAGCTGCAGAAGAGCCACGAGGGCACACGTCCATTTGGAGGGTGTGCAGAAAGGGCTCTGTGCAGGTTCCTGCACGTGGCACACGAGTGTCTTCCTTGTTTGTAATCCAGACCTTTTGGGGTAGAACAGAAAGGGAGGAGAGGAGAACCAGCTGCCTCGTGTTTGAAAAGCTCTTCAGCTTTGATGGGAAAAGCAAAATTGTGAGCATTGGGAGTTACTGATGAAGCACTTGGGCCTGACTCTGTATCCCGCTTTTCTTTCTTTAACAGATGATCTAGCTTTGGCTTTCTGACCTCTTTGGGTATTAGGATCCATCCATCTCACTGGTTCCTACTCTGTTGCTGCTCTGAGTTTAGTCCCAGGTCAAAAAGTGCCAATAATCCTGGCAAGAGTGGGAGGCAGAGAGGCAGAATGCACTCTCACATCCCAACGTACAGCTTAGCTGTGTTTTTCCAAGTGGTGGTGTTGAAAAGTGGATATGCTTTAAAAACAAGCACAGTGCTGAAGCCCCAGTTTAATTGCTGGTTACAGATGCTGCTTTTGATCCAAGCTAAACTTCTGAGCCAAGCTGAAGTTCTTACAGACAAGAGTTCGTGAAATTCTAAAGAGGAGGAAATCAGCATTAAAATAGCATTTGTAGAGAATCTTAAGCAAAATGTGCACTTTTCAGTGAAGGCCTTTGCATCATAAATTAGCAACATCTGTCCTCCTATTCTATATGTCATTTCCTCTCCAAATCCCCTCCAGAATCTGCCATTTTTCAGAAGTATTCTTGGATACATTGAACTGAGGTTGAAGATGCTTCATAAAATATGCATAAGCACTTGTCACTTGGATAATGCTTCTTGCCATTTTGCTGTATTTTAGCAAATTAACCCTCCAAACATGACTGATGCCCATGGTGAATATGGGCCAGTATCAGGATGAGACTATCCTGGCCTCAGGAAATACTGTTGGAAATGGGTGTTAGTTGTGAGAAGTGACTTTTTTTTTTGATCAATACATAGTGGTGACTGGTAAGAGCTGAGGAATTCAGAGAATGGCTTACAGATAAGCTCTGAGACAGCTGGATTTTCCAGGGATGACACAAAGGAGGAGAAGCTCTTTTCTTCCCCACTGCTGAGGTGCTCCCCAAAGGGCAGGTGAGCTCCCTTGGTTGTTTCAGGTGCAGAGTGTGCTTGAGTGTTGGTAGAGAAATGGGGCTGGGAGGGAAGAGAAAGGATCATCCTGTGCATGTCCCTGTCCCAAGGAGAGCTCAGCCCTACCTGTGGAATTCCTCACAGACAGCCTGTCCTTGTGGCCTCCCTGTGATGAAGACCTTGTGGTGCTCCCAGGCAATCTGTTCCAGTGTTTCACTGCTCAGCAGAAAGTATTGAAGAATAAAGTCCAATCTTGGAAAGCTTCTAAGTGTGAATGAAAACATGTAAAAATCAATACTGTGCTTTACAAGGAGAAAATAGGTGTGTGATGACACAGGAAAGAGACACCAGGCAGATTTAATGCCTGATCCAGGAGACCTTACTCAAGCAGAAATTTCATTTTATTCCTAAATTCTTTTACTTCTCTTTAAAGGATTTAATGGCCACTTGGTAGTGGTGCATCCTGTGCTTTGGGCAGTGCTGAGGCCAGGTTTGGGATGGACTGCCTGACCTCTGGGCTGCTTGTTGTGAAACCACCCGGCTGGATTTGTGTGGGATGGAAGCTGGGACCATCCTGGGGCTGAGCAGGACAGAGGCTGCACATCCTCCCTCCCTGCAGGGATGGGTTTTCTCTGTGCCACCGAATCCCTGTGCTCCCCTGCACCCTCAGGTGTGCCCAGGCTTTGCTTGCATCTGTTCTGCAGGTGGAAGTGGCTTGGAGGTGTCCTCTGCTTCCCTGCTCCTTGGGCCATGCAGGGCTAGGCAGATGTGATCAGGAATTACATGGCAGGAGGGAGAAGGCAGCTCTGAGCTGCAGTGGCAAAAACAGGCTTTGCTTTTTGGGGAAACGTGTTGCAACTACTGTAAATCACAGAAAAGAAGGCAGGGAACATGAAGTGTGTAATGAATGTGACACCCATCACTGGAAGGTCAGCGGCTTCCTGCACAGGAGTAACGTGCATCAAAAATTAATGAGGCTCTCTAATTAGTTTGTTGTGGTGGAATTTTATTAACGAGACACAATCGATTTCTGGTTTCTGCTAAAAACATAATGAAGTGCAGTGAAAGCTGGTCTTCACAAACTCCTGGTTCTCATTGATAAAATGACAAGAGCTGCAGGCGCCGTGGGCGGCAGCACAGGCACAGTCCCCGAGCTGGGAATGGAATTGCTGGGCTGTGCCAGGGCAGGGATCCCAGCTCCAGTGCCCCTTCCCACTGCTGCCCCCCTCACTGCACCCCTGTTCTGGAACCCAAACTCCTGGGACTCAGCTCCCTGCTGCTGCTGGGGGATATCTTTATATTCAAGGTGAGGCTTGGCTTATTTGTGTTGCAGGTTTTGCAACGTGTCTTGCATAAGGAGAATTAACTAGTTTGGGTCTTTGTTGCTGGCTGTATATGCTGGAAACATTTTGATTAAATACTGAGGAAAGAATAAGATAAGACTGTTGATTAGTTAGAATTGAACTTTTTCCTTTTACTCCTACACTTAGAAAAAACAAACATTTTTTTTGTTTTTATTGTGGTCTGTATAATTAACTGCATGAATAAACATACAGCATTTCTGAAAACTAATACTGCTGAAAAATCCTCAGACACGTCCTGTTTAAAATATTATAATCTCTGGTGAATCCTGCAGTGATTGATGTTCAGACAATGGGACTCTGAGGCAGGAGTGTTACAGGGAAAACTGGGTGAGCTTTACACCAGTCTGTACTGCTGTAAATAAACTGGTTGAGACAAAACCTGCTTGCAGTCCATGTCAGGGGCCCGGGTGCACTTCTGCACTGCTCCTGGTATGGAGAGACAAACCCAAAACAATTCAGCTATGAGCCAAGAAGAAGAGGAAGAAGAAGGTTTCCTCCTCTGGGCCATCCTCCATTCCCCAGACACCCCCAGTTTCTCTGGACGTGTGCTGGGGAACTCCCTGGTGTGTGGACCTTGCCTTCCTGTGTGCAGGTGCTTTAAATGTGATGGTAAATGTGAAGAACACACGTGATCTCTTCATGTGCAACCTTGTACCCAAGAAGTGCTGTAATTTTCCAAGAAATGATGTGCCAGGAGCACAGGGGAGCTCTGTGGAGTCCCCCTCTGTATGAATCCTTTGTACTGCACATTTTTTGTCTCCTTGGAACTTGAGAATCCATTTGGGTGCAGACTTTGGGAAGCCTTGCTGGCTGCCCAGCAGACAGGTGCATTTTTTCCTTGCTGAGTTCCAGGAAGCCTTGTGCAGCATCCTTGCTTTTGAAAGCAGGTCGCTGACAAGCACTCCAAGTGCCACACTGTGACAGGTGGTCACTGCTGAGGTTAAACCCAAGTTTTCCTGTGGTCTTGCATTAGCAACTTTGACTGACAAGCTCTCCCTCCTCAGCTAATTCACCCTCCATCTCCGTGTTTCTGTCTGCCCAGCCTTGCACTGAGGGCCAGGAGGGTGACACCAAAAGGGAGGGTCCTTGTTCCACTTGGCTGCCTACAAATATTTGGCTCTAAGTTTCATCCAACATTCAGTAGAGATGGTGAGGTTCAAAGGTGGGTTTAAAAGGGAACAACTAGGATTTTTTTGCTTTTTATTAAATCTTTATTTCTCTACTATTTCTTTGGTTTTTCCAAGCTTGCAGTAGGATTTTATAAGAATTCTTGAAAGTTGTGGCTCATGGAAGGGACTTTTGTCAGATGGGGTCTGATGGAATTTTCCACATCAGGCAACAGAGGATGCTGGTCTGAACCCCGCTGCACAGAGCAGTATTTTCTTGTATTTGCAGTTCTTCCACATTTTCTGTATGAGTAGAAGAGCATTCCTTGAAGATTGGCCAGGAATAGATCTGGAATAGGCTGCCTTGGGGAGGCAGTCCTTCCTGTTGATTAATTTCACATCCCACCTTGGTCATCCAAGTGTACTTGTTGTGTATGAGAGGATGGGTGAGTAAAGATGGCAAAATAAGCTTTTTTTGCCAGCGCTTGATTTGGCAGTGCAAGATGCATCTGGGGCTATTATTCCATATCCAAGCAGAGAGAGGCAGGAATGCCTGTGGCTCAAGGCATCAGCCTTGTTCCCATCCTCTCCCAGCAGGACAGCTCCTTGCCTGGGCTGGAATGTGGTGCTGGGACAGTGTGGGGGAGCCTGAATGTCCTCAGTGTTTGGGGTGGCACTGCAGAAATGGGCATGTGTGGGTTTCCCTTCCTGGTGTGTTTGGGGTCTTTCCTCTTGTCCCAGATTGGGTCTCAGCTCTCTGTATCCGTCTGACAGAGCAGTGCTGCTGCTCCTTTGGGCTGAGCACAGCTTTGTCCCTGTGTCCTGATGGGACAAGGTGCCCTCTCCTCTTGTCCCGTGCCTGATTTCCCACTCTGGCTGAGCCCTGTGCTTGTTCCTCAAGGAGGAGGGAGGGAACACACTCGGGCTCCTTGCCATGAGACCCAAGCCTACCAGAACAGGGCTGGTGGGGATGGCAGAGGACAGTCTCTGCTTAACTGGCCTGACATTTGTCATCAGTCAGATGTTGACTTTTGTGCTCAGGCAGATGTTGAGGCCAGCAGATAAATATGCTGCCTGAGAAGTTATCTAAATAAATTTTCCAGATCAAGGCACTGTGCAGAAGAGCCAAGAATAATTAATCTCCCAGTGCCTGGGGGAAGCAGCTGTTCTCCCAGCACAGGGGGAGAAGCAGGGGTAGCAGGGCTGGTGAGGAGGGTCCCAGGTAAACTGGTACAAATAGTGCAGCTCCTGGGGGAGAGTGCTGGGCTGCAGCAACCTTGGAGGCAGGAAAGCTTTTCTACCTGACCCAGCCGGGTTAAGGGCAAGACACCCTCATCCCAGAGGAAAAAGAAAGGTTTCAAAGTGGCTTTTAGCTGTTTGGACCAATCGTTGATGGCTTGGGGTTTTTCAAATGGAAATAGTGAGTTGTCAGTCTGTGTACAGTCACTTCTGCTCCTGCCACCTCCTCTGTGCTCACTGCTTCTCCATCCCTCTCTCCTGGACTGTTGCCTCCTGCTTTTCCCTGGGAGTGTTTTTCCTGCCTGCTGCTGTCTCTTTTCTCCCTCTGCTGATTCACCAGGCCAAACCTGTCAGCCTTGAAGAGGATCTGAGCTCAGGCTCCGTGTCGTGCCTCTCTTGGCACATTCCCTGTGCCCAGCATCCTGCTGCAGCTGGTCCCTGTGGCCTCAGTCACCCGTGGGGATCTCAAGGAGTGGGTCCTTCCTTGGCATCCAAGCCAAGCCCACCTCCATTAGCACAAGTGGGAAGCACCTGCATTTCCCTCAGTCCCAGTGGGAGCTGCAAGTGTTCAGGCCCTTTTGAGATAAAGCAACTTGGTAAATGTGTGCAGAAGTGCTGGATTTGGTGTCTTTTAGGTGCTGCCATTTGAAATTCCTGATCCTGCTGCTGTGTGTTTGTCAGTAGGGATGAGTGTAGATGGAACTTGGATGGGACCAGTTTCCCCCTGAGCCTGGGGGTGTCTGGCTCGATGGATCCCAGCTCTCTGTGTCACTCCCTGAAGCCTTGTTAATTCTGAGAACCAGTCTGGAGCAAAGTCCTAGACTAATATTTGTCTGCTTCCCTTTCAAGATTCAGCACCTCGTGTCATCTTAGATTCCTGGCAGCTGCTTCTGATAGGTATTTGAAATGCTGATGTTCCAAATGAGTTCTGATCCAAAGTGCTCATCCTGCAGCTGGAAGGTTTACCTCATAAATTCATTGTCAGTTAATTACCAAAATCACTACTTTTTACAATTTTTCCTGTATTTATTTAACAATTGCTCTGGATTTGCACTTCTGATCCATTGTGGGTGTTTGTATTTTAAGTTCACATGCTACAATGCAGTTCCTACCCAGCTCTGAAGGAAAATATGGGACCAGTTTTAATAACAATATACGATTGTCCTGGCATGTCCCAAAGCCTGGGCAAACCTGTCCATTAAAAAATAATGGAGTAGGAAGTCCTGGCATAAAGTAAAGCCTTGAGTGAAATTCCACAGCTTCATGGACTGTTAATTCTTTATTAGGTTTTCCTAAGACTGAGATAAAAGGCATTTTATCTTTTTTAAGGTTTGCATTAACATGTCATTGAGTTTTATAGATACATTGATCTTCATGTGGCTAATCGAGAAAGGGTAATAGAAATGTGTGTTAAATGCCAAAGCAAAGATAACTCTGTAACACTTCAAATTTTTGTGTTATTCTTATTTATTAAGTTTTCTTAAGATACAGAACTGTGGTCAGTGTCAAGTTGTGAAACTCCTCTCACTGTATATTTTTTTTGTCTGTCCTGTCTAATTTTCTTTTTTTTTCCCCATTTTTTTTTTAATCTGCCTTAGCTTTTAAGTTAATTTGGCAGTGAAGCTGATGTGTGATCACTAAAAACTAACAGAGACAATTGACAAGATTTTTAAAAAGACTGTTGTGTCTGATGGATTCTTGCCTCTCTTGGCTGAAAGTCTTTTTACACCGTGTTCCAGTCTGAGATGGAGCAGTGAAGTGTGTCTTTGGATTCAGAGACAAAAGCTGAATCTCACTGAGGTCAATATTTTTTTTTTTGGTGCTGTGAACAAAGATTAAGGTCTTTATCTCCTTCCCCTGACAGTGAAATCTGGGCTTGGGGGGAGCTGGAGGGACTTGGAGCCCAGTCAGGGGCTCCTCTCTGCTCTTTGTTGGGTCAGCAGCTCCCGGTAATCGTCTCGGGAGGCTGCGTCTCCTCCCGGCTCTTTAACTGTGCCTGTCTCCAGAGAAACACATCCCTCACACCAGATCCCTGAGTGCATTTAATAAGGAAGCCTCTGTGGGTAAGACTTTATTAACAGCTGTTGTTGTTAATGAAGATTGTGCCATGGTCGCTGTATAACTCCGTGTACGAAGGCACATGAGAGGGAAACAAAATGAAAAGTTATTTTTGCCTTCTCTGTGTTGAAACTGTCCATCCTCCATCAGTTCTGCATGTGCACAAGGGAGGGCTGGGGGAAGGATTGGATTGCTGTGGTTCTCTGCAGCTGGAGAGAGCTCAGCCCCAGCTTGGGTGCTTGTTCCCAGCCTCGTCACATCTCAAGGCACCTTAACAAACAGGGAATGGCAGGAGCTCTGAATCAACCCCCCTGAGCAGCCCTGTGGGCTGATCACCTTCCCTGCTCATCAGCTCTCAGGGGGGAGTCTTCCTCTCCTGCTCTTGCACAGGTTGGGTGGTCTCAGAGATGGCTCCCTTCATGTCCAGGGTTTATTCCATCCTTTCCTTGCCAACCACTCTTGCCAAGCCAAAGCATCAGAGCAGCTCAGATCTTACATCTCATCCTCAGCTCCAGCCCT
Organism: Euphonia xanthogaster; assembly: GCA_034509185.1. Lineage (NCBI taxonomy): Eukaryota > Metazoa > Chordata > Aves > Passeriformes > Fringillidae > Euphonia > Euphonia xanthogaster. The sequence goes on from JAYDZK010000047.1 coordinate 12,475,321, forward strand.
GCAGCCTCCAGCAAAAGCTTATTTTAGCACCAGCTGGCTCTGATCCCTTTGAACTCTCTGATATGAGATTAAATGTTAATTTATTACATATCATTATAGGATTATATGTTATCTCTAGGATAATGGAATCCAAATGTTAGAATAGCATGTTTGAGATTTAGTGCTTGTACACATTTCCCTCCGCTCAGGAAACAAGAATAGCTGAAGGCAGAAGATTGAACAAGAGGTGAATTAATCTGTCTGATCACAGCTAGCCAAGAGCTCAGGCTCTGGAAGAGTAAAACCAGAGGTTCATAATCTTTTTGCAGAGTTCAGAAGCAGAGGAGAAGTTTGACTGAATTTTCTAAAAAATAAATAAGTATGAAGAAATTGTTATCTGCTTTGGCTGTTCCATGGGCAAAATCCCATGGATAAATTATGCAGTGTGAATTATGTGCTTGGCTCTAGATATAAATGCCAGACAAAGCAGAGTGCTGAAGTGACCTGGGTGCTGAATTTCTGCAGAATTTCATTCTCTAGGCTGTGGGTAGGTGAACAGTACTGGATGTAATCAGATCTGACTTGAACTTGAATTGACTCAAACTTGAGCTGCAGTAGTGATGTTTCCACACAGGGGTTTAGAGGTGATGCCATGAAGCAGAAGGTGAGCAGGGCTCTTTTGCTGTCCCTGTCACTGCCCGTGATGGCATTTTCAAATGGGCAGATGCTGATGCTGAGCTGCATTCTCAGCACACCCAAATGCTGTGCCCAGGCACGCTGGGCTGTGATAGGGATGTCCTGTGACTCTTATTCAATTTTATAATTTCCCTGTCATTGAGAAAAGAATTAGATCCAGCTTTTTGCCTTCTCAGGCAATCTCAAATCTGGTCTAATTTGCTCCTCTTGACTCTTGGAGAGTTTGAAAATGCTGTCAGCTAAATGCTCATTATCTTTTATTGCATTAATACATTGACATGAGTGAACCACACAGCAAGTATGACCTCATCCAGATTTGGGTTTTGCTCAAGAGTTTTTATTCTTTGCCTGTGAGTTAATAATTGTCTGTGAGCAAGGTAACTGTGCTCGGTGCCTCACAGCATGAAAGTCACAATAAGGTTTCACTCTCTTTACACACAAATATTTTGACAAGATCTCCTTGAACTGCCTCCTCCAGAGCTATTGGGAATTTTCATTGTGCTTAGAAAATCAAACTCTAAATTGTGAATTGGCAACAGAGAGAGAAACAAACACCCAAGAAGTCCTGGGTGAGGCTCCTCTGCTGGCCCCAAGGAGCCAATCTCCACGTGTGAGTGACAAGCTGCAGCCTTTGATTGCTGCAGCAAGAGAAAAGTGCTACTGGGGGAGGGTTATTTTGTCCTTTCTGACAGCAGCTGCCGTAAATTTGTAAAATATGTCAAGTGTGTATTCATAAAGTAAAATAATGCATTCAAGCATGAGGAATTTTGCTTTGTTCTGGTACTGGGATGTGCTCAGCAGGGCTGTTTCAAGGAGCAGGGGAGCAGGTCAGCAATCACACTTGGAATGCAAAGCTCTCCCGCTCTGTAACAAATTAATGGAGTTGCTTGAGGCTGTTGTCATTCCAAAAATAAAACGTTGAATTAAGTAAAGAAATCTGAGACAAAATAGAAACTTTTGTTCTGGGTGTTTTGGGCAGGGGAAGAGAAACAGGCTGTCATTAGCAAGGAAGGATTTGTGTTTTCACGTGCTGTTCCTCGAGAGGCAGTCATGAATTGATCACTCAGTGATGTCTGAGCTGCAGAACTGGGCCTGCGTGGCTGCTCCTGGGGGAGGCAGAGAGCACAGATTGCTCTGGGAGCCTGCTTGGCATCATATTGGTTACTGGTGAGAGCAGTGCTGGAGCCTGGGTTCAGAGAAGAAAGGCCAGACATCTCTGAACTAATAGTGGGGAATCTGTAAAGCTGTGGAGCTTTTATTTAAAGCAGCTGAAAGGCTGCATGCCCTGGCAGGTCTCTGTCCTGGAACTCTGTAGCTTGTGCTTCAGTTTCCCAGTGGGAAAACTCCCTGCTGTAGCCAGGCTGCACACACCTGGAATGGTCTGTGTGTGTGTTTGCAGCGTGGGGACACAGATCCTGCTGGAGGCAGCTGCCTGCACCTCTGGAGATTGCCCAAGGGAGAGCTGACTTCTTCCCACAGAGTGCCAAGGTTTGAGCAGGACTTTACACCACTGACAGTGCCCAAAACCAGCGTGGGCAGCCAGTGAAGCAGCAGGAATGGGGAGGGAGAGGGGAATTAGTGCTCAGGCTCTCCGTGAGCTCAGAGCTGCTGCCCCAGCTGGATTTTGTCTCTGCCCTGTTCCATCCTGGTCCCCAGCAGGGCCAGGCATGGCACAGGATCCTCCTGGGATTCCCAGTGGGATATGGATGCGTGCTGGTGAGACAGAGGATTTTCTCTGCATTCAAGGCATATCTGGGTTCTTAATAACTTTACAGGGGGTTTGTTGTAAGCTGCTTTTGTGGCTGCACACAGCTCCTGGGGCCCATCAGCTTGCTGCTCCTTGCCTCCAAGAGCTTTGAATCAACAGGATGGAGAATGCAGTGAGAGCCCATTCTTTGGAGAAAGGCTTTGGAGCAACCTTCCTGCTTTCTGACAGTGCCTCTGGACAATCAGTGTTTTAATATCCTGTAATTTTCAGCCCATGCAAGGAATTTTCCAATATCTCCAAAGAGAGATGCTTACACGGGGAGAATCACAAGTACCTAAAATGAAATTCCTGTGTAACCTGTGGGTGCAGGAATGTAGGAAGTCTGTAGAATGTAAAACTTCTAATTTCTTTCCTTCATTTTTGGTTCAGGTGTAATACCCAAGGCCACTGAACACAGCCACGAGCTGGGGTTTGTAAAGAGAAGGACAGCCAAAAATCTGTATCCTCCAGAGGCTGAGGGATCAGCCCAAAGCAGGGGAGAAATTATTGCTTAGAGGGAAAATGGAAAATGCTGGAGCAGACTTAGGGAAGGATCCCTTTGAAATGGCAAAATTGCTCCTTAAAATGGGAATGCAAGAAATGCATTCAGCCCTGTGTTGCTTTGCTTTGTTTTAATGCTGAACTCAATCTGGGAGTAATGACAACCTGCCTCAGTGATTTGGGGAGCAAAATAGGCTTCCTGGAAATTTGGGAAGAGCTGTTGGGAGGGACTTTGTGGCTCCTGGAAGGCAGCTGTGCCATGGTGCTGTGGGGTGCTGTTTATGCCCCTTGTTCCCTGCCCATCCTTTTGGGGGGTGAGGGCATTCACCCCAGCCCTTTCCTGCTGTGCCAGGGAGGAACTTTGTGAGAAATGGGGACACACTTTGCTGTCCAACTGTGGCTGCTGAGATCAATATCTGCAGCCAGAGAGTGATTTTAATAAAAGGACTCTCTCAGCTTTGCTATCTCCATGACAGATAGACCCCAGCTAACATAAATCCTGGCCCTTTCTCCTGTCAGTCTCTTGGCTTTGTGTGACGTGCAGGTGTTTTGACACAGAATACAAATATTTCACAGTTAGCTAATGGTTTAGAGCATATATTTAAAAGATTTACTTTTGCAGTCACCTGGTGCCTTTAGTGAATGTGTTTGCCTTGTAAAGCCTCTGTTATTTGGAGAATATATCCACACACTCCCATACATGTATTCATTTTCTGTTATTTATGAAATATCTCTGAGGGAAAATGAGTTTTTCTTTGGATAATGGTCGAAAGCCCTCTCCTAACCTTCTTTTTTAGCAATGAGAACCTCCAGTGGCCGTGACAAACCTTATTTATCAGGTGCCAGGGGGGATGCACAGGGCTTGTCAGTGCTGGCAGCTGCATTAGCAGCTGTTTCTCCTCTCCAGGTAACCAGAACAAAACCCCTGCATGGTTAATCAGGTGTTTTTTCAACTTCAGGTTAACTTGCACTAGTAGCTCTGTCCTTCAGTCCTTTCAGCTGATGAATTTGTGGCCTTTAGCCACTGTACTGATGCCTCCAATTGTAAGTGGCAGGACAATTTCCCTGTTGCTGTTGTATAAGAGATGCAGAGAAACTTGCCAAGAGCAGCCTGTGACTTTTAACCACTGTATTAACAGCCCTGACGGAAACTAAAATGGCAACTTGGGCCAGTGATAGCCCAGCAAAACAACCTGAGCCACTGCAGCAGCCACAATAAATGAGAAAGGAGCCCCCCAGGAGTTTTCTTCAGCACCCTCCCTGCTCTGAGGTGTGGGCAGCCAGAGCAGCTTTGTTGGTGTCTGCTCCTGTTGGCCTTGGCTGTGCTGATGTGATCTGGAGAGAGAAATTCTGCTCTCCAGCTCAGGGATGGGCTGGCAGGGAGGGCTGAGGAGGAAGGAGGTGGCACAGGAGCCTCACTGCTGGGCTGCACGTGTGCCCTGCTGAGGATAAGTGCATGCTGTGTTTTGATGAACAAGCTGGACCTCCTCCTTCCCAGTAATAACACTGCTAACAATCATCTTCCCAGACAACACAAATAATGAGGCAGTGCCTTAACAAGGCAGCTCCTCAGCCCTTTCTAAGTGGAGCCTTGTTTCCTTGGGAAGGATAAATCTCTGATCTGCTGGGTGCTGCTCTAAGGGGTTTTATCTTCAGCTCAGTAAAAAGTCAGGGCAAACTTTGCATATTTGTCTGATGCATTTACCTCACCCTGTTTTGTTTGCTCGACTGTCCTTGTTCAGTGTTGTGGCCTCTTGTGTTGCAGCTGCTTCAGGGTCACCTGTGGTGTGCTGCAGGTGAGGGAAGGGAAATGGAGAGTGGCTGTGCCAGGTCAGGGCACAGACCCACCCAGCCCAGCAGCACCCAAAGGCAGGTGCTGGGTAGGAAAGAGCAATCCCAGACAGTGCTTCCCCTAAATGTGCTCTCAGCAGCAGGGGCACAGCTCCTGCCTTTGCCCAAGCCTGATTTGGGGAGCAGAGGGAGCAATATTCCCTCTGGAGTCCAACACTTCACGTTTTCCTTGCCAGCCTAATGGCAATTTTAAGCCTTTTTGTTTTTCTCCAGCTTTCCAAACTTTTGCTGATAGAGAGCCCTGAATTAATCTTCAGGCCCTTAGGGTATTGGATTACACTCTGTCCCAGTCCTTCCTGTGACAGCAGTGCTGGAACTGGCATGGGATGCTAATCCTTCTGTACCTATTCACTCAGTCGGAGAGGAAAATGCATGAAAGCAAATTGCTAGTCCAAGCTAAATTTAGATTTATTCAGTTGGAGTTAATTATAATCTTTATTTAGTCCCAAGCGATGCCTTCTTATCATACACTTATTATAGCTGAGAAAATTAATTTTTATTCTACCATAAAGGTGAATGTAATAATCTGGGTTCAGGGAAGGGATTACTTTAATAAGATTTATAGGCAGCCTTTCAGACAGCCTGGTTTTATTACTATCTGTAGGTGGCCTTGCTGCACATATGTCTTTCAGGATGGGTGACTGTGCAAAATGCAGGCAAGCTCAAAACTCTAGAAAGCACCAGCTCAGAAACTTCACCATCCAGCGTAATCTGTTATTGTGTTCCAAAGCCCTTGCCTTGTTTGGAACACAATAACACAATTTATGGCTGAATGTGTGGCCTGATCAGGGGTTTCATTCATATGCATGGTTTAATTTTGCACTTAAAAATGTATTTTAGTAGACAAAAGATTTATGAGGCCAGAGATGTGCTTTAAAGCTTTTTTGGAAGCTTTTTTTGCTGGGCAAACACAGGCATGTGGTTTCTCTGTTACTCCAGCCCATAAAACCAGATGCCTTAGTTCAACCCCACTGTACAAGGTTCAGGGGGAGCAACAAAAGCCTCTAAAACTTTTGGGAGGAGAAGCTTTAGTGAGGAGGGAGCCAGGAGCTCTGATGTGGCAGGACTGCTCTGCCCATGGGCTCGGGGCTTGCCCAGCTCAGGCAGGGCTGGAGTCACTGGTGGAACTGGGCTCCTGCAGGGCTGACCTCTCACCCTGCAGGTGTCAGTGCCCAGGGCAGGGTGGGTGGATTCTGGGCCTTCCCTGCTTTGCTGAAAGGGAGGTTGGAGTGTGGCTGGGCTTTGATGCCCTTCAGGAATGAGAATGTGCAGCTGCAGAGGAGCCTGGGCAGCAGAAGTTTGACTCAGACATTTGGAGATAAGGATGTGAGACATTGTCCCAAGCTAACAAAAGTTAATTAACCTCTCTTCAGTTTTAGATGTTTGGATTAAGTTGATTTTTTTTTTAATTGCATCTTTTTTCTTGTCTTTCCAGACAAGCTGCTGGTCCAGCAGTGTTTTGCAAAGCAAATCTCTGTCTCCACAAATGTGTAATCAAGATTGAATGGAAGGACTGTGAATTGGTTGCAAGTCCTCCATCAAGTTCTATCCTTACATCAAATTTGGATAAGAAGAAGAGAGAATAAGAAAAGCTTTAAGGGATTTTATCACATTTCTCAGACTATTATTTTTTATATCTTGACAGCTTCTGGTCTGACTTTAATGTTAAAAATGTACTGGGAGCACTTCTTAACTCTTCCTTGCAGTATCATTTGTAGTCTCAAATTGCTCTGTTGCAGCTGGAAACACTAATTGTCATTATGGCCCCTTTTCTGTGCAGTGGGTATCAAAGTCAAGCAGTAAAGGAGTGAGGCTTGTTTGTGAATGGGAGGTGATGGAATTTTTCCTGCTGTAGTTGGGTGATGGAATTTTACCCCTCAGGGGGACTGTGGAGGGTTCTCCTCCTTTTCCTTGTGAATGTAAAGCTGAGGAGATGAGTCACAGGATGGGCTCTGAATGTAGGAAGTAAACAGTGACATCCTCCTTTCCTGGCTACTTCACTGCATGTTGAGTGAGTCAGGGAGAGCACCAGGGGGTGTTCATCCCTAAATCCTCACACAGCCCAGCCTCAGCCTCCTCACAGTGCTCAGATGATGAATAAACTCCTAGTAGGCTTCCGTGCTGTAATCATCCTCCTCCTCTTCCTCCTGCCAGCCCCAGGAGTCGGAGTTTTCCTTCCCAGCTGTAGCCAGGCCAAGTCACCTTGGGCAAACTCTGGCTGCCGGGGTCTCTGAACAGCATCCCTGGCACTAGGGGGGAGCGTGACCTCCACAGCTGCTCCAGGATGAATGATTTCCCTGTAATTTATGAGCTCCAGATTAGCTCTCCTTGGGTAGGCACCCTGTTCTGGGGTACAGCGTGTTTGTATTCAAGGCTAATGCCTGCAATTCCAGAACAAAGCCATTGTTATGAACAGAGCCATTTTTATAGTGGAATAATGCACATGTGTAGTTTGATCTTTATGGTGTTTCAGTGAGGGCTGGTGGGAGGGGCTGGTGATTTTTCTCCTGTACAGACAAGCCATTGATTGCCTCTGTGAGTCATGGATAACATCATAGCACTTACTGGCACCACATTACTTGAAATGATTCCTCTTTTACAAAGAGGAGTGTCTGTATGAGCTCGCTCTGCAGTTCTGATGATGCTGCAGGAAAGATGAATTTTAGCATTTTCACAGTTTTTCCCCAGGTGCAGGGTTGGCTTCTTGTTTGTTTGCAGAGAAAAAGGATATTGAAAGAGTTGCAATTTTAAACAGTTGTTGTTCCTTGCACCTTCAGCTTCAGAATTACTGATGGCTTATGGAAGACTTGGCTCCTGTTAAATACTTTGCTAAAGCAGAGAGAATATTTCAATGTGAAATTTGGATTTATGTTCCATCAGGAGCTATTTTCCTTTTTAGCTACAAAATGATAGTTTTAAAAGACCTTCCTCTTGCTATATTTTGAACAGATGCTTTGTTTCTAACACTGACCTGCCACTGCCACCACTATCTTCCAGCAGGGTACTTGTTTTATTTCTTATTAAAAAAGTATGAAATCTAAGAAATTCAATAAAGATTCAATGAAATCTTGAGTTCCATGAATGGCAGATTTTTGCTGCACAGTCTGACCTGCAGCTGTGGCTTTGCTCCTATTTCAGTCCTGTGCTGCTTTTTGTGGTGGCAGTCCAGGGTCAAGTGAGGGTAAAACCAAAAATGGAGGATAATTTTATGATTAGATAAAAAATGATCAAGAGAACAGAACAGAAGCTTCGTTTGAGGCCTGAGCTGGGCAGGGTAAGGACCAGGAAGGGGCATCAGTGATGCTCAGCATTGCCTTGCCTGCTGCTTTCCTCCCTCTGTGCCTCAGAAACATCACAAGGGAGTTTTCTTTCCTGTACTCTGAGTTTGCAGGATGAACTGGGCTATGAGGATATTGCCCAACTCTAGAGGGAAGGATTTTAACATAAAATTGCAGTGATGATGTTTTAAAAGCTGACCTGTTGCTCTAGGGGTCAGTAGCTCCTTAAATCAAGTGAGTGTCTTAGCAGGGCCAGAGCACCTGCAGAGAATCTGCTAAAGGGAAAAGTTTTTCTGAACTTCCAGCTGAATATCTCAGTTCACATGCCCCAGTGTGTGATCTGCACACACCTCCCCTCAAGACCCCCCGTGCCCCAGCAGTCTGAGCAGAGCAGGCTCTTCTGCCTGAGGAAGCACTGGGGAAGCTCCTTTGCTCTCCATTTACTTTTCCTCAGCTCTTGCTCTCTTTTGGTCCCTAATTAGAACTAACCCACGTTCTGCCCTAATGTTCTGCCCTCTTTGATCTTGCTGGAGTGCTCATTAATGGAGCAGGTGATTTTTTTCTTGGCATTATTGCACGCCAGAAAGCTCCAGATGTGTCTGGTTTCTGATTGTTGCTGTGAGGAGATTGATGCTGTGGTGCTGATGTGCTGAATTAAAAAGGTGGGGTGCTGGCCTGCCATCGTGTGAAGTATTTCCTTTTAGATCTTCCTACAGCATCATAAAATGCTGCTAAATTCAGATATCATATTTTGTTGCAGGCTGGTTCTAGGACAAAGCCCAGCCCTGTCTCCTGATGTTTATGGCTTCCCATATAAGCCTTCAGAGAAAATTTGTATCTCATTTTGCTTGAGTTACAGCAGGATGATATCCTAGACCTCGTGCCAGTTCTGAGCAGAGGCTCTGAGAAGTTACCACTGTAATGAAATGGAGGAAAGGGAAGAACATCCCTTTTAAACTTCCTGTAAATCACTGCTGAGAGAGATAAAATATCTGCACAAAGCTGTGTGGGAGTCCTGTAATGTAAACACAAATGCATTTAAGCCTTGGCTTGTTTTTGGTTTGTAACTGCCTCAGTGTTTAAATCTCCTCTGCAGCCTGGTGTGCCTTGGGAGGAGATTTAGCTCCTGCTCCAGAAATCAGAGGGTACTCTCACTGCTCTGGCTCTGTGCTTATCTGCTTGGCTGCTTATCTGTATGGCTGTCAAGTTTTTATGTTAAATGCAACTTCTCAGAAGTATTGCTTTCAAATGTAGTTCAATTTATTTACAATTAATCCAGAAAGGGGCTCGTCTGCATTTGAATTTATAGCAGAGAAAAAAAAACCCTTCCTTGTCTTCTGCCTCAGCTTTCCCAGGATCAAAGTTCACTTTCTGCTCCTGAGTTGGGAAGTTGCACGATGGCAGAACATGTCAAAGTGCCCTATAAAGGAACCACAGAGCAGAAATGGGGCTGCTGAAGCATCCCTGGGTGACCTTCTGCCTGGGGAGGGAGAGCACCCACTGCCCATCATCCACGTGGGGGTGGAAGACGTGGCAGGGAAGTACCAAGGTCAGTTTTCCCAACTAGAAAATCGTTTGTCCCATGTGTGATGCCACTGCCAGTTTCTCTCATCTGGGTTTCTGCACTTCACCATGGGCTGTGCTGGTGAGTTCCAGAGCTGGGCTGATGCTTATGATGAGAGCAAGGCAGGGGACGTTTGCATTTGCCTGTGAAGCTGAGAGGAAACCCTGACCTGATCCCCAGGTGCAGTGGTGAGAGAGGAGACTGCTGGCAGAGTGTTTCCTGCTGAGAATTGTTTTGGGCTGCTTTTGTATGTTTTTTCATGTTTACTCATTCCCCCAAAGAATATTCCAATGGCTGAAAAAACCTCCTTGACACAAGAAAATATACAGCAAAAGTAAAGGCAAAAGTATTGTGGTGAAATGAGAGGCATTTAAACAAGTGTAGATAATATCAGACTATCAAAAAACAAATGGCCAGAATTTCAACTGAGAACAAGAGTGGAGCACAGTCAAATGGATGGGGCTTGCCCTAGAATCTGTCTTTGATAAATGTAGGCTTTAAAAATACACAGCCTGAAAAGAATAGCTTAAATATTAGAGCTTTTATCTCTGCTAAATCGTGGCTGCAAGAATCTGAGTCATCTGGCTTGAGCAGGTGTAATTGTTTGTGTGTTGTGTATCTGCTCTGCCCAGCCCTGACAAACAGTGAGATCACCACTCAGCTTGAGAGAGACAATGAGAGCTTTGACCTTAGGCTCTGTCATTGTGCCTTTGTTATCTCTGTGCATTATGGAGCTGCTGCATTTGAATTCCTTGGCTTTCTGTTTGTTTCCTCTGAGCAGTCCCAGGAGCTCGGATTCACCGGCTTTTTGTTGGGTACCAATTGTTAGTTTGAAAGAGCTGCTGTCTCTGGTAGGATCACAGCCCAGACTGAATATATCTCACTATTAATTAGAGATCAGCCCAAACCAAAGATGTCTGTTTGATCCCTCCCTCCCTCTGGAATCTTTTCTTTCCTGGGGAAAATCGCTCAGCACTGGGTGGAGGATTGACCATTGTGTCGTAGAGAAACTTCTGTGGTTTCCAAATGTGTTTTATTCTCCTCGGGAATTAAACCAAAAAATCCTTCTAAGTGTCTGAGAACCTTCTGTGTGTAAAGGATTTCTCCTTCTCTCAAGTTCACTCTTGCCTGTAAATCCACCCCAGTGAGACCTCTATCAAACCCCAGATATTTTATTGTGAAAAGTTTTGGTTTCAAGAACACGAAGCTTTTTTCAGGTTCTCACTAACTCCCAAGCTGCTGACCTGGCAGAATGGATTGGGAGTGATGCAGATGTTCAACCCCCATTGCTTTGTGTGTTAGTGATGGTAGATTAAAGGAAATGTTCAGTTTTTACTGCTCAAACTGTTCTGTTTTACTGCTACTAATATTCAATATGTCAGTTTCTTAGGCACATTGAAACATGGGTGAGGAGAAGCTGAAAGTTTGATCTGGTGATAAAAGAAAAAAAAAAAAAACAGACTGCCAGTAAAAAGTTTGGGAAGTTAGTTTAGGATTTGGCCAGTCAATCCTCTCTTGGTGGTACCCAGTACTTGATTAAGGCTTTCCAGCAGAGAACAGGCTGGGGAAGGTGGAAAGGAGCTGCCCAGCTGATGCAAGCTTAGGCTTTGACAGAAGTGTTGCTCCATGGTGCCTGTGTCAGATTGTTCTGTACTTGTGGCCAGCAGGACTGGTCTCCTGTGATCCCTTGCTCTTGTCAGAAGCTGAGGCCCATGCTAAGCAAACATTTGAGTTTCTTTCTGTTTCCTTTTCTCTTTGGCCCGCAGTGGTGGAGAGCCGAGGAGGGATCATGGACAGCATCCAGAGATTCTCCAACCTGCCAACCTATCTCCCTGCCAGCCCTCACATCTCCAATGCTGATACTTTCTTCTTCCTCAAGGAAGCCAACCAGGATATCATGAGGAACTCCAGTTTGCAGTCTAGGGTGGATTCATTCTTTATATACAAAGCCAAACAGCCACCTGTCCTAAATGCCACGTATGGACCCTTTTCTGTTGAACAACCCGTTCCCTTGGACCTCATGCTGACTTCTGCATCTTTTGGTTTCACAAATAAATTCACTTTCAATTGGAAATTAAAATCCCACATAATCAACAGCTCGATCTATTCCAACAAACCTAAAATACAGACCTTGTTCTACATCGCGGGGAAGGACTGGGATGACTACGACTCTGAGGAGATGCTGCCTTGTGTGAAGATGTTTGCTTTCCTGGAGTCCAGAGAAGTGGTGGCCAGCTGCAGATTGACAGGCCACCTGGGATTATGTGTTGTGGAGCTGGAATTGTCTCCCAGCTGGTTCAGTTCCCCTCCACCCCTGGTTTCAGAGGAAACAGCCTCCCTGGAAGGGATTACGGTGGAGCTCTTCTATAAGATTTATACAGTGGATGGGGAATGTTCTCCAGAGGATGCAAAATGGGAAAACAATATCCATGCAGGTGAAGAGAATGAGCACCAAGCTTTGTCAGCCATGGAGAGGATTGGAAGCATCGTTGTTTACCCAAATCAAGACAAATTAAAGCAGTCTTTGCTGAGGGTGGATGAAAATATCATTATTCACTTGCCACTCAGCCCGGTCAGAGAGGGTGACATTGTGACCTTCCATGTTTTCCTGGCTGATTACTCACTAGCAGACCAGTTTGTATTAAGGTAAGAGCAGTTTTTAAGTGTTGTATGCAAAACAAACAGGGGCAAATCAGTGCTGGTTGTAAATCTTTGGTTATATTACTGTTTTCAAGAGAGAACTTCTGCATTTCTTCTTCAACAGGTGAAAACTGTAGATAGTCTTGAATTATCTATTAACTATAGATAGAGTCTTGAGTTATCTATTAACTATAGATAGTCTTGAATTATCTATTAACTATAGAGAGAGTCTTGAGTTATCTGTGTGGATGACACTTTTTGGACCATGGGCATTGATTTTAAAGTATGGGCTATGAATGTTTGTTTGATTATTTTTTGTTTTAATTCTGTTTGCTCCTAGTCATAATCCTGCCTCTTAAATTCTGCCTCTGTACACCAGCCAGGGTAACTGCTGCAATGTGTTTTGCTAACGAGTTTGCAGGAGGGTTTTCTGTTTCTTTGGGGAAGTTCCCTCTGTTTTACCAACTTTATCATCATCATCTTTCCAAAATGCATGGGCTACATCCTGCACAGGTCAAATATGGTGAGAGCTCTTGCTGCATTGTACAGAGGGGAGCTGAGAGCTGAGAAAAGGAGCTCAGCCTGTGTAGGAATCCTTCGGCAGAGCCAGGATTTGGGGCTAAACTTTGCAAGTTGTCTTCAGTTTTCCTATAAGATCAGCCCTTCCTGCTTCTTCAAGCTTCTGACTGCTAGTTTCATGGCCCATTTTTGTTTTAAGTTTGGGGACTCTCTGTTGACCTTTCCTTGTGAATCTGCCTGTAATAGGAGAACTCAGGCATTTCAATCCACCCCGAGGTTAGTGCTGCATATTTGTTCTGTCCTTAGCTGTCAGACTCGGGGTTCAGAGCTGCACAGGGACCAAATTCAGAGAGAAATGTGAGCCAAACTGGGGGAATAAAAGGGCCAAAAGGTAATTGGAAAGTGTCATCTGCTGTAAGGATGTGAGACTCTCAGGAAAGGAGGAGCTGCAGCCCGTGCAGGGAAACCTCAGAGCAGATTCCTGCCTTACTTCCAACTTTTTGATCTGAGAAGGATGGGAGCAGAGCTTGACAGAAGTGCACTTTGGGGACAGATGTTGAGAAAACAGACAGCAAACCTTATGCAGCACTTTCAAATCCTTGAGCTTTTGTGAAATAGCACATGCATATTAATAAACTTAGAGATTGCTGCCTGAATAGGGACAAGTGATTCACAGCACAGTGCTGCCAACGGGGGAGAAAGTGTGAGAAATATAATGGGGTTTAACCAAACTTTAAAATGTTTGGATCAGGAAAGGGCTTCCTTTAAACGCAACTTATCAGTGCTCTTTGTGGATTTGGGGTTTTTAATTTGTTAAATATGGATTTGGCCAGCATCCCCTGCCAGGGGATGGGCTGGCCTGACAGAGCAGTTGGGTTTCAGCAGGCCTGTATTGATCCTCGGTGCTATAGCACAGAGATTACAGAATTTGCCTAAGGCTCTGCAAGGATTTAACATCAGCTCTTAATTCTCAGGGTTTTGTTCTCTTCCCCACACCACAGATAAAATTCCTGAGGTATTAGGGACAGCCTAAGACGAGGATGTTTTCTTTCCACTGGAATTTCTAAAATAGCATTTACCTCGTAACAAATGGTGCAAGGGTAGAGTTCTGATATTTCTGCTGGCCAGGAAATAACCAAAAACTCCTTGCAGAGACACTTTTGCAATGCTGTTTTTCAAAAGCAAAATAGGTCCTGGAAGCTCTGAGCAAGTGACAGAGCTGGGTTTTCAGGGAAGCAGAAATTGATGGAGCAGGCAGCTTCCAGGCTGGGGAGCCCCAGGATGATCCACAGGAGCCTGGCTGCTGCTGCTGGGACCTCACCTGGTCCCACAGCCCCTGGGGTTTGCAGGGCTCCAGCTGCCAGCTCTTCTCCCACCATGTGGAACATCCATCTCAGTGCTCCTGAGGAGGCAGTCAGGTTTCCATGGGGATTTCCTTCTCTGAAAAGTGTATGGAATCTGTTCATCTCCAGGAAGTGTTTCTGCTACAATAAATCAGCATGTTTTATGTGCCCAGAGATATTTCCTTGGAAATTTCACTGTTGGCTCTCTGTAGTCTAGCCTGTCTGGGCTTTTATTTGGCTTTGCTTGCACTGTGCTTTTCATCAGAGAAACTGAAAGTATTTTTATTTACCCTGCAGTTGGATGCTGAAAGTGGTTCACCTGCCCTTTAGAATGGGAAGAGTACCTGCACCTGTTGCTATGATTACTTGGAATGATGTGTTTTGGGTCCATGGAGAGATTTTCATCTGAAGTTTACATGGAAGGCAGGGAATGGTGCTGAGGGAAATACAAGCACTGTAGTGCCTACATCGAATTTATGCAGCTTCCCTCACCAGCTTCTCCTGTTTTTCTGCTCAATGTTAATGTCTGTGAAAACCCAGAAGGTTCTTATGTACCTAGAATTTCTGTGTGTTATAGCCAGAGAAAAATACATTGGAGGGAATGTTTGCCTTGGGAAATATATTTTTGCTTAATATAACTGATAGTTTTTAATCATATCTGTTGTAAGTGTAGCAGGGTCTGGCTCATATGAGAGGATAGATCAAAACCAAGTCGTTCTCAGCACAGCCTTGAGCTCTGACAGGATGCAGAGGAGCAGATATGCTCAATTTTATGCACCTCTTTACTATTTCATGCTGTGTTGCATAGTATTTTATTTTATGCTGGATTTTTCCTAGCAGAACTGACTTCAATTCTCATATGGGAGATGATTTTTTTTTTGTTGTTTTGGTGAAATCTGTGATTCTTAACCAAGCTTGGGAGCTGAGAAGCAGTTGGAAGCAGCTCCTTTATTCAGCAATGTGCTGTGCTGAGAGACACCCCCTTGTGAGATCCCCACCCTCCCAGTCCTGTCACTTGCAGGGTGACTCTGCAGCTCGTTTGTGAAGCTCCAGCTATCACTTCCAGTCCCTTCCATCACTCCAAACTGGTTTTGCTTGGCTTGAGCTAAGTCTTGGTTATTTTGGTTCAGTAACTTGAATTTCAGGTGCAGGTGGAGCTCTAGTGGTGCTGTGTTTTAAATAAAATACATTTCTTTTCCTACTGGAATGCAGTAGGAAGGACACAGATGTGGCAAGGGGCAGGATTTGGGGACAGAGTGTGCATTTAGTGCCTTTGCTGTGCCTGCCCCTCGTGTGGTGCCTTTGTGGACAGATGATCTATGCGTGTGTGTGATGAAATGCTTCTGACACTGGAGATTAATTTGTGGCCTTGCTGGTCTGATCTGTACTGCAAAATTCACCAGCTGGGAAGATAAATTTTGCCCATTATGTTTGGTGGTTTGTCACTAAGCATAGTTTGACTGTAAAGGTGGGTGAAATGGGCTATGGTGCCATGATTAAACTCTTTCATGGGCCACCTTGTTAAAAAAAAAAAAAGGGGTAAAAATGAAGGACAGGTTTGAGATTCCAGCAGGATTCATACATACTTCAGTGTCACAAATGTTCGGGCACTTTTTGTCCTTTGATGTGCGGGAATGTCTCTGTTTCCTTCTTCACTGACAAACTGAGAAGAAATGTAGTAAATGAGAAGAGAAAAGATGGAAATCGTGACTGCAGAAGGGGTAACAGCAACTTCAGTGCTAATTGCTAAACAGAAAAAGTCTCCTGATACATGGAGGAGTTATAAAAGAGACAGGAGAAAACAATTCCTGCTCAACTGGAAGAGCAGAAATCTCATCTAATAGCACTGGGAATGGCTTCTATTTCTTCTGTGGTGTTTGTTATTATTTAACTCCATCTTGAGACTCAGAGGGTGTATTTAAAAGAAAAATGGGAGTCAATTTGTACAGCAGGAGAACGTTTAATGAAATAAATGGACAATTGCCCCTTGGTTATAGGAAAGAAATGAGGACACTCTCTTTAGCAGTAAACAATGGATTTTTGGCCTGTTTTCCAAGCCTCCCCATCTGAGCTGTCAGTGAGGATGTGCTGCTGCTGAAAGCTGAGCATTAACAGCAAACTGTCAGCACAAAATGTGGGTCTGTTGGCATTCCTCACCCCCCCCAGCAGCAAGGAGCCATCCTTCTTGGGTGCCTGCTCAGAATGGAGCTGGAGATGGGAGAAATTCCGGGATAACAGCAAGGGGCTTGGAGCAGGCAGTGAACACCTGGGAAGGGAAAGGGAAGCTGCAGTGGCTCAGGGTGTGGAGCCGTGGCTGCAGGGGATGGCAGGACCCTGCTTGGGGGCTCACTGTCCCTTGGTGCCTTGGCAAGCTCAGGACAAGGACTATCCACTGTCCCTTGGTGCCTTGGCAAGCTCAGGACAAGGATTATCCACTGTCCCTTGGTGCCTTGGCAAGCTCAGGACAAGGATTATCCACTCCTCCCTGCCCTGCTCCATGCAGAGCAACTCAAAGATTGCCTTTGGACTGGGGCACAAACCAGGACAAGGTGTTCCACATACCAGGAGACCCTTCCTGATTAGCCTCACTAGGCAAAATGATATTAAAGATTTATATTAATAAACATATATCCATGTGGAGGAGGTGATGTCTCCTGCTAAGGAATAAGAATTGCACAGACCATTAAAAGTGACTTACAAGGCTTCTGTGTTAATAATGAAAGATCTGGAGAAGTCTGAGCAGTCATCTAGAAGGCCAGGAAAAGATCATTAAGAGGATGTCTCCTGCCAATAGCTGCCAAGAGCAAACAAGGGAAAGAAAACAGAAGGTTTTGGATCCGGAAATGCCTAGAAAATGAGAGTACAGACTGTGGGGAATGCAGCCTGGCTGCCTGTGAGGAGGAGGCTCCACATGGCCTTCATCACCCCTAAGCAAGCTGCTGGGAATGGGAAGCACTGTCACTGGAATTGTGACTGGGGAGAGAAAGAAACCATTCACTGCAACATCATTTTAGGATGAACATTCAGCAGAAATCAAAGTGTTGAGAAAGGAAAAAGAAATACAGAAATGCTCTTCTGAAATCTGAAATGCTGGATCAGCTTTAGAAATAATCACAGAAATAAACCATTACTGGTGGCTTGGGAATAATTTGGGTTTTGGCTCCAAATTTTAATAAACCCAGGATGAATGTTGAAATTTTTGGCTTCCCCTTTCCTCTCTGAATGTACATGGAACTAAATGTAAATATGAAACAGTGATACGTAATGTTAGTAAAAATATCAAGCACTGCTAAGTCTGGAAATGCCAGATCTGCCTGGGCAACCTGACTTCAGTCCCCAAGTACTTTTGCACTATTTCATGTTCCTCCAAGACAGATTCACACTATTTCTTTCTTCCAGATCTCCTGCTTCATTTGGTGCCTATATTGTCTTCCTCCCACTATTTTCTTTTCTTTTTGTTACTGAATGGTAAAGGGAGTAATATCCTTTCAGGGCACTCCTGTGAGGCCAGGGGGAGCTGTCACCAGAATGGTTTTTTTGGCTTGAATGAACCATTTCTATAAATTCTCTTTCAGGAAAGGTTGAAACATTCTTTTATTTTGCTTATTTCTGTTTGAGGCCGGCTTGTGGCCCAGAAAAAATTGGCTGTAGCTGATGAAAACCTGACAGGATGGTGTGGAGCAACAAATTTCACAAGGATGCTGTATCAAGTACTTAGACCTGAATCTCTCTTGGCTGAAGGGAAAAAGTTTGGTTTTTTTTTTTTTTTTTTTTTTCCTGGGAGCTGCTGGATCCATATCCAGGAACCAGCCTGGAAATAATTGTGCCACCCTGGCAGCTTCTGTCTCCTCCTCACATGCTTTAAGATAATCTCCTCTGCCCCAGCCACCCTGGAGAGGGAGAAGAAAAGAAACCACCCCCTCATACAGTCTTAAAACCAGTTCAAAATGATGAAAAAGAATAACTCCCCCTTAGAGCTCGAGCAATTCTAAAAGCAGGGAATAAATGACCCAGTGAATCCTGAAAGAGCCTGCAAGACTACAGTCAATAAAGCTTTTAAATGGAATTTTAGATAAAGGTCAACCATGTGCTGCAATAATCAGCTGTCCATGATCACTGCCCAGGCAGAGCAACAGCTCCAGTGACAGAGAGAAGCCCTGGGAATTGTTGGGCATTGGCTTGGAAGTGCTTCCAGATGGGATTGCAGCCTCGTGGTGATAAAGCAGGGCTTTAATTGAGATGTTTCCTGCTGGAAATGTCTGCTGCCCTGCAGAAGGGTCCTGGACACCTGGACAGGTGCTGCTCTGTGCACAGACCAGGCTCCTGTGCTGTGTGGAGGGGCTGGCAAGGCCAGGGAGGATGGGGCCAGGGGTTCCCACTGTCTGCTCCTTCCCTTGGCCTCCACAGGAGGGTTGTGGGTTCCCTTGGCTCAGGGATGTTCTCTTCTGTCATGGGAGTGGGGAAATGTTTGTAAGAGTTGGAGGGGAGGCCGGATCAAAATGCAGAATTAATGACAAATACTTAGCCTATGTGTGTGTATTCCACCAAAGAGTTTTCCAGTTATTTTTAATTTTGGTGCATTGGGAATATTTCACGTGTTAGAACACTGAATACAGCTGGGATGAAACAAGGATCCACTTCCCACTGGAGAAGGTGTTTGGTTTGCCTTGAAAGCCTCCTTCTGCTTCCATTCCAGCCCTGAATTCCAGCACCTCAGCTATCTCATTCATCTGCACCTGTGAGCAGTCAGGATGTGGCAATGCCACATAAATTAATGTGCTGTTTCTCATATCCAGAACCATGGAGTAGGAAAGAAGAGAGGTGGTTGTGTTTATTCCGAGTTGTTTGGTGCACAGGCAGGTGTCTCATGGCTGCTCTGTGAGTGGGTTCCTGGTGCTGTGTGTCACTGGTGCATCTTGTTGGACAAACAAGGGTTGTGAGAGGAGCCCTGGAGGCTCTTGCCTGCCCATGTCAGCAGGCATTGCTGTGCTCTGCGAGGGGAGGGGATGTGAGCAGCTCTTCCCATGGACCTGAAGGTGCCAATGCACCACGTGGCCTGACACAAACTCTGCCTTGTTGATGGTAATGGAAAGAGATTTTACATTTCTAAACGGCTCGGGTTCGACAAGCCTGCTGTGAGCTGAGCCCCATCTCCAGAAGCTCTGGCATGACAGCTCCTGCTAATTAGCTGCAGGCAGCTCCTGCAGAGCTCACTGCTTGCTGCAGGGCCAGGTGTGGGTGTGCAGGGCACTGCCAGCCCTGCCTGGCTGCTCTGAGACAGGGACAGGCTGTGCTTCCCCTTCCCCTGGGGCTGAGCCTGCCTGGGATGGGGCTGGGGATCCCTTGGGGTGAGGAGCTGCATCACAGGGGCCCCCCAAAAAAAAGTTCAGCAGCCAGCTCAGGGCATTGCCACTGCTCTTCTCCAGAACTTGCTTTTGCTGGGGGCTATCCTGTCTTACCTTTGCTGTGATTAATGTTGGTGCAGCTCTGAAATGGGAAGGGAAACCACAGAAGATGGAATTAGAAGCTGAGTTTTGCCTGTGAGCAGCCAGCTCTGAGTTGAGTTACCTCTGTTAATGAACACAAAGCTGCCTTGGGGTGACAAGACTGCTTAAATTCACAGCATCACAAAGGGCAATTTAATGTTTGTCTTACAGCTGTCTTCCTTTTCTTCATCCATTCATTTCTTTTATTTTTTACCTTGTACTCAGGTTGGAAACACAGGTCAGCAGCGGTTCCTGTCTTTGAGTGATCATTTCAAGTTTGGGGCACACTGTGGCTCTCTGCACACTGTGTGTCCTCATAAACAAGTCCCTGGCAGGGAGCTTGGGGGGAGCCTTTGTTTTGGACAATATGCTGAGTAGTCCCTGCTTTGTGCTGCCAGACAATGATGGCATTGATCAGCTTCTTGTACAGCTCTTCATTAGCTGGCAGTGCAGTAAATCACAGCCTTGTTTAAACAAGTCAGACACAACAGAGATTTGGTCCTTGATGCAGTTACTTCTCCTTCTATTCATTACATTCACAGTAATGAATAGTATTAAAAGTACAAAAATGACACTACTTTGAAATTTCCTTTTTTTCCTGAGATGTTTCAGGCCATGCATTGCTGTCATTTTATCCTGGTAAAAACGAGATCACTCTCCCGTGAAGCTGATGAAGTGTTGCTTTGAGGGAGCACATTGATCTCAATTTCTTCACGGTCCCCCTGATGCAACAGAGAGTTGCTTTTGTCCTTGGGTTTACCCATGAGTTTTTGCATGCTCTGCTAGAAGAAGGCCAGTGTGATAGCTTGCTGACAGCCCTGGGGAGAAAGGACTCTCAGAAAGAGCAGGAAACCAAATATTGCAAGAAAATTGTCAACATATCTTCTTGTTTTGGGTGCTGCTCCTGCTCCCCATGCAATTTATGTCAATAAAAGACTCGTAAGAAATGGTTTTGGGCAAGGCAGAGCAGGGAGCTGTGCTGTGTGAGGTATTTAATGCCTCAAATAGCTGCCACGTCTGCCTTGGATGCTGTACTCGGCCAGGTTATGAAAGAAATCATATTAACAAAGTTATTGGATCCCAGATGAATCCAAAGAGCTGCAGGAGAAGAAAACAGTGACAAATGAGTCTGCCATCCCGAGGCACAGCAAATGGTGCTTACAGTTAAAGCTATTTCACTGCTTGCACCATTCCTGGCAGCCCTGGAGCCGCGGGGGCAGCGCTGTGGCCGTGCCAGGACGGGGGGAACCTCGGGCTGGCAGAGCCCCCAGAGCCCCTGCCCTGGGGCCAGGGCTGGGTGAAACAGGGGGCAGCACCAGGGGCTCTTCTGGAGCTTCCCAGAGCTGCTCCTGAGTGCTCTGGCTCTCCTCTCCCCCAGCATTTGGTCTGAAATCTCTCTCAAGCCTGTTCTCCTCCTGATCCCTGGGGAGATGCTGTATTCCCAGCAGAAGAGGGATTGTTCTGAGCAGCAGTATTTCCAGGGGTGTCCCCCCAGGAGGGTGCTCGTGGGAGAGCCGTGCTCAAGCAGCCCCATGTTTGTGGGGCAAACCTGTCCCCCTCCCTCTGCCCCACCATTCTTCCCTTTAAATGGCTCACCAAGACCAAAATGTCCTTCCTGTCCCCCCACTACATCCTTCTGAAAAATCTCCTGCCGAGTGAACTTTCTCAGTTCCTTTTTTCCCCTCATTGTGTGGTCCAGCCTTTTGTGGTATTAATGAAGGAGCCCTCAAATGCATTTTCACTAAATCCCCATCTCTAACTGTGCTGGTCCTGGAGGACAGCAAGTGGGAAAGGCAGAGAAGCAGAAGTGTGGGATAGGCAATGCCTTGTTCATGAGCTTTCTAAGCATCTGTTCGAGTTAATGAGGGTCTGGGCAAGAAATGTGCCAAGCAGCCACAGGGAGCACACACATGAGCACTGTGATGCAGATCCCTGGTGGAGGATGGTGATGAAATGCACCAAGTGATGCTTGGGGACAGTCTGAAAAGTTGGTCCTGGCCTGGGAGGTAGCAGAGGGTGAGGGAGAAGCAGTAGCAGACTGTGAGAATCTGGACGTGGCTCCAAATGCATTGTGAGTTTTGGGTAGTTTTGGATCTGGGAATTTGGCTCTGGCCCATCTCTAATTTAATTTGCCTGGCCAGAGTCTTCTCAGTGTTCCCCAGAAAAGAGGGGTGATTTAATTGACTTCCGTAGAGCTCCTTAGGATTTGTGCCAGTAAAACCATTTGAACTTGGTTGTGTGAAGGCACACACGTGTGTGCCAGTGTCCTGGCTTCATGTTTCTCTGGGAAATTTGTTAGGGACAGTGGCAGCCCCGAGTGGGTGGGTGGGCAGGACACAGATGGAGAGGGAACGTGTTTGGAGCTCTGTTTTTCATGGCACACAGCAGCACCAGCAGAGCACTCTTAATTGTGGCATTTCCTGCTGTCATCTCCATAATGTGGTGTAAGTACCTATGCTCCTCAGCTAAGATGACTTTTGACTCATTTGCCAAAGCTAATAGCCCTTTAAAAATAATTTAAACCTTTTCAGAATGATTCCCCTGATGCTCTAGGGCCCGGTAGTCCTTTATTTGCCATAGAGCAGCCACAGAATGAATAGCAGCACTGTGGACTCCCTCAAACAGCGACCTTATGTGAGATGTAGTGATTACAGCAATTAAATCCTCTTTGCCAAGGCAACCAGGGCTTTATTTCTAACTGAAGTTACATTTTTTTTCCCCCCAAATGATTCTCTTCTGCATGCATTATTCATTTTTCTTTGGAACATTTAGCCTGTGCAAATTCCACGAGCTCAAATTCACTATTATTACTTATTAATTATTGTGTTGAGGTAATGTCTAGGACAGACTGCCCCAAGGGGTCAGAGGGCACTGGGTTCCCCGTGCAGCCAAAAGCAGAGTAAGGCCATAAACTTTGTCTCCAGGTGGGGGTTGAAAATTTAACAGCATTTGTGGAACAACTCGTGAGAGTTTGCATTTGCATTTTGCTTGACTCTGTGTCAAAGAAGTTTGGGGCATTTTGGTGCAGTGGATTCTTAGGCCAGTACAGTTGTGAGCATGCCCTTAAATTAAGTGTTTGAAGAAGGTTGGTCATGTTAGCTCAGACATTTGAAGTCCAGCTGCATTCTCCTCATTGTGGCTCTTGCTTGGAGAAGGGAAGGTCAGTGATCAAAAATAATGGTTAAAGTGCAACATCTTCTTTAACAATGTGGGAAATTCTAGCTGAGGACGACCTTTGGAATCCTTTGTTTTTAAGGACATGTGCTACACTCTCCTTTTAAGATTACGTGAGTTCATTGTCTCTCTCTGGTATTACATAAATACCCTCTTGATTGACAAGGCAACTAAAATGATTCTGTTTAAATCTGTACTGCTCTCCTAAGAAATCTACATTCATTATTCCTGGGATGACTGAAAGATTTACAATAGTTTATAATCTGGTATCATTTCATTCTTCTTCTTGGTATTATTAATCACCTTGTCATGAAACGTCAGGAGAACTTTGTTCAGCTTGCATGATTTGGGCTGAGAAAGCCATCCTTTAATATTAATGTTTCTTAGGAAATTGGGTGGATATCTTTGCATTCTGGGAACCATAAAATGGATGAATGATGTCCTTTGACTAGACATTAGATGCTTACAGGCTGCTGAAGCTGAAGAATGGTTGAAAAAGCCCTGCAGCTGTACCACTGTGGGAAGAAAAATGACCTTGCAGAGCAGATCTGGCTCAGGTCAGTGTTTGGTTGTAGGATCTGCAGTCAGGAGTGCCAGGCAGGATGGTGTTTGTGGTTCTCCTGGAACTCCACCTTGGCCTGGTCACATCCATGGTTGTGTCTCACTGGGGGCATGAAACCCAGGTCCCAATTATTTGGTCATTTAAAGATTCTGGGTTGCATTTCCTGAGCCTGGAGGCAGTCAACCAGGATCCTGGCTGGCTTTCAGCTGCAGTAATTACAACTTGCCAGCTCAGATTTTCTCTGCCTCTTAAATCACATCCGCTATTTTTCACTTCCTTTGCAAAACTGCTGTGCCCCCTGAGCTGTTGCTGGTGATAATAGTTCTAATGCTTTGCCTGTTTATGTAACGTTGCTTTATCTGCAGTGTCTCACAGTGTTTGTACAAGGAACGTCTGTCATTGCTTTCATTTCACAAATCCCTGTTGTTATTGCTCGTGTTCCAGAGATACACCTCAAAGAGCAGATGCTTTCCAAAAGGAGGAAGGCAATGGCTCCTCTACCCTCGAAGTGTTCTTTTCCAGGGAGGAGGAAGCTCCTGCTTTGTCCCGTGGGTGTGTTGGCAGGGCAGTTGGGTTTGGGATGGTGCAGAGAGCGCCAGGGATGGTGAGGAGTTGGCGGGCAGGGAGGTGCCATCCTGCGGGTGCCCCCCCAAGGGGCGATGCCCACCCCTCTGTTGGCAGCCCTGCCGTGTCCCTCCGTCCCGGCAGGGCTGGGATCCGAGCTCAGGCCAGGAGAGGGCAGAGCGGGCTCGTGCTGGAGCAGGAGCCCCGGCAGGGAAGCGCTCCGGGAGCAGCGCGCCTCGGCCGGGCTCGGTGCCCGCTGGCAGCGGAGCCGCGTCCCGGCTGCCATCCCCGGGCAGGGCTCGGAGCATCCCCTCCCCGAGAAGCGCCTCCATGGGGGCACCTTTAGGAGCTGCTCCATCTGTGCGGGTCCCGCAAAGGGCACAGGGGCTGCCCAGGGGTTGTGTGCGAGCGAGGAGGGCAGCGCTGCACACCCCCGGCTGCGCCCAGCTCGGCGCTCAGAGCTGCCATTCCCTACCCCAAATGAAACGCTGTTCTGTGGTTTATTCCCTTCTTTTTCCCCCCCTCCCTTCCTTAAACCATTTCTGAGAGCTGTTGCAGTTTCTCTCTATGAATGTGCTGTGCCCCGTGTGAGCTGGGTATCACAAATGCACTTCATAAAGCAAATTTCCCTGCTGCTCTGAAGGTTAAGAAGCTCTAAGTGAGGTTGTCTCTTTGCAGAACAAGTTTCTTTTTCGGACTTAAGAAACAATAGAAATGTAGTTAATGTTCAGCCTGACAGAGTCTTAGCAAACGTATTAAGGGTTTTACTTACTAAAATCATATTTCACTTCCATAGACAAGAAGCAGAATAGACTTGAGTCTTTTTTAATGAATAAAGTCCTTAGTAAGGTACTTGCAATCTTTCTTTATGTAAGGCTCATTCTCAGGTTTCTTTTTCTTTTAGGAGCTAGGAAGATTTAGTGCAGCATTTTCTAAATTGTGTCATACTTCCTTTGGAATAGAATGTAGAGGGAAATGTATCTTAATGTTAAACAGACGTGAAACAAAAATGTGGTTTTTCCCCAAAGAAAAGTTAAACATTTGCAAGAAAAATGTTCTTCTGTTAAAAACACATTTACTGTCAGAAAATAATGGTGCTGGATGAGCTCTAATAATAAACCAATTTGTGTGTACCAGGGGAGTGGACTTTTTCAGCCTTTTGTTGTAAGTCATGCTGGAAGGGCTGCCACTGGGCTACAGGAGCACAGATATTTTCACACTGGGATTTGTTTCTGCTTGAATTATGTGAATAACTCCATTGAAGTACAACTGGGAAACAATTCATCACGTGACTTCTTATTAAAACATTGCTTTTTGACTTCATTCAATGATGTTTGAGCGGCTCCATGTATTTTTCTCTCAGATTTCTCTTTTTAATTCTTTTTTCTTAGATGTTCTGTGTGCACAGTGCCTCTATTGTACAGCCCAGAGCACGTGGCAGCAAACTCCTGATTTCTGGGGAGCTGGCCTGCTGCAGCTCACAAATGCCATTAATGGGCTGCGTGTGAGCTGCATTCTGGGGGCCCCGGGCTTGCACAGTGCTCCCCTTCCCTTCATTATCCAATCTGTTGAGATCAGCAGGTGCACCAAAGCATGCAAATTTCAAATTGGCTCTGAGGAAAATGGAGTGGCATTTTTTTGCCCTGAAATGAGCTGTTTCTCTGAACGTTGCTGCCAGCTCGCTTGCTCGGGAGGATATTTGCAGAAATGGAATGCAGAAGTGGTACAAATGCAGCCAAATTGAATACATTTACAGATGCAAAAGGCTCAGCTTTTGCAGGCTCGTAAATCTCTTTGGGGTGAGGACTGGCACTTGGTGTGGATTTATGGAGTCTTGTGCCACGGGTCCCTGAGCACCTCAGCCCTCAGGTGCCACTGCAGCCTGGTGGGCTTGCTGCTGGTGACAGTGACAACGCTGCTGCCACCCAGCTCAGACACCTGCAGGGCTCTCCTCAGCACAGGTACCTTCCATCCTCTCTGGACCCCAGTCAGCCATGCTTGATAACAGTGTGGAAATTGGATTTGTCATCTAGTAATCCCTCGGTGACCGATAATTAGTTGTAATTAGGCGCTGTTCAAGAGCTGAGGAGAGAAAATTGAAGTTTGTGGCCGGAGGAGGAAATGAAGAATGGCAGGCACACCAAGGTGTCTGGCATAAGAGAAATGCAGTTAAAGAGCTGAATTTTCACAAAGAACAGTGAGCCAAACTGCCTTCTCCAGCCAGGCCAGGTCACGGGGCTGGAGGGGCAGGAGTGCTCAGGCTAAGCAAGATAATGCAGACCTTGGTGAGCTTGCTGCCCATAAAGCATCATGACTTGGACAACAAGGAGGTTTGCTTTTGTTTTTAGTCTCCCAGAAATCTGCCCAGTGAAGTGTCACAAGCTGTTCTTTGTGAAGTATTCTTTGAAACTTCTCCTGTGTTTATAATCAGAGCTCCTTCCCCCACCTCAGTTTGAGTTTTTGTCTAATGTATGAGTTAGGAGAAGCTCAAGTCCTTGAGTGTTCTCTCATGGGGCTGTGCCATCCTCTGCACTGTCTCCAAAAAGGTACAGCCTGGACACGTGGTTTGGTTTCAGGTGGATGAGGAAAGGTTCTCCTTCTCTTCTTTTTGCTTTCTTCTCTGTGCCAAAGAGCACAACGGCTCAGGTTTCCAGATGGGCAGGGGTGTTATTCCAGCTGTCTCTGAAAATCTAGTTGTGTCTGTCCTGGGATTTCTGTACCAGCTTTGCAGTTAAATCTGCCACTGGTAATTCTTCTCAGTCACAGAGCCAGAGAGGGTCTGTGCTGCTCTGGAGTTATGCCCATGGGTGATTGCCTCGTGTGGCTGATTGTCACTCTCTGAACAGACATACAAAATGAACCTGTTTAACTGCAGGAGGTGGGAGTGAAGGAGCTGGAGCAGACCTGCTACCCAGTGGTACGTGAGAAAGAGCCAGCAGAATTTATGGCTTCTGAAGGAGCAGTATATTTTTAAGCTTCTTGTATTCCTACACTTCACAGCCCAGATTAGCAGATTGTTGACAGCTCCATGATATATTTGCTGTCACCTGGCTGGGGTCCGAAGCAAGTGATAAATTTTTAGTTTGAATGAGCTCGTGTGGCATGCAGTGACAGATATATTTTTTGTTACTACAAGTATGTAGCGTGTCCTGTGCTCGGGGACTTTGGTGCTATTCTTGCTGTGGTCGTGAGTGATTTGCTTGTTTTTTCCTTGTGCTTCTGCTTCACCATCTAAGAAAAAGTGGGGGAAATGACACATTCCTCATTTGCTGTGGTGGCTCCTTCTTTTTCTGCCGTGTTGCAGCCTGACACAGGCTCAGATCATCTTCTTTGGGTTCAGCAGAGCCCATTTGCTGGCAGGAGGGAGCAAGGGCTCTGTGCAAAAGAATCCAACATTTCCAGTTGCTATTGATGGATTTCACTTATCCTGGATATGTGTTATGGGAATTTACATGCAGAAACTTGGGGTGTTTTTGAAGTGATACTACTACATTCTGGGAAGATACACCTCCCAAAATACACATTCAGCATAGGAGAAGGGGCAGCAGGAATCAGTTTTGTCTTCACGTGACTGAACACTTGGAGGAGCTGAATTTAGATATTCTGATGGTGGGTAAAGCCTTAGTGCTGTATAGTGGTGAGTTCTATTCTGACAAAGCTTCAGGGCAGAATAGCCAAGAAAAAAAATGTGACTATACATAATTAAAATGCCTACTTTAAACTTCATGTCATGTTTTTGACACTAAATTGGAGTTCAGCTTTCCTAGAGAGTTTTCCTGAGGTTTTAAACCCTGGATACTTCCAGAGAGCAAGAGATTTGGTGCCAACAGTCCCTCAAATTCTAGGGCTTGTGCCATTTTTACATACCTTGGGGTGAAGGGTACCATAATTAATGGATTGCAGGGATTAATGTTGTTTCTTTTAAGTGTAAGTTAAATATTTTTGGAACAAAAGAATTATCCAGGTCCATAAACCCAGTTTACTTTGAAACAGATGGTAGAGACTGAGAGGGAACAAGAGGCAGGGAAGCTGCAACTTTCCATACCAAGGAAGTGTTTTGCTTTTGTGCTGGCAGAGCAAAGGATTAAGCCTGGGCAAAAAGTTTGAGGGTTGTGTCTACTCATCAATGCCTTGAGAGGGCTCACGTGTGGAGCTGACCTTGCCTGGTTTGGTGAGGCAGACAAGGATCTGTGTCCAGCCCAGAAGCATCTCTCACCTGGCTCTGAGTCTGCCCCTGTGACAGCTCCCTGCTGCTTGCCTCTTGCTCAGCTCCTCCAGCAAGGGTGGAGACTCTGAAGCATCTCCACAACTCTGATGTGCTTAGACATCAAAAATGGAAGGTGCACCTCTCTCCTGTGGTTGCCTGCCTGAGGGGGGAGAGCATATGTGCAGCAAATGGACACTTACATAACCCTATTAGCCTCCACTGGCTGATTTCAACTGTTGGTTGCCACAGGGAGCTGGAGGAGAAGAATTAGGTAATATAAATAGCAAGATGACATCCTCCAAAAGAGCACCATTCAGCACATATTGCTGGCTGGCCTCATGGTTCAGAGCTGATAAGCAAATTTGGCCTGGATCCTGTTGCAGCATTTGAGGATGGCACCAGCAGAGCAGAATTGGCAATATCAGCAGAGGTGGACGCTGTGGATGTGATCCCTGCCCGCAGAGCTGCCTGCAGGAGCTGCTCTCTGTGGCAGAAACCTGGGGCCAAATTAATTGTGATTAATTTTGATTACAGACCATTCTCTTTGAAGTGACTCTCGAGATGAATTTGTCCCATGTGTACTTTAAAGGGCAAGTTGCTCACAAGTGCTTCTGCTAATGCATCCTCCAGGTTTATTTCAGATATCCTTTTTTTTCTTTCAGCAATTGGTTCCTGGTGCAAATACAGATACTTTGCATTAATTCCCTGCAGGGCTTCTGTGCCATATTTTTAGGCTTTTGAGTGGCATTGTGGAAAATATGAAAGCATTATGGTAATGATCAAGGCCAATTCTTGTGTTCTTTATTCAAATATCAGACTGGGGGGGAAAAGCCTGTGATGCTTAATCATGCAAAAATCCTCCTAAGAGCTCATTTAAGTGAGGGTTTGAGTGGGGACCTCAAGATTTGGCCCCTGGTGCATGATGGATTTTAACAACAGCGAGGTAATGATTAGGTGGAAGAATGTAAGTACAAGTGGTTGAAGTGCTGGCATGAAAGGAGAGTGAAGAGTGTTGTCCGTTCAACACCACGAGGAGCTGTTGCATATTATTATATTTAATGAAAAGCAAAGTACAATGGATGCACTTTGAGGTGAATTCCTCCCCCTGTTCTTTCCATTTGTTTGGGAATATTCTGTGGGACTGACTGAAGGCTTTGTCTGGTCTAGCAGGAGCCTCTCAGCTGCCTAATAGCAGTGCAGAAAGTGTGGCACAGCACCTTTTCTTACTTATTTACTGATCAAAAGGAGTGTTTACAGAAAGCTGTGCTTTGCCCCCGTTTCAAGAAAAGCCACCTGTGCTTCACTCCTTGTGGTCTCCTGAAAGCTCTGTAATGGGAAGCATTTCTCCCTACGAACAAACAGCCAAATGTATTTGAAATGGAAAATTTCTGATTGAAATGGGCATCTCAGAGCTTCCAGCTGCTGGCGACCGAGTGGCACAACAATTGCAACGTTTGCAATCTCTTTGCAGAAGCTGCTTATCTAACAATCAGGACAGCTTTAAATATTTATTTGAAACTGCTTGGTTTCAAGTATTGAAAAGCACTGGTTTTTTCCCCCTCTTTGCCTAATTGAAACGGGGTCATGAGTGCTCAAGGTAGGTCACTTCAGGGCCTTGCAGGTCTCTGCAAAGAGGGAGAGGAATTTGGAAGTGCTGGGGCTCCCTTGGAAGCTGTATTTTGGAGACCTTCCTAAACAAATGTGAGGATTTCGAGGAGGGATCAGGAGCAGAGCAAAACTCCCCAGATGTTTTTCCATTCACAGGTAGAGACTGAGAGGGGCAGGAAGCTCTGAGGCTGGGGCACTGGCCATGGGCTAAACTTGAATTGAGTTGGTTTTCTGTGTCATCTTTCCCCATTTTCGGCCAAGGTCAATGCTGACCTCCAGCTTTGCTGCCTCCTGTGTTCTCTGCTCACACCTGAGCTCTTTGCTTGGGTGGTTTGTACTTGGGGGATTTTTGGTGAGTTCCCCTCAATTGATCCCTCACTCCCCTCCCACAGCTTGTTTGCTTGTCAGCAAAGCTTTTCCTGACTCCACAACTGTGAGACTCCAGTGCAGGACTCTGGAAAAAAAACCATTTTGTGCAGGTGCTGGTGTTGGCTGCAGCAGTGGCCATGCCATGGGCTGATGGAAACTGGGAAGAGAGGGGCTGTCCATCTCTGTGTCCCAGAAAGTTCTGTACATAGGTGCAGAAAGGGCAGAAAGTCCTCTGCCAACGAGGAGATGTGATTTTGAAATTTATCCTTACAAGTCCTTCTGACAGCTGTTCCTATTAGGAACTCAATCAGTACAGCATTGTGAATTCAGTCAAGTTTTCCCTTGACATGCTATAAATGTATTAAGTGATGAAATGTCATAGAATCAAAGCAAATTTGCACTTATTCCAGAAAGAAATCTGAAGATGTAACTGTTGGAGCCGTGATGGGGAAAGCAGAGATTTGCTTCATTATGGAAGTTCTGAATAGTTGAGTTGACCTCCCAGTTACTGCAGTGGTAATCCTGCTGTAAACAAATTGTTTCTCAATTCTAACCATTTTTGGTCAAGTTTGAATCCAAGTGTTTGTGCCTGGCTGGTTCTGGTTTGCAGCTGATTGACATTGGTGAGGGTCCTGACTCTGCTGTCCTACTCCCGTGTGTCTCTGCAGAATTCTCTTCCTGAGCCACAGAAAGTGATCAGGGATGAAAAGGGGGCACCTCTGGCAAATCTCTAATTGTTTAAGCAAACTGCCTTTTGTCTTGAGTCACCTTGAAGAAAGCAGCTTTCCACTAAACAAAAGGGAAAATCTGCTCAGTACGTTTTTGGTTTTGATTAAGAGCGCAGCATCTGCCTGACGTAGAAATGGGCACCTTCTAAGAAGCTGCAGCCCCAAATTAATTTCAGCAAATGCATTTGCTCCTTGAAGAAAGCCTGCTGAAGGGTTTGAAGTCTGGAGATGCTGCAGCTGTCGGGGAGCTTGTCAGGCTCAGGAGGAAGAGCTGAGCTGTGTGCTGGACGTGTGGTGGCTGAGCTGGCTCTGCTCATCCTGCCTTCACTCACATGTGCCTTCAGCCCTCCTCAAGTCCTTCCTGGGACAGAGCCATTATCCTCTCCAAGCACTGAGCCTGCAGGTGGCTGTGCCATCAATAATACACATTGTCATCCCCCGGGCAAAGCTTTCCTGTCCCCTGGTTTTGTCACAGGTCCGTGTTTGTCGCTGCCACCTCAGCACAGCTGCTGGCTGTGGGAGCCTTTCACAGCACAACGCCCTGCAGGGAGTGACAAAAAGCCACTCTAAGACATTGAGGTCTCTCCTTGGATTGTTTCAAGCCTGCACATCTTGAGATTTTTCTTATTCAAGCCAAAGAAAACTTCCATGCGTGGGGTAATCCTAAAATTTGGCTTCATGACCTAAATGCAGCTGATTTTGTGACATCAGCACAGGGTGGCTGGGCTGAGGGAGGGCTCAGTGTTGTCTCCTTTCAGGGGATTTTCTTCTCTCTTCTCCCTCCCCTTCCACAGTGTATAATGCATTTGGAGTTCTCCAAGGCCATTCCATAGTGTTGTGATTCATCAATAATGGTACTGCTTTAAATCCATTGTTTGTTTACTTTTCATAAAAGTCCTCAGCTTTAAAACCCACTTTTCAACTTTTATTTCATTCAGATTTATATTATTCTTGAGGGGGAGGGGGGAATCCTGTGCTCTTTCCCTTTTAGCATCTGCTTCATTATCCATTATATTTCAATACTTATTTATTCCAATGAAGGAATATAAATGTTGAAGCATTCTGCAGAAAGTCAAATGAACTGCCAGCAGTAAATAGCATTTTTGATCAATTTATTCATTTTTCTTTCTGTTTGCAAATTGCTTGTAAATATGCCTCCATTTGTACAACTTTGGAATTATTCTGCAAGCAGATTACTTGAGTTGTCTCGTAGGCAGA
Source organism: Euphonia xanthogaster (assembly GCA_034509185.1). Classification (NCBI taxonomy): domain Eukaryota; kingdom Metazoa; phylum Chordata; class Aves; order Passeriformes; family Fringillidae; genus Euphonia; species Euphonia xanthogaster. The sequence goes on from JAYDZK010000047.1 coordinate 12,507,355, forward strand.
ATTTCATCTGATCAGCTGTAACTTTGTGTTATTTATTTTTAAGAGTAAGCCTCCTGTTTAGCAGTGCTTTGGCAGCACTGTCCTGATGCATTGGCTTGCACACTTTCTCTAGATCAACTTTGAACTAATTTGTAGGAGTCAAACAAACAGCAATGACTGTGCTGTTTTATTCCTAGCTTGGATACATTTCCAGCCCTTTGTCCTTGTGTTTATTTTAGTATTCAAACTCCTGCTCTGCATTCAGGTTGCAATTAGCTTTTCCCCCCAGTATTTCCTAGCAGTTCATAATGGATTTGACCTGCCCTATCCATTTATTACCCTGATCTTATAAAAAGTCTTTATCATAGCACTCTCTGAAATATCTACAACCCACAAAATCCTCAAAACTCGTCTGCTGTGAATTTCCAATCAAATTTCTTTGCTCCACAGGGCAGAGCTGACTTGTGCAGGAGTTCTTAAGGTGGGCATAATTGTTCCTTGTGAGAGATTTAATGAAAATGAAATTTAAAATCAATGGTCACCTGCTGAAACAGCATCTTCCTAGAAATTTAAGATTGGAACTTACTGGTGCTTCATGACTGGCATCTTTGTCTGAGGGTCCTGGGGAATTTAGGTGGTCACAGAGAACTTTCTCCCCTTATGCAATGCTCTACCTGGCTGTGTAAAAGTAGTCTTACATCAAGTGTCATGTTCAGCATAAATTGAGAATGTGGAGGAGGCTGCACTTTTAAACCTGTGGCAGGAAATCACATTAAATTCAATGTAATTACATTGTTCTAGAAATGTGATTATGTGTTTCAACTACCAGCCTCCCACTAAATTACTTCAGATCAGTCTCAATCTGTGGAATGAAATCTGCCTGATTTAGATGTAAAAAATGCAATAAATATGAGGAAATGCATTTTGCATTTATATTTTATGTTCACCTGTGACTGCTTATTACAGTCTCCAAATCCAGCCTTTCCCCATCTCACCTGCTGCGTGCAGGGAAATTAAACCCTGACTTTGCTTAATATCAGGATTTAGTCTTTGCAGCACCATGTGTATGACACTGGCTACTTAATTTCACATAAAGCTGCAGAGAGATCTTAACTGCAGGAATATTCAGACAAGAAAGGGCTTCCCCAAGTGAAAAGAAGATAAAATGTTCCCAGGACTAAGCCAAAACTTGAATGTAGTGATACTTCTGAGGTTCTACTGTTCCAAAAAGTAGGAAAGATGGATAACATTGGATGGTATTTTGGATAGATGAGTTTGAGATTACAGCTTGCAGACCCACTTTTGAAACCCACTGCTACTCTGGTGGGCAGAGTGTTAAAGCTGGGAGTAGTTGTGCCTGAAGTTAATTGAGGATGATGTCTTGACAGTGAAGATTCAAGCCAGGAAGGCAACAGCACCAGGAAGGAACGGAGTGCTCTCAGAGCCACTGAAAATCAAAAGATGTCAGCCTTATAGTTCACAATTTTTTAAATGTTTTTTTCCTAATTTGAGCTCTTCATCAGCAAATCAGATAATTTGTAGCCCAGGTATCAGATTAGAAAGCAGGCCAGGAAAGTTCTGCCTTCACTTTTAACACCCAGGAGTTATTGACATTGGTAATTGGGAATAAGGCTTTGTATCAGGAATTGCTTCCTGGCAGGACACTGTCCCTGAGTGCCCCAGCACTCCACTCTAGAATAAGGTCTGATACAGTGACAATAACTGCTGGGGAAAAAATTTCAGCCACAACCAGGCAGGCATCAAGAAACATCACCCTTGCAGGAAAGAGCTCTGAAAGGTGAGCACCACTCGTGTCAGTGTTGAAACTGGACAACATCTGTGACTTGTAGGTGCAAAACTGTGCCCACAAAAATACAGGGCAGATTGCTTTGCTTCTGCTTCTTCATCCCATGGATCTTCTGTGGGAATTAGCACAATCATTGGATCAGGCTGCATTTTTCAACCTTTTAGTCCCAGCAGCATCTCCTGTGGGCAGAGCACCACTAGAATGGGTGACTTTTTGAAAGGGGAGATCTTGATTTATGAATAAATCTTCTCCTCTGGCTAACTTAAGTAGAAGATAATTTTAAGCCTCCCACCCCACCTCCTTTCCACACAAAGCCTCAGGGAATGGGTCATCCCCTTAGGTTTAATGGGTCCTTGAATATCTCAGCAGTGCAGTCACAAGGACCATGGACATCAAGGCTTTGCAGCTCTAGAAACCACTCAGATGTTCTGTGAGGATGAAGTAGGGAGAAGCATAATTAATCTTTTTGTCTCTTTCAAGATGTTTTAAGATCAGAAAGTGTCGTTTTCTGAGAAGAGCTGGGGAGGAGCTCAGGGGGAAAAGGGCTTGTTTTCAGGAATTCATCCCCTGGTCTTTAGGACTGGGCTCCTGAAACATGTCTAAAAGTGCCTAATGTAGGAGAACAAGGAACATTTCTTCCACCTTGGTGCCTTTTATAAACCATTTCAAGTATAATTAAGGTCCCCCCAAATTATTATGAATATTCATGGGCACGTGATGAAAGATACTATTTAATGAAGAATTTTATCTTTTTGTTTTGCACTGCTGCATTGGATTTTTCATCTCCTGAGAAATACATTTTTATGTTAGAGTCAGCAAGAAGGCTGACCTGCTGAGGGCCTTGTCTATCAAGCCTGGAGAGCAGAGCTGTCCCCATGTCCCCAGCTGTGGAGGAAATCTGCTCCTCTGGACACGCTGGGAGTTGAAGGCTCCCTCGGGACAGCTCTTCCCCTGCAGGCCCAGGGAAGAGGAGCCAGGGAGACGCTTGTTTTACACATCCCCTTGGAGCAGGAGAGGAGCTGCTGCTGTTTTCCTGCTCAAGCATAACAAGCCATAATTAGTTTAGCCCTGGGTTATTGGTCCTTGCTGCACAGGCTCAGGAGATGTGTGTGTGCTCATGCTCCTTGCAGTTAAGGGTTCTGGTGTAAAACCATGCTGGCATCACCCTCGCTCCACTCACAGCCCATTTCTGACCAGCCCCAGGTTTACAAGCAGATGTTAAACATCCTTAACACATGGAGGTGGCTTCCCCCCAGATGCCAAGCTGTGAGAGCATCACATGGCAGCACGGGGCTGAGAGCACAGCGTGCTGCCCCTTGTTAGCACAGCTCAACAGCTGATTTCCTTCATTGAAGGATTGGAATCCCCCCTAAGCACAGCAGATTCCCTCGCTGAATTAGATTGTCTTTCTGTGGTTAGAGCCTGGATATCAGAGCAATTGCAGCATTCACATCCTCTAAACAAGGCTCATTAATCAAGAATTCACGACTAACAGGGTTAGGGACTAGTGAAACTGGGAGAGCAGAACAGAAATGGGAAGTGCTTAATGCTCAGTCGGATACAGTGTCTCACTGTGAGTGTTTTTCTCTGAAAATCACTGAATTGCTGTTATGGATTGTGGCTGGATTTGGAGGGAGCTGATTCTGTGCCCCACAACCCCCCTCAGTGGGAAATCCTGGTTCTGGAGTGTTGCTGCAAACACAGTGTTTTCTCTGACATATGAAAGTTTAAGAGGCTTCCTGGTATCTAGCACCTGGGCCTGTGCAGTCCTCATAAAACATTAACTGTTCCTCCTGTCCCTTTTTGACTGTGACCTTTGGCAGGGACAGTTTTTCATCTGCTGTCTGAGGATGTGTAAGGAGCTTGACTATTGAAGACTGGTCAAGAGAACAAAACCAGAGCTGTGAGAGTGGCTTGTTCATATCCTCAAAAGTTGGGCTTTCCTTTGCTTTTTGTCTTCCAGAAGTTCTCCAGGGCAGTGCTGAATGTTGGAGCCACCTGTGGCTCTGCCTGTAGGAATCAGCTGCTGCTCAAGGATCTTGGTTTAGTCCTTCCCCCTTGGCAGTGTCCTGAATGAATGCTGGCTGCCCCCAGAGTAAAGGATCTCCTTTAACAAGGGTGCTGTGGCTGAGCTGTGGTGGAGGATCTGCTGTCCTTGCAGGGACAGGGCTGGTTCTGCAGGGGAGACCAAAACAGAGAAGTCCTGGTGGCTGCAGCTGCAGTGGGAGAGGAAAAATGCTAAAAAATAAAGGAGGCTCTAGGATGGTGTTAGGAAGGAATGGGAAAGCTACAGAGGGAATGGTCCCACCCCTCTACTGATTCAGGAGTGAATGAATCCCTAATCCTGGAATACTCTTCTGAGCACAGAGACAAAATGGGAGCACGTTCCTCTGCCGCTGAAGCCTCCAGTTTTTGGTTATGGCCTCTTTGTCCTGTTATGGCCCCAACTTTTTATTACATGCACGGGTCCAGGACTCAGGTCTTTGTCAGAGATTAATGATCTGGAAATGGATTTGGCCTCCTGAAATCTGCAAATGTAAAAAGAAGTCAGAAGCACAGTGTGCAGCTGCCTGTCACCCTGCCCTTGCTCTGCCAGACCTGTCTGTCCATGCTCTATCATGCTGGAATCCATCCTGAAGCTAGCTGCTGTCTGTGACTGATCTTCAGCCCTATGAACCCTTGAGTTTAATTTAAAAATTGCTGTAAGGATTGAAGAATCCTTCCCCAATCCTGCTGGTCCAGGATGAGTAATTTCTTTCGACAGGCAGGTAAAATGCCATTGGTTTCTTGCATTACCATCAATCACTCTGGTAAATGGCAAGTAATTTTTGTGTGGTGGCTGGTAAATTTTCCTGACAGCTTTACAAGGCTGGAGAAGCTTTCTAGGTTGTGGCAGCACTGTGAGCAACTCACTTTGGAGGGCTGAATCCTCCTGAACTCTTTCCCATCTTTGGCTCTGGAGCTGCTGGGCTCTGTCTGTCAGGCATCAGCTTGCAGAATGATATTTTGGCCAGATCTGAAGAGCAAAAGCTGGGACTTGGAGCTTCAGGGCGTCCAGAGGCAAAAATCTGTCTGTTCATCTTCATAGCTGGAAACATTGCAGGCAAATGCAGGCAGACAGGGTTTGGCACCCTCCCTTTGTGGGGCTTTCCCTGGACTTTATTGCAGTGGATTCTGGACCCAGCCAGCCTGTGCTGCACAGCTGGGCTCAGATGAGAGACCAAACTTGGGACTTGCAAAATTGCAAAAAAAAAAATTTGCAAAACTGCAGAGTTCCAAAGGAGGGTTCAAAGAGTCAATCAACCTGCAGAGAGTGTTCAGGAAGCTCTTGAGAAGCACCACCTGGAGAAACCAAACTGGGCTGCCAGAGGTAAAAGCTGCTGGCACCGTGGCCAGAGGGCTGACTGGGGCTACCTGAGCACCAGAGCCAAGCGCTGACTCCTGAGGAGGATCTTGGAAAATTGTCTGCAGGTTAGGGAAAAAAGTCTTATAGTGAAGAAAGGAGATTGGAGGGTAAAAAACAGGGTGAAAAAAAGTCTTTGATGTTTTATCCCAGCTGGAGGGCTGTTCTCATCAGAACTCACTCGTTATTGGCCTGCTCGGTGGTCATTGGTGCCTGGAGTACAAACCACATAATCATAATGCTCACTAAAGTTTTCACTACCAGCAGAAAAATGCTTTCCTGCTGTAATATATGGCGCCACCTTTTCAAGAAAACTACTGGCCTGAGCGATGCTGGAAATTGAATTCTATCTTGTGGAAAGGGAGATTATTTCCTAAGGTTCCCTTATTCAGCGTCCTAGCACAAAGTGCTCAAGGTAAAGGTGCACTCCAGGATGATGGATTGGCAAGCGTGAGAGGCCTGCTGTTCCATGTGACAGGGATATAAAGAAGGATATTCTTATTTTTTGACAGTGAAGGGGAAATGGCATTACTAGAAATATTCAGCAATGTACTCTGCAGCCCCAGTTAGCTCTGCATATTTTATGGCATCCATTTTCTTTCTTCGATTAAACAACATAAAACCCCATAAAACACTCCAATAAAAACAACAGCTACTAGTTCAGGCAAAGTTCTTGTGGCCTTTTTAATTCTGGGAGGATTTTCATTGCTGTGTTGTTTTTTTTCCCCCCCTTCCCCCTAACTCCATCCCTGTGCTCAGGTCAGTGTCTCCTTGCCACAGCCTGGGTGGAGGCCCTGGTGACAACCTGTTCTGTGCTGCTTTCATATTCAGAGTGCTGAGCAAGCAGGGGATAATGCAGGATAGATCCCTTACAGACCATTCCACGCTGTTAAACAGCTGCTGGATGTGCCAAGGGCTGGGATGAGTTCAGTGGAATCAGAAGTCCATATAGTTTTCAAAGATCTGCTCTTTTGAATGATCATTTTTAGTTTGTTTTTCTGCTGGTGCAGCTTGAAGCAACCCAGGAAGGTTCTTTTGGCCCTGAGTCATATATACTGATAAAAGAGAATTAATTATAATAATATATTATAGGATTTAATAAACTTTTGAAAGGAAATGTCTGAGACACCAGGATGGTGAGCAAATTCAGCTGCAGTGATGGAGTGTTTTAAATGCCATAAACCCTGCCCCAGTGTTGACCAGGACGTACCATGGAGCTCGTTATCTGCTTTTGCAAGGACAGGGATGGAAAGTTTTTATTTTGTTATTGCTTAGGTGCTTCCAGAATCTCTGACCTTCAGAGCTTTTTTTTATTTGTAGAGGCAGAAAAATGACCCTTTTATAACAGTGCTTTGTCTCCCAGGAGGCCTGAACCCTGTTCAGGCTGCAAATGTTTTTGCAGTGATGATCTCTGAAAGGAACCATTCAATAAAAAGAAACCTGTAAGTAGCTTTGTCTTTGCAGGAGAAAACTTCTGCCTTGCTTTGATTTTTTCATTATGGCTTCCAAAGCTGTGTTTCTGCATGACTGCAAGAATTCCAAGTTCAAACACTTTGAACTCCTTCAGGCTGGCAATGCATATTCTCCCTTAAAACTTCTGGGTTTTAAGGAAGAGTTTCATTTCTCAGAGCACTGGATTGGTTTCAAGGTAAGGGACGTGGTCTGAGCCTTTCAGATCTTTCAGAGAAAGGTTGAAGAGACTGAAGGGGCTTTGATTTTTATTCTGTAGATGTGTTACAGAAAACCACTCCAGCTTTTCCCCTCTCCTCTCTGCAGAGAAGGTTTAGCACAGATTGTTGTGTTGGAGGGAGGAGGGCACTGAGTTCAGTCCTGGGGATGTCTGAGGGCACGTGCCAGCACTCCCAGCTCCTGGAAGCACAATCCACTCATCCCAGCTCAGTTAATTCCACAGAGGCACTGGGATGGAGGAAAACATCTCCCTTCCTTCAGGGGAGGCTGTGAGCTGCACCCTGAGGAGGGAGGGGTGTCAGTACTGCAAGGATCCTTTAGGCTTGGAAAAAGACCTGTCTCCTGATTTATGGCAGGAATGGTTAATTCATGTTTATTGGATATTTGAATGTGTAAAGTGTCCAATGACTTCTAGGAATTGTGTGTGTTTATTTCCAAATTCTGGGCAATTTTTCCTGCCCTCCAGGCGGGCAAAGGAGCAGAGGATCTGCTCTCTTTCCATGCTGGTGTAGCAGGATTCTCTGGAGCTGGGCTAGCGGGATGCCAGGGTTGGCCACCCAAACATCAGGCCTGTCCCACTGCTGTCACGAGTTTGCTGGACTTTAGGAGCCTTCAGCACAATCTAGACCCACACTTAATTATATTTTGATTAAAGTCATTTGCATGTCAAAGGTACAGCAATGTTGTCAGGTAGACTCCAATAAATGGCAACTTTCAGTTTTATTAAGAACAAGCCAATTGTTACAGAACTTTTTGACCTGCAGTTTGAAGTAGTACTGGAAAATTACAGGGATGCATTGAAATTCAGTGTCTGTACAATTTTTAGGAATAGAAGTACATGGTGTCTCCATAGAAATAATAGGGTTTTTTCTCCTTGCACGAATTTCCAAGCAAAGGTGAGTAAACATCCTTATTTTGAAGTTGCCCAGAGAGTTAAATGGTTAATAGCATGCCTTGAGTCAATAGATTTGGACCTGATGTCTCCTGTCTCAGTGCCTGGCAACCCTTTTTCTCCCAGAGGGACAGAATTCCACTGTTGACATCTTTCAAAGCAAACAGTGCTCACTGTGGGAGACGGCGTTTTCATCTCGTGTTACATAAAGACTTCAGAAGCTCTCAGGTTTCCATAGCAGTGTTGGAAATCCATATAAAACAGGTCTGGTTTGTGACAGGAATAAATAAGAATAAAAATTAATAGCTGAAATTTCAAGCCAATTAGGATGCCTTTCTGCTGTTTTTCTAAGCTGTGTTTGCTTACCTGAGAGAGAGAGAGAGAGCACTTTGAAAAATGGAGTTTCTGCTGAAATGTGAAGATGAAATCTTAAAATGCCTTCTCTCCTCTAAAGAAATGACAAAACTTGGGAGTTTTCATTTGGATATGGAAATATAACATGATGCTTGGCTGCTTTGAAGTTGATCACATCCTCTCTGCTGATTTTATGAGCATAGTCTTATGCCTCGAAAATGTTTCTCAGACACCTTCCCTTTCAAAAAAATTCCTAAGGAGGGGTGACACCTCTCCTTCTGACCTTGCTTCACAGATGTCAAATTTAACATCTCAGTGTCAAACAAGCACATTAAAATTCATCAACCTGGTCACCTAGAGCAGCTGAGGAACTCTCCTAAAATCTTGAGTCATTCTTAGGAAAAATGGGGGGCTCTTGAGAGAAGCTGCTGCATTTTTTTTTGAAGAGAAGTTATATGCACAGTTTGGTGAGAAGAAGGAGGAAGAATTTTTGGTAAAATACTCCCTCCATCATCATCATATCCTGTTTTTCATCCTGCCTTATTTTTATCATGCTTCTGTAAAAGCTTCCTCAGAATCATAAGCCATCATACTCAAGGGGTGGTTGTGTTAATTTGTCTTCCCTAATAGTTAATTTATCACATGGAAAGCACCTTACTGTCAGAATCCAAATTAAAATCCTGTTTACTCTTTTCATTATTCAAAATCCAATATGCTAGTGAGCTCCGTGTTTTACATCATTTGGAACATTTGATGGGCTGGAAAAAAGAAAAGGTTGATAGCTTCACCTTTTTGGGTAGAAGAGTGGTAATTGTATCATTCTAAATCTCTGGCATTGATCCCCTCCATGATTTCAAAGGGTTCTCTGAGTCATTGGGCTTTTTTCCTGTCAGCCACCACTTCTGTTGAGCAGATTTGTTCCTGCCTTGCTCCCCCTGAACCTGTTTTATCTGCTGTGTCCTACCTGGAGCTCTGGTGCTGCCTTTCCTCCTTGAGTTGGGCTGAGATGTCTGACACTGATAGCTGCTCCCGGGGAAGCTGCAGCCCCAAATGCTTGGCAGGGTGAAGTACAGCAGCTACCAAAGGTTATTTAAAAATAACTGGTGCAGGGAGGGGGTGAGGTATGCCAGGGGGAGGGAAAGGCACGTTTCCTGCTAGGTGTGAAGGTGGGAGAGTGCTGAGGTGGGCAGGAAAGCTCTGAGCCTGCAGTGGGGAGGCGTCCAGGGGCACGTGGGGCCAGGGCAGGCAGAGCCCAGCACGCCCAGCTCTGGTTCTGGAAAAACATTTCAGCCAACTGTGCCCTGAGGGGTCACTCACTGGGGCAGTTTTTAGCAGGGATGGAATTCAGACGTCAAATCTTAAGCAAAACTCCAGGTGGCTTAGGAAGTTGCTGCCTTTCTCTGAGTGTTAATCTGCCTCTAACCCCAAGGGCAAACCTGGGGGTTTTGTCCCACCTTTGTTTCACTGGCAGCCCTGGCTTTTCCCCAGAGCTGAGCTGAGCTCTTTGCCTGCTGGTACCTCCACCAAACCCTTTTACCCGGGGTTTCCTTCAGTTTGGTGCCTTGCAGGTGCTGTTTCCAAATTGCCATCTGCTCACCAGTACTTACACCTCTCTGTGGGGCTGTGTAGGCTGCTTGTTTTACTTTGCTGTAAAGCAGAATATTCTTTGTGTTTCTGCTCTCGTGACCTCTTTGGAGAGGGCTCAGGTCTTTGCAGGGTCTTTATGTATTTTGAAGTGTATTTTACATACTTGGAAAAATAACTTTGTGTATAGGGACATTAATATGGAATTGCAGAAGCAAACCCAGCTGGCCCAGTGCTGCTATTTTAAGGAGAATTTGATGGGGAAATAATTTGAACATAAATCTGTGACAGGTCTTTTAAAATACAAAAATACAAAGGACTAAAGTTCTTGGGAAAACATTTTGAAAAATAAACACTTGCTTAGCTTGTGAGGACTGAGGACCTGATCCCCTGAGCTGTTGTGGGTTCTGTGAGAGGTGAGGCAGTGCAGGGCTCCTGCTTCTCACAGCCCAGGGCCACAGCAGCAGAAAGGGCACTTGCCAGGCACTGGTCTTTCGTGGCTGGCTGTCATCAGGGGCTCTGCAGCAGGAGAGCTGCCTGGGAGGAGGGTGAAGATACCAAAATATTCCTTGGCAGCTCTGGGTCTAACTCCTGGTTCTGCCATGTGTTTTCTGGGTGACTTTACATCACCTCATTTCCTCATATTTCTGGATTATCCATGAAGAATTTTGTCCAGGAGGCTCAGGGAGAGAGAGGAGAGGGCTGGTGCCTCTCCTTGGGGGAGCTGCCTCTGCTCTAACTGCATTTCCCAGGAGGTTTTGCTTTCACACCCTGCTGGGGATGAACTCCTGACTGTCTGTGCCTCCCTCCCAAAAGCCACCGAGTGCACTGCATGTGGGTGAATCACAGACCTGCTTCTCTCTCCCAGCCAACCCCCTCTCCTTCCTCCAGCTCCACAGGAATCCTCGTATTCCATCCTCTACAGCAGCACTGCCCATCTCACCCGCTCCCACAAGTCCCCAGATGTTATGTCTGAGTTCAGTGGTGATTTTAATTTCTAATGCTTGGTTTAATGTAGCCTAAAACACATGTATTTTAACTAGAAACACCCCAGGGACCTTGTTCAGAACTAATTGCTTGCTGTTTGTGCAATTCTTCAAATATGTTAAATGCTCTGTGAGGGCTTGGAATTACTCAGCTCTGCTTTGGTTTGGTCTCAGAGATGGGGAGGGGTGTCTAGCTGGGAATTGGGATGGATCAGCCCTCATTCTGGCTCTGCAGAGAGTATAATTTTGGGCAAGTTGACTAAACTGGTTACAGCTTGGATTTCCTGTAGGGAAAGGATAATGGCTTTATTTTTAATTGGGCTAAAAATGTGTGTGGAAGGGCTGACTGCAGAAATGGTTGGAAATTACAAATGAAATGTATCATAACTGTTATTATTAGTACGTCACTGAGAGTGAATTTAGCTCAGATCATGCTTTCCCCCCTAATGGAGTGGGGAGGGGATAGGAGGATTTCTAGAATAGCTCTGAAAAAGTCGTTTCTCACATCATTTTCAGCATTTCCCATCTGCTGTGAGCACATCTCTGTTTTATTTCCTAAATATCTTTTCCTTCTGCTTCTATTTTAAAGCTCCTTTTGCCAAGACTTTACCTCCCAGTTCCCACTGCCAGGCTTGGGGCTGGGGCTGCGTGACAAGCAAGGATTTACCTTGCAGATTTTGCCCTTCATTGAGGAGGCTCTGGAACTCCCCAGCCAAGTGCTGGGTGCATGAACCCCTCCTGCAGCTCTGAGTTTCCCCCCAGCCCTGGTGATTCCTTGTCCCCTTTTCCTTGTGCTGGGAGAACTGAGAGAAGAGGTTTAGACTGGCTCAATCCACGGGGTCAAATCCATCTTGGGATTGCATTTTAAAAGAGTTTCTGGTTCCAGCTTGGCAGGCTGGGAATGCTGCTCCATCCAGCCCAGCACGTTTGTATCTTTATATTCTGCAGTAAATGGGGGACACATTGGTCAGGGGAAAGTCCTGCCAGGGCTAGGAATTGTGCTCCAAAATCCACATTGCAAGCAGCTCCTCGTGTGCCTTTGGAGCTGCAGGAGGGGCTGTGCTCCCCCTGGAGCAGCTCTGGCACCTCTCCCTGCCTCATCCCCCGGAGATCCTGCAGGGACAGTGGCACAAAGGCGCTGCTGGAGGGGTCACGTTTGTGGGGCCTCCCTCACCCCTATGGCAGAGATATCCCAATCTCAGGCCCTGTTGCAGGGTAATTTCTGCCCAGCCCCCTGTCTCACATCCCTGCTCACTGCATTTTCAAATGCCAGGGACACTGCAATGTTTTACAAGTGGGTTTTCAACAGGGCACTTTTCTGTCTGACAATTCTGCTTTTCAGAAAGCAAATATTCCACGGGAACAAAACGTCAGTTTTGCCAAATTTCCAGTTGGCTGTCCTGTTTTGTTCCTTTTTTCCTTTTTTTTTTTGCCCCTCTTATTTCAAAAATTATTAAAAAAGTAATTAAGCCATCTTAGTGGTAACAGTTGCTCATTGGGTCACGGTTCTGTGAAACTCTTCAACAGCTCCTTTCCACAGTTTCAGGCACAGAGATGGCAGAATTTTTGTCAGCTGGCAAATTTAAAGGACATCAGACTTTTTTCAGGCAATTCCATTTATCCTTACAGCTCCCTTTGAGTTGGCAGAGCAACACTTTCCAGTATTTTATCCGTGGGGAAGGGAGGTATAAGAAAGCTAAATGATCCACCCAAGCTTCTAATTGAAGCCTGGCACAGAGGAGGGCCCCCACACGTGCCATTCACCATCCCTTCTCCAGCTGATGGCAGCTCTGCTAGGAATTTCTTACTCTTTTTTTGAAGCCTCAGTCCCCAGCACTTACAATAATTTTCGTGCCTGTGGAGTTTGAGGGAAGATTTGAAGATATGAATCACTTATCTGAGGAGCAGTAGGCTCAAACTCCCATATGTAGGCTGGTTTCATTTGAATTTCTTGACTTTTCCTAAGTGAGAAGCTGAACGTAGTTTCTTCCTTCTTCCAACCTTCCTGGCTCTACTGATATCCAAAAATGCAAAATGACATCTTGTCTCAGCCCACCAGAGCAGATGCAATGCAAGGGATTAGACTGGAATTTTTTTTCCTAAAATGCACCATTCTGAGACACTTTTGGGAAAGGTGGCTGGGGAGCAGCGAGCGCTGTTCACTTGCTGCTCACCCAGAGAGGCAGGGGGGGCACAGCCAGCAGGGCAAAAACCCCCAGGGCCTCCTCTGAAGGGTCACCCCGAAGGGGAGCCAGGCTTGGGCCAGCAGGAGAGCCTCACCTGGTGGCAAATCCAGCTCAGACACAGGAGGATGAGCAGCAAAGCTCCCTGGCTGAGGGGATGCACAGAGCTCGGGGGCTGGGCCAGCAGGGAGGTCGGTGCTTGGGGGTGCAGGGTCCAGGAAGGAGGCTGGGACAGCTGGATGTGCAGGAAGAGGGGAATCTTGGAGCTCCTGCATCCCTGCACTCTGTGTGAGCTCCACTGATGGAGGCAACGGGGGGCAGCTTCAGGAGGAGCTGCACAGGGGGCCTGAATCCTGCCCAGGTGCGAAGGAATTGCATCCTGGAGCTCCTCATCCTCAGTGTAGCTCTTCATCCTCACTGTAGCTCCTCATCCTCAGTGTAGCTCCTCATCCTCGTTATTGCTCTTCATCCTCAGTGTAGCTTCTCATCCTCACTGTAGCTCCTCATCCTTGTTGTAGCTCTTCATCCTCATTGTAGCTCCTCATCCTCATTGTAGCTCCTCATCCTCATTGCAGCTCCTCATCCTCAGTGTAGCTCTTCATCCTCATTGTAGCTCCTCATCCTCGTTATTGCTCCTCATCCTCATTGTAGCTCCTCATCCTCGTTGTAGCTCCTCATCCTCATTGTAGCTCCTCATCCTCATTGTGGCTCCTCATCCTCGTTGTAGCTCTTCATCCTCATTGTAGCTTCTCATCCTCATTGTAGCTCTTCATCCTCGTTGTAGCTCTGCATCTTCATTGTAGCTCCTCATCCTCATTGCAGC
>JAYDZK010000047.1:12524690-12540310 GCA_034509185.1 Euphonia xanthogaster
CACACACACACACACACACACACACACACACACACACACACACACACACACACACACACACACACACACACACACAGACACACACAGACACACACACACACACACCCACACCCACCAGCTTCCTTAGCAGCTGCACTCCTGCTCCTCCGCCTCCCCGGAAAGCCGTGGGTGATCTGATGAGAGCTTTATTCCCTTTGTTTCACTTCTGAGATTTTTGGGAGTAGAGTATTGAATTAAGCTGGAGGCAGCCCCCCAGTCCCTGCTCACATCTGCTTCTCATGACCCTGCAGGACAGCAGAATTCCTGTTGCCAAAGAGCCAACAGAAAAAAAATGAACTAAACCAGAGAAATATGGTCCATTTTGGGTGTAGCCCCTGGGGGGCTTTGTCTGCCCCTTCAATGAAGACCCTCCAATAAATAGAACTGCTTTTTATTCCCTTCATTTTGGCTGCCCTCTGTTTTTAGGTAGTCCCAAAAAGCAGCAGCTGGCTGGGCAGGGTCTGCTCCCTGTGAACCCCAGCAGGTTCTTTCCTCTGACAGCCACAACCTCTGCTCCCCTTGGAGCAAGGTGGAGATCCATCAGTGTAAGACTGAAATACTGAGGTTAAAGGAAGATTGAGGTCATCTGATGTTACTGAAATCAAAATGAAGGGACTATTTTTAAAGTTGGACCAGAAAAAAAAAAATAGCCTGAACGCTGAAACTTATTGCCTTGTATGGGGTTTCACTAATCCATGAAATTATACCTGTCACAGTAACTTAGTTTTTATTAAAACTGAGTTTTGCTTTGTGTTGAACTGTTAAACTGCACAAAAGCAATGCATCTCAAGTTAATTAATACTTTGACCCTTTCCTTTGTGAGATTAGTTTAATATTTTTGGATTAATTAAAGCATGCAAATAGAAACTGCTGAAAGATCACTTCCAGATTTGCAAATATTGTAGTGCTTAGAGTAAATATTTAACTTTGATCTTTCCTTTAATTTGTCTTTTTGGTCATAATGATGGCCCTCCTGTTTCTTTTGAAGAATGTCAAGTGTTTGTGTAGAAGTTCTGCTGTTTCATTTAAATGATGGGAGACCTGAACTTGCTTCTATTAATGCCAAGGTGACAGAATTGTCACTAGAGCTGGCTCATGTGGTCAAGGAGCTTCATGGAGGGCAGTTTGTGTCTGGCTGAGAGTGCAGGATCAGCCTCTTCTGTGGCAGAGCAGGAGCTGTCAGTGAACAGAATGGTATCCAGCTCGGGGGAGATGCTTTTTTCTCTCTTGGAATTAATTTCACTTCTGCTGACTGGCCCAGCTGGTAGAGGAGCAGTGGGTAAGCCAGGACTGAGCCTCTGGGCTGAGCTCAGCTGATTCTTGGGTGAGATTTGGCCAAGTTCTTGGTGGGCTTGCGCCTCCCTCAGGCTTTGTGCAGGGTGGAAAGCCCCACCAGCCCCTGGCACAGCTCTGGGAGCTTTGGGAACACCGAGAAACCCCCAGGAGTCACAGCCACCCTGACTGGGATCTGTGCCCTCGTGGTGCCCTTCACCCCAGGCTGGTCTGCCTTGCACTTGGGCTGTGCTTTGCTCTTGGGCTGTGCCTGGCACTTGGGCTGTGCTTTGCACTTGGGCTGTGCTTTGCACTTGGGCTGTGCTTTGCTCTTGGGCTGTGCTTTGCACTTGGGCTGTGCTTTGCTCTTGGGCTGTGCTTTGCACTTGGGCTGTGCTTTGCACTTGGGCTGTGCTTTGCTCTTGGGCTGTGCTTTGCTCTTGGGCTGTGCTTGCACGTGGGCTGTGCTTTGCTCTTGGGCTGTGCTTTGCTCTTGGGCTGTGCCTGGCTCTTGGGCTGTGCCTGGCTCTTGGGCTGTGCTTTGCACTTGGGCTGTGCTTTGCTCTTGGGCTGTGCTTTGCTCTTGGGCTGTGCCTGGCACTTGGGCTGTGCTTTGCTCTTGGGCTGTGCTTTGCTCTTGGGCTGTGCTTTGCACTTGGGCTGTGCTTTGCTCTTGGGCTGTGCTTTGCTCTTGGGCTGTGCTTTGCTCTTGGGCTGTGCTTTGCTCTTGGGCTGTGCCTGGCTCTTGGGCTGTGCTTTGCACTTGGGCTGTGCTTGCACTTGGGCTGTGCTTAGCCAGTGCTCAGCTCTGATAAGAGCCCCTGACAGACAGAGCCTGCAAGGAGAGCAGTGACTCTGGGCTCTGACATGTTCTAATCCTGCCTGCATTCCTTTCAGCCCCTGTTATCAGCTGGAGCATTTTCAAATTTGCTTACTTTTCTAATCTTCCTCCCTCTCTGCTCTGCAGTGGTGCTGCTATCAGGAGGTTTTCATCTCCATTTCTCACATTTCCCCACGCAAATTGAGTGTCCATTAAAATGCTTTAAATTAAGACCTTTCCTCCTTTCATGCAGAGTGCATCGTTGCCTTTTTTGTGCATTATTTAAAAAAAATTTCCTTATCACAGTGTTTCAGGCAGTTTACATTATATTCTATTAAAAATCCATTTTGTCCAAGGTTGTCACAATTCATAGATTAAAGCCTTCAAGAGTGTGTTTTGTGAGGAATACATTCATAAATTCACCTCTTTAGTAGTCCCCTAAGCTTGTATTTAAAACCTCTTTTTTGATAATGCAGTTGAACAAAGAGCATAAAAAGAAGAGATTTATTTTAAATATACACACACCAGTATATTTGCCCACATCTTTCCTCATCTGTGTGGAGCCTTGCTTTGCCCTTACTTTGGCTGTCTCAAAGGTTTTTGTCACTTATTGAGTGAGGACATTGGTTCTTGCCATCTGCACCTCTTCTCCCTCGAGCTCTCTTCTTGGGGCAGAACTCTGAGAAAATCTCGTTTTGGTGGGGATAGTTGAAACAGCAGTGTTTTGGTTCAAAAAGACACAGTTTGTACTTCAAGCACAAGCAGTTCTGCTCTGTGCCTGCAGCTGGGACCCAGCACTCCCATTCCCTGGGGAAGGATCCCTGTGGGTTTCTGCTCTGAGCGCAGACATGGCTTGCAGGGAAGTCAGGGCTGGTGGGCTTTGCTGAAGATCAGGTGCTTCCAGCCCTCTGTGCAGAACAGCTGAGCTGCTGCAGGGCTGGGATCTTACCCAGTGCTCTCAGTGCTGAATTGGTGCAAGAAATGCTTTTGAAACACACAGCCAAAATCTGGGAGTCTCCCAGGCACGAGTCCTTGGTGGTTTCCTGCAAGCAGATCCCACTTTGTAAAGACCATGCAGGCTTTTTCCCCTGCATTTGCCAAAAGATGGATGGAGCCTTGCAGTTCTCGTGTCCTTTGCTCCTGAGAGTTCTCTGGAAGCATTTCAGGAACAAGCCACAAATTAGCCTGCAGTGGGACCAGGGCAAGAGGGCTCAAAAAAATGTCCTGAGAGCCTGGTCCATCTTGGCAAGCTGTGGTACCCCATAACTCAGGGCTGACATCCTGAGGAGCAGCACTGCAGGAGCTTTGCCAGGGTGATTTAGCATTTTATAGGAGCAGGTGATTTCAAATCAGTGCTGAGCAGGAGCTGAGTTTCCATGGTCTCCTTTGAAAGGCTCCAGAACAGAACATATTTCATGGTGCTCGGTGTTCTCCTTGCTGGAAAGCTGAGGAACAAACTCTTCATGTGACCCAGCCTGTGGCACCAGCACAAAAACTTGGGCCAGAGACTTTCAACAGCTCTGAAAGGGAATATTATACTGAGAGATGGTTTCCTTCCTCAGGAACAGCCATTAAGTTGGATTGGATTATTACCAGGTGAGGAGAGCCTGATCCTTGACAATCTAGTATTTTAATCAGGAAGGTTATATTTAATGCTAACTAGCAAAGTTAATCCAATTGATTTAACCTGCAGTGCTGAGCAGAGCGTTATTGAGACCAAACTGGTGCTTCTCACCTAGGGATTATTTTATCTTCTTGTCTTTAATACAGCCTCTGTCTCTCAGGATATCTGTCACTGCATAAATTAAACTTGCATGAGGGGCACTCAGCATGTAGAAGCAGAAAGAGTGAAATCTTCAGAAGGCTTTTTTTCAGGTGTCCTCAGAAGTATTTCTTCTGTTACCTGGAAGTTTATGTATTTTTTAAATTGATGCAGTCCAGCTCAGCTCTAACATTTGACATCCTCTGTCTTCAAACTTGCATGAAAAATTAAGATTCTCTTATGATCCTTCAGGTTCTTTACTGTTTTAAGAGCTGCTTACAGAATTCAAATTAACTTATTTTATGAAATGGTAATTGTAATGTATCTTTAAAACAGGAAAAGCAGTTATTTTATGTATTTATAGGCATGCAAATACATCCTCCTGTTTTAAAATAATTCACTTCTTCTTCTGTGCTTGTGAACACCCTTTGAACCAGGAACATCAGCCAAAAGAAAGATGTGAAATTTGCTGCCAGTTCAGATTTGTGCCTATATTTATTTAAAGTAAATATGTGTTGCTGGAATGGATGATCAGCTGAGGAAAGATCATTTGGTTTTGTTTTCAAAGCTTTGGGGATGTCTTGAAAACGAGAGCTGGGGTTCTTCCCTGTCTGTGCTCACTTTGCAGGGTTTGGGGCAGGGTTTGTTCCTCCCTCTCTGTGCTCACTTTGCAGGGTTTGGGGCAGGGTTTGTTCTCCCCTCCCTGTGCTCACTTTGCAGGGTTTGTGGCAGGGTTTGTTCTCCCCTCCCTGTGCTCACTTTGCAGGGTTTGGGGCAGATTTTGTTCTCCCCTCCCTGTGCTCATTTTGCAGGGTTTGTGGCAGGGTTTGTTCTCCCCTCTCTGTGCTCACTTTGCAGGGTTTGTTCTTCCCTCTCTGTGCTCACTTTGCAGGGTTTGGGGCAGGGTTTGTTCTTCCCTCTCTGTGCTCACTTTGTAGGGTTTGGGGCAGGGTTTGTTCTTCCCTCTCTGTGCTCACTTTGCAGGATTTGTGGCAGGGCTGGCACAGGTGACAGCTGGGAGCTCACTGTCCCTGCCCTGCTGGGAGCATCATTCCCCCCTGCACCTTCCAGTCCCCCCTTCATGGGGCAAGAAGCCACCTGGGGCATCCTGGGCTGCTCAGCCCCCCTCTGCCAGGTGGACATTCTCTCTCAGAGCTCTCTGGAGCTGTTTCTGTGTTGAATTCCCCTCCACTCTCTCAGACTCGGGTCTGATGTCCCCTCCAAGCCAGCAAGAGAGGGGCTGTGGGGCAGAGGTTCCCAATGCCCCTCTCCCAGGCTGAGCCTGGGCTTTGCTGAGCTGATTTCCTGCAGTGCCTTGGCCTCCTGGAGGCTGAGCTGTGCTCGTACCCAGTGCCAGCTCAGCACGGGGCAGGCTGTGGAGCTTGGTGCTCCTGGAAGATAAATAAGCCCAGAAAGATGGGCTGCAGCCAGTGTACACACACAGAGTGCTGTTCCCCACGCTGGGGAGGGCATCAGGCCGTGCACTCCAACACTTCCTGATGTGTTTATTGCCACAGGAACCCGCCTGGCCCCAGCACAGCCAGCCTGTAAAGTGCCACCAGCAGCAGCAGCTGTCTGACAGAAGATCAATTGCATGTGTTGCTGGGCACAAAAGAGCAGTAACTGCTGCAGCCAGCCAGCCTTGCTGGGTCTCATTTTAGGGCATGCAAAGGCAGTGGGCTGGATGCCATGGAGTTCACTTAGTACTAGAAAGGGAATGAGTGAGAGGAGCAGAGGGAGAAAGGAAACACAGACAGGTGTGGAAGGCAGGCAGCAAAGAATTGAGAAGAGATGAGGGAAAAGCCAGGGAGAAGGGGAGGGAAAAGCCAGGGAGATAGGGAGGGAAAAGCCAGGGAGATGGGGAGGGGAAAGCCAGGGAGATGGGGAGGGAAAAGCCAGGGAGATGGGGAGGGGAAAGCCAGGGAGATGGGGAGAGAAAAGCCAGGGAGATGGGGAGGGGAAAGCCAGGGAGATGGGGAGGGGAAAGCCAGGGAGATGGGCAGGAAAAAGCCAGGGAGATGGAGAGGGGAAAGCACTGCTGTCACCCCTGCCAGACTGCTGCAGGTGAGGACTTTGGAGTTCCTCAGGAGCTCTTGCCACCACGAAAGCCGTAGCTCCATGAAGCCAGACTTCAGCTTTCCTTTGGAAAGGAGAGCTCTGAATTAAAAATTAGGGGTGCTTAAGGTGTGGGAAGAAGCCACAAATGCCGTGGTGTTGTGCACTTGGGTGTTTCCCTCCTCTTCCTAGGCACTTTCCTTAGATCAGAGGTGTTATGGGCAAGGAAATGTGCTGTGGCTGTGGGATGCCCATGGCCTTTAGGTCCTGCAGGAGTTCCTTTCCTGGCCTTTGGCCACCCCCACGGCAGCTCTGTCCCCTGAGCCAGTGGTGAAGAGGATTTTATCCTCAATGCAGCAGTTTTCAGGCTGTGAGCTCTGCTGTGAATGGCAGAGTCTGTGCTTTGTGTGAGGAGTGTCTGGTGAGAAGCATCTCCACACGTTTTCAGATGTAAGCAAACAAAGAAAACCTGAGTTAGAAGGATTTTAACCAACCTTCATTCTTTACATCTCAGCCTTTTTGTGTGAAAGAAGCCAGGCCAGCTTGGCAATGCTCCTGTTAGATGAAAGCACTGACCCCTCACAGTAGCTTAGAGAGGACATGAAATAATGGACAAATTACCAGCACCAGGAGGGACAGCTTATTGTAGAAAACTGTGGTGTGAGGATCAAATAGCATTTCTGGAGGGTCTTTTTTCCTCTTTCCTTTTTTATCCTTTTTTTTCCATTTAAGGCCAAGCACAATGAAATTGTCTCCATCTCCTGTAGGGAGCCCAGTATCCTGGAAGCCACATGGATTCCCTCCTGGCCAGCCAGCTCTTGGGGATGGCTGTTTCTGCCTCTCTCTTGGGCTCAGTGCTGCTCTGGTAGAACCTCCAGCAGAGCTGGGTCAGAGGGAGCAGTGACTGCCAGAGCAGAGAATTGCTCCTGGCCCCGTTTCACCAGCCCAGGAAGGTGATGGCTCAGCCACTCTTCTTGTTCCATCTTATTCCATCCTCTATTATGATCCAAAGGAATATTTTTTAACAAATGCACCTTTGGTAGCTGGAGCAGCCTGGTGTGCAGTGCAAAGTCAATGTTCTGTTGTCTGGAAATTTTTGAAAATTAGGAGCATCTTGCTGGAAGAACTCAATACAAACAGAGGCAAGAAAATTACTTAGAAAGTTAATGTTTGATAAAGATCTCTGGACTTGCCAAACCAGGAGAAAGCCTTGTGCAAATCCAGGGAAAATTCAGAAAATTTCTTTTGGCAGCATTTTTTTACTGGGACTACAGTGAATTAGAAAAATAGTAGGGAAAAAAAAAGCAACACAACCCAAATATTGGAACTCCAGCCCCTTTGGTCTCTTCCTTGGTGCGGAGGGGAACAGGCACAGGAGTGGCTTAAATAAACTCTTCATGAGTTAGTCCATAGATCCTGATCCAAACCCTATTCTGAGCAGCAGAAAAGCGAACCAAATCATTCTGAAATGAGTCTTGTTTTTTAATTTGACCTAATTACCTCGGGTTTGGCTATATCATTCCTCAATGTGAAGCTTAATATGGATGTAACAGTTGGGAAAGTTTAATTTCAGGCTAGGGTGGTCTGTATAATTAGGGCTGCAGGAATGTGGCAGGGAGGCTGGGAGCCAATTTGCAGTGCATGCAGATGAGTGAGTGGCTGCTGAAATCCTTCTTCATCCCCTGCAGCTGCATGGTTTCCACCCTGGGCCAGAGGGAATGATGGCATGCTCACAGTCTGGGCTTCTCCAAGGCTCTGCTGGTGCCCTGCCTGCTCTTCCTGTGCACTGTGCTGCAATGGCCATGGGGGTGATGGCCCCTGGGCTGCCTCAGGAGGTCCATGACCAAAATCTGTCCAGTTGTGGGGGATTTCCAGGGCTTTGCAGGGATCTGTGGCACTTTGCAGCCGTGCTGATTGAGAGCTGAAGTGTGAGTGATAGAGCCCAGGTAACCATGGCTGCTGAACTCATCACTCAGAACAGTCCTGATGCCAGGAACAAAATGGTGGTGTTGGATTTTGGGGTTTTTCCCCCATAATTTAATCACCTTTTTCCCTTGATGGGTTGAAGTAGCCTTTTCCTTGGTGTTTGCTGGGGTGAATACCCAGGAAACACAATTCCTAATATAAATCATCTTATAAATGTGGGGTCTGCACGAGTTTGGGTGTCTGTGCAGCACCTTGAGATACTTTCCATCCCCTGACTGATGGGAAACCTTCATGGATCCTTACGGAAATCCCAGAGGGAGGGAGGAGACGTGATCCAAGCCCTTATGGCACAGAAGCATGACCTGATTGCTCTGTAAATATTGTCCTTTTTTATGTAGCCCCAGCTTGCAAACCTATTCCAGCCTCAGGAGAGCCCCTTGATGTAGGGTGCCACTTAAGCACCCACTTGCTCTGAAGTGCCTGTCTCGTTTTCTCATGGCAGGTGTGATGATAAAGGAGGTGCTCAGAGCCTGCAATTAGAGACACCAATCTGCAGAAAATATGAGTCTTGGTGGTGAGCCCTGTTCTGTATAATGACAGGCATTAGTGTGTCACACCTGTGGAAATCAGGAACTGGAATTTTCTGTACTGCAGGAACATTTCTGGGGATATTTCAAGTGTTGCTAAGGAAATTATTTTTGGCAACTGTGCACAGGGATTTAAGTACCATAATTGGATTGTTCTTTGATATAATAGACTGGAAAAGATTATTGAATGGATGTGAAATCGGGGAGCTGCTGTTTGAGGTGTGTTTAATTCCCTCTTTACCAGTTTATGAGTTTGGCTTGTAGCAAAGCCTACTGCACACATTTGGATTCCATTCATGGTGTGTTGACTTGCTTACTTAATAGCCAGTGCATTAAAGTACAAAAGCTAACAACTCATTTATTAGGCATTTAGCCAAAACTTGAACTCATTTTATTGTTAGGAGGTGCTGTTGCTAGACAGGCAAATATTAAGTTTGTTACATTGATTTATTTGAATCATCTGTGCCAAACACATTATAAATCAGCCCAGCATTAACTTTGCATAAATTATTTTTTGCTTTAGAGTTTAGTTAGAATTTTTCACTCATTTTGCCATTAATATGCTTCACCTGTGTTTACTACTTTAAAAGTTACACACTTTTTATGTTTATGTTTTTTATGGTTAACTTGGAAAGTTATAAACTCTTGTAAAATGAAAAAATGAAAATAGGCTGATGCTTTTGTCAGTGTCAGCGTGTGATTTTTGTTTGTTTCTTGTAACACTGGTGTTTATTTGAGAAGAGCATTAAATGGGAGTTAAGCACTTTGCACCAGGACTGTTCACCAGCTCATCTCCCTGGGCCTGTAACAGGGGAATCTCCCCTTGGCTGAAAATACCCTTTGATTTGGGTATATAATTCCCAAAGTCCTGTCTTTGGGAGCTCACACTCAGAAGCTGTGCTTCTTCTTTCTCTTGGAGTTGGTCTGTGTGGGTTTTCCCAGGACACTTGTTCAGGGGTTTGCTGTGAAATATTGCAGTCATTAAGGCAAATCACTAAAGCTTTAGCAAAAAAGCTTTCCTTAAAACCAACTGCCAATAACTTGATCTTGCAAAAATGCCTTTTATTTTAATTTTTTTTTTTATTTGGTGTAATTAAGGAACTGGTTTGATTCCTCTGGAGTTCTTGGGCTCAAAAGCTTGGCAGGTACAAGTCCTGGGAAGAGCTTTGCTGCTGGGGGTTGCTCTGCTGCCCGTGTGCTGTGGGTGCTGCATTTCTGGGTTCTTTGGCTGTGTTGGCTGGGGGGCAGCAGCAGGACTGGCAGAGCTCACCCCTCTGATCCCTGATTTCCCAGCACTGCTGAGCTGCTGCCTGAGCTGGAGCCGTGGTTTTCCCTGGGAAATATCCTTGCTCCTGGCACTGGGACAGGGGAGACCCTGCCTGCCCCACAGGCTCCCCCACCTCAGCTCAGGGAGGCACCAGCCTAAAGAATTATTCTGTCTTTTCTCTTGGGAGTTTCCAGTGCAGAGATTTAAATCTGGAAGTGTTGACCTTGGCAGTGAGGGGAGAGTGGAGGTTTTTGGATAGATGGGGTCCTGTTTTCACTCTCCCTCTGGGACAATTTATGTCCATGTTGGTTTTCTAAGTCTCTGACTGGTGTATCTCTTTGTTAGACAAGCACTTCTTAATGGTGTACCAGTTAATTTCTCTAGTAACAAGAGCAAGAAATAAGTTATTCCTCTTTTAAAAAGAGTCATTTAAGTAGGGAATAATGAATGCAAAATGCTGTCATTAAAAATCAGCAGATAAGCTGATGGATCATCTGTCATTCCCAAGCCTTGCCATAAAGGAAAAGTAGACTTTTTTTTTTTTTCTAATAAAAATGATAATGATGAGTATGGAACATACTGGCTATGGATGCCTTAATAATGAAAATTGTTATTTATTCAGTAAACAACACCTTGTGACTGCTGCTTAACAACATCTTGTAGGAGAAAATGACTTCTTTCATACTGAATATTTTCATGTGCTTGCCAATTGTCATCCTAGTACTGTTATGAGCTGTTATGAGTTCCACAGGGCTCCAAAAAGCCACCTCTGGTACCTGTGCTGGTGTGGAGTCACCTGCAGGACACTGTCCCCAGGTCCCTGTGGGCTCGTGCTGGTTTCAGGGGCAGACTTTTGGGGAGCTCAGCTGGTGCTCAGGAAGGCAGAGAGCAGCTGCTCTCTCTGCCTTGCCCACCTTTATTTGGGATTTTCTCTAAATGGGAGGCCCTGCCCCTCTGCAGTGTGCTCAGCAAGGTGACATCAGACTGGGAGCTCCCTGGAGTTCAGTAACATCCAAAAGTTGGCACTTGCATGAAATAAGACCTGTCCCAGCCCAGCATCTGATTCAGGCAGAAACCAGAGCTCTGTTCCTCCCTGCACCCCCTAGAACATTTCTCTTTCCCTCATCTGTTCCTCCCTGCACCCCCTAGAACATTTCTCTTTCCCCCATCTCCCTGTGTTCTCCATCCCAAAGCAGCATTTCCAGGGGCTGTGTCTGAGGATCTGAGCTCCCTTTGAGGAGCTGTTTGCTGCTCCACAATCAGCTCAGCTTTTCCAATTGCTCAAGTTTTACATACATGGCAACCCCAAGCCAGATGAATGTGTTCTGAGAAGACTGTGGTGGAGGGGAAAAGTGTCAACTGTTTTCTCAGAAGCTGAAAATACCAGCAGCTGCCTGTTGATTTGGAGCTATCCAGGCATTTGTACCTTTATTCTTTGCATGAGTGTTGAAAGCCACTGTAGAGCTCCTTTCTTGGTGTTTTACAGAATAAACTCTCTGGTCTTTCTACAATATATATATATATATATATATATATATATAGCAATAAATAGTATAAAGAGCTGGAGAACTGGATGGGTGGGAGCAGGAATTGAATGGAACAAGAAGTTGATCACCTGCAGTGGGACAATTTGTGGTTCAGTGAATTGGTGAAGCTTTGGGGCTGGCAGCAGTGGATCCTGTAGTTTCCCTTGCTTGATGAGGGGATGTCTGCTGGACTTCTTCCCTGCACCTCTTCCTCCACCCCGAAGCTCCAGCAGAGATCAACAGGAGTGCTGGGCTTCTGTGAGCTGTAATTCTGCCTCAGCCATGATTATATGTCAGTCTGCTGCACTCTGTAAGTGCTACTGCTGGCTTCCTGCTGGGAGCACTTGATTAGATTCTAGTACCTTTTATACTGTAGATAAGGATTTTTTTAACAAAGCACAGTAACACACAAAAGCCCCCATTTATGTTTTACTATTTTTCTTCACCCCCCCGCCCATAACTCATGCTTAAATACAAAACTGAAATGTTTTTTGGCAAGCCTGACCTTCCTTAACCCAATCTGTCCTCCCACTCCAAATGAAATTCAATTTCAAAGTCTATTGTGGCCCTAAATTGTAGGATAAGTCTTTGACCTAGGTAGAAATTTTCTACAAAATGTGAACCTTGAGCTGAATTTTGGATTCTCTCTGACGAAATGAATGCTAACTGCAAGTTTATTTGTAGTGCCACTTGTTACATTTTTCATTGTCAGCACGAGCTTTATTCCTCCAAATCCATTGCTGAATGAAAGAAAGCAGCTATTCTTTTATCTGTTGCTGCTGATGCCTGTAATTCATCCTGTTCATTTTCTGTGCTGCTATTTTCTTTGTACGCTTCTTCTCCGGCTTATGCAGCACAGAAAAACTTAATTGCTGAAGTCTGATGTACTCTTCTATTCCTGGCAGCAGTGTAGGTTGCTGAGCCATTATGTGGGAGCTGCCTTCTGGAATGTGAGCTGTGTGGTGCAGTTGGGATGTGGCAGGGTCAGGCCCAGTCCAGGAGGAGCCTTTAATTGCTTTTTGGATGTTTTTTATCACGCAGCCAATTCTGCTGCTGCTGTTTCCTGAGAGCTTTTTGCACGTGGGAAGTTTTCTTTTTGGGGGTCTCATGCTGCAAGGTTTTCCTGAAGTTTATGGGACTTTGATTTTGGGAGATCAAGAGGGGAACTCTGAATTCATACCAGCAGCTGATGTTTGCCAAAAACCAGGAGCAACTCTTTATGTGATGACAAGAAAGACATTACCCTTCATAGCTAATCTAGTTTGGTTTCCTGCTAATCAAAGCTTTATTTGGTTGTTATTTCAGCTTTGGTTTCACTTATTTGCCATAAAACACCAGGACAGTGCTGGTGCTCGTGTACAGAGGGGTTTTATTAAGCAGTGATGATGATGCATATTGACAAGTCACCTTTTCTGTCACGTCTTCTCAAATATTTACATTTGAAATCCCAGACTTCTGGAGTCAAGTGCTTTTGAAGAAGGATTGCTCTCGCATTTGAATGTAAAAAGTAAGATTCTGCTTGTTTCGGCTGATGGAAAGTCTTGAAAATTTCATGAGACTCAAAAATGAGAGCAAAGAGCGAGCAGTTGGAGCTGTAGGAATCCTTGGGAGGGCTCCTGAGTGTGCAGGGTGTGATTCTGGTGTCTGTGAGCTGCTGATGCTCTCAGGGCCTTGCTGGAGGATCACACCAAGGTAGGGAGGGCTTCAGCTCCAGGCATAAATTATCTGTCTGCTGCAAGTGCTCATTGAATTCCTGTCTTGGTGATTAATGATGGAGCAGACAGCAATTTTAGTATGAGCATGCTTAGTCTACCTGTTAATACCCCATGAACACCAACGGGGCGGGTTCTGAGGAGCCTGCCCTGCTAATTAGTATTTCTGTGCTTTCACTAATCACTTGAACTGGGAACTTGGCCAAGACCAACAGAAGAGACTTCCAGTACAATACATTGTTTTAATTTGGTGATCTGATCTTATGCATGGCTCAGTGTTTCTGAAGGCAAAGGCAGAATAAAATCTCATTTTGCATGATAACATATGCAAATCAGAACTTTTTGGTCGCAGATGAAGCTTTGCTTCTATTGACATGGTGCTGGGAAAATGCTGCTAAGAATAAAAACCCACTAAACTTTATTTTGCTGATAATATTCCATTATTGCTTTGTAAGCTACTTTATCCATAGGGCAAAATCTGCCAGAGAGATAAGATCCCATAATTCCTGTTTGCTTGTATCATTCCCTTTATGATTTATAGACTGCTGTAGATGTTCGTGGCATTTTGCAGACATAGAAAAGATTGACATGTTCTTGCCTCAAAAGAACTTAAAAATTCTGCAGTTTAGCAGCACTCAGCACTTCCTCCTGTTTGAATTTCACTTTTAATGGCACCGTATGAAATCACTACTGCACAGCCACCAAATGAAGTGGCATTTTATTTTTAGTTACAAATGTGATGTTTTTCACATATTTGCTGTAGGTCCTAGACTGTCTGTGGGATGGGCTGGAAGGTTCTGTTCCCAGTCCCCCCCTCAACTCTTTTGTATTTAAAACCTTTTCCCACCATTGACTGGAAGGAATTGAATGCCATTTTATTTGCCAATGCTTGAGATGTCACTTTGCTGCTTGACACACTTTTACTTTCTGCATTATGGTCCTTGCAGTAAAATGTGAGTGAAGTCCCACCTCTAGATCTGCAACTTTAGGATTTCCAGGCAGTTGTGTAAAGCAAAATCCTTCTATATCCTGCCCAGGTAATTTCACAGAATTACATCTACAAACATAACATTACAGGCAATTTTCTGAGCCTCATGATTACACTGATTTTGTTTGTCACACACCTGCATGTCCTGACTTGCCACGTTCTGTCACTCACAGTAAACTCTGTCTCTGGGTGTAATGTGACAGATGCTAATGAAGGTGATACAAGACAAAATTTAAAGGCAGAGATACTTCAAAGGTCTTACTTTCACCCCCTTACATGCTTTGGAAAATTAAATTTGTTGAAAATAAAGTAAAATTCTGGGGGGTTTAAGGTGCCACACACTTGACCCTAAGCCTAAATTAAATTCACTGAAATTTTGTGGCTTGCTTTGATGAATCCCAGCCAAAAAGATTTTTGAGCAGCAGACTGGTGGGAGGCAGGAATTATTCAGAGAGGTTTTGTTCCTAAGGAGGTGAGTGAAAAAACTCCTGCTGATTTCTCTGGGAACTCGAGTAACCTGCAATGCTCTCGCCCAGCTCCATTTTCTCAGTGCAAGGCAGCAGCAGGGGTGGCTTTGTCTGGGTTTGTGGCTGCAGTAGGAGGCACCTGGAGGACTGAGAGGTCAGTGGAGTCTGGAGTCTGGCAGCCACCCTGCCTTTCCCCTTGAACAGACCCAGCAGAGAGCACGCAGGAACAGAATTTACAAACTGCACTTTCAAAGGCAGCAAACTTTGTTAAGGACTTTGGGCAAGGAGTCCCACTGCTGGCTCTGCTGTCAGCCCTGAATGCAGCGTTGGAGGGGTGAAATATTCTCCCGTGGAGTGTGGGAATAGAAATTGTGTGGAAATTGCACAGCAGCTGCCCTGTAATTCCCTGACCCAGGGCTTTCATCCCAGGCTTGCTGTGGGAGGTGGCTTGATGTGCTGGGTGAGCACTGCCTCGAATCTCCAGGTGCTTTTCTCGGTGTTTCTTTGCTGTTTGCCATCTCCAGGTGCCCACAAGGTGGGATCATGCTCTGGGATGAGCTTTTTATGCATCGTTGGGGCAGCACCTTCCTCGTGGGCTGTTCTCTCCCTCAGCACCGTGGCTGATCTGATTGTTGCAAGTTTTTCATCCCATTGCTGAGCTGGTGAAACACCTCTTGACTCCTGGTGGCAAATCAGGACTGCCCAGTTGTGTCTTTAGTCGAGGAGGAAACAATTGAAAGGGATTTTAGCAACCCTTCTGTGGCTCATCGAGGCGAGGTGAGCAGGGCAGGGTGCAGGTGGGGGGAAGGCACAGAATGTTCAGGAAGCAGCAGACCTGCTCACACAGGTGCCCTACAGCCTGCCTGGATGGCAGTCCAGCCTGGGGCTGGGGAAGAAGCACCAGGAAGCCCAGAGCAGGCATGTGAAGAGCTGGGCACTGCCACACTCCCTGTGCCATCCCTGGGCACCCTCAGCGTGGGGCAGCACCTCCTCGTGTGTCTTATGGCTGAGAAAACACCAACAAGCAGTCAGAGAGCTAAAGTTGTCCAATTTGGAAAAGCAATCCTTCTCCAGTTAGTAACCTACACGTATCTGTGAAGCACCTCCATGTCTTGGTGGTGTTTTCTGTCAGCTGTGTCTGCTTTGGATGGAAAAAGGTGTTTGCTGGAACCTGCCAAGTCAGGTTGTCTGAGCTTGTG
>JAYDZK010000047.1:12561161-12577383 GCA_034509185.1 Euphonia xanthogaster
TATTCTATATATATTCTATGTGCATTACATATATATTCTATATATATTCTATGTGCATTACATATATATTCTATGTTCTATGTGCATTACATATATATTCTATATATATGCTCTATGCATTATATATATTCTATATATATGTTCTATGTGCATTATATATATTCTAGATATATGTTCTATATGCATTATCTCTCTAGGTGCTTTTTTCTCTGCCCTGGTTAATGTTTGCCTTCCCTTCCAGTTTAGTACTGTACATTTAATATTAGACATTTTTACAGGAGAGAAGAAAAAGCCATGCTAAAATATATTACTGATCTAACACCACTCCTGGTTTGTTTTTCCCTAGAAATGGAATTGGTCTTTAAACACTGAGTTTATAAACTGAGGTTGAGTATCCGGTTTATTGAAGGTCTTCTACTTAAATAATTACATACTAAATATCCTTGCAGCTCATGTTTTCTTATAATTTCCATTTCTTTATCCCTTTACAGTCTTCAGAAGCATTTTTATTTCAAATACGTAACAGGGAAATGTCCATTTTCTCTATTCCAAACAAAATCTAGAAGGAAGAGGCACTTTCCCAGCCAGTGCCTGTTTTTAGGACAGTTTAGAGAGATCTATATTTCAAACAAAAGGGATCATGGTCTGTAGCTCACCTGTGACCTGCACCTGCAAACAAGAGAAAATCACTGCTGGAAGGAGCTCGAAATAGGTCACGTTCCTTCCTGAGCCAGGAGTTCTGCTGGTGCTGCATTGTAAGAGGTGACAAACCAGAGCACAGCAGTGAGGTTCTCCCCCTGATTTCTGGATGCAGAATTTGCAGCACAAGCTTTGCTTTGCTCCTGCTTTGCTTTGCTCCTGCTTTGTTCTCAGGCTCGGTGGGATTCGACCACGTCATTGTAATTTGAAATTATTTGCCATGTGACTTTCTCAGATTCCTTTAGTCTGGAGGTTGGTGGCTAAGTAAGGTACTCAGAGTTTCCTCACTGCATGGAATCACAGAATGGTTTGGGTTGGAAGGGACCTTAAAGATGATTTTGTCCAACCTCTGCCATGGGCAGGGACACCTCCCATTACCCCAGGCTGCTCCAAGCCCCACCCAAGCTGACCTTGAGTTCTACAGCAAGGCATAAAGATATAAAAACACATGAAATAAAACATAAAACCCATGATGGGTTAAAGGGAAAAATGCCATGGGAATGTGTGATTTGTAATGTATGCAGATAAATTTACTCTGGCAAAGCAGTCCTAAATTTTTAATTCATGAGTTTGTTAAAATAGAGAAAGGTAATTATCCTTTTAATTATAACAAAACAGTTTCCTGATTGCCATGGCAATAGTTAAATGTATTTCCTATAAATTTATCATGGTGATTGCAATGACTGTTAGCTTTAAATGATTTTTTCCTTTTCTTTTTAATTATAATGCACATAATTCCCCCCCCAAGGTTAAAGACCAAAAGTGAAGGTACAGGAAGGAAGGACCCCCCTCAGTAACATTCCCAGGGTAACCTGAGCTGCTCAACAGCAAGATTTCCAAGAGGAAATCCAGGATACCTCAGCTCTCCAGCAAGTGTTTTGTGTTCAGCCAGGATGATATTAATGATATTAATTTCAGATAAATTTGCTCTGAGTTGGAGTATTTCATTTTATTGGGCTGGAACAGTTGAAATCCAGAATCCAGTCCATGAACCCATTAAACATTGCCCTGTGAGCAGGGCCTCAGAGGGTTTAGCTGAACAGGGACTTAATAGAAAGCATATAAAAATAGAAATACATATGTAATATATAAAATATAAATATAAAATAAAAATATGAGCACAAACTTTATGCACAAGTTCAGAAATGAGAGCAGCACGGGCCCTTCTCTGCTTGCCCTGTTTGATGCACACCTCCTGCACCAGGCTCTGGCTGCTTTCCTGGGCAGCCAGGGGTGGCAGTGCCTCCAAGACAGAGCCCAGGAATGGTTCTGGAGAGATTCTTTGTGCCTTTACCTTCATCAAAAGCAAACCCAATCGTTAAGCACCCAGGGAATGCAAAAGCAAGGGGAGCAAGTGGTTTTCTTGGTGAGATAAACACAGCATTTACTCATTATCCATAAAATAACAGCACATGCCTCGTGTTCCAGGGGCTCAGGCTGCAGGATGTGTCAGCACTGCCATGTTCCTCTCATTTCCTGTGTATTCATCTGAAAGGTACTGATTCAGCCTCTAATTGCCTTGTTAGACACTTAAAAAAACCCAAAAGCCCCCAAAATCTGCAACAAAACCCTTGAAACTCCTGCACTGGAAGTGGTGCTGTGCTTTGTGTGTTTCGATTTGAATTTGAATCAGAAGAGTTGAAGGGAGCTTGAATTTGCAGGGCTCTGAGGGGGAGATGAATAGGTGAGTGAAGGGAGAAAGAAGAGTAAATAAAAAGCTCTAAGGGAAATGAAAGGCTTGTAATAGACCTCAGTTTTGTGCACCTCTGGCAGCAGAACCATCTGTCCCTCTGCTTCAGACACCTTCCCTTTTATCCACACGCTCCTCTCCGTTTTACATTAAAATTGAAAAAAAGAGAAGAGTTTTGAGGGATACCTCATTATCTCTATTTTGTTTATGAAAACAACTCCCAGAGCAACTTGATGTTTGGTTTATTGCCTGGTGTCTGTGCAGGACTGGGTGGGGAGGAAAACCTTTGGGATCCCTTTTGCAGTTTGCTGTTTTAATTAGAGTGTGATCATCTCTTGGCTGCTTGCAGATCTCCAAAGCAGCATTGTGGCCTGCTGGGTTATTCACTGGACCTTTGCATGATTGATCTGCCTGCAGCTTCTTCCTGTCGTGATTCTTTCATTCCTGGGTGCAGATTTGTGATCCTTTCATTCCTGGGAGCACATTTCCAGTTGGGCTTTGGATGCTTGGTAAATAATGGAACGAGATAATAATGAAATGGAGGGGAGGGACACATGGGCCTGTTATCCATGATAATTTCACTCATAATGAGGATGAGAAAGTAAGATGCTGAAGATGACCAAAATCACAGAATGATGGAAAGGGTTGGAAGGGACCCTAAAGCTCACCCAGCTCCAGTGCCCAGCTGGGGCAGGGACACCTCCCACCAGGCCAGGCTGCTCTGAGGGATTTTCCCACTTTCTCCCAATACTCATTGGAATCTTTATGCAAATAGTTAATGAACTGATCTCATTCCCAGTTATAAGCTGCAGAAGCATTCACACAATTAGCTGTGCTGCTGTAATCCCCTGGAAAACAAAGTATGGGCATGGAGCAGTGGATAAAGCAATGTAGTAGGGAATGACTAATTTGTTTTAATATGCAATAAGTTTAATTGTCTAGCTAATGTATCTTTTTTCCCCTTAATTTTTACAAATCTTTAAAGGATCTCCCTGGGGACCACCAGGTGAGGGCAGGCTCTGCTGCAGCCCAGGCACTGTCCAGGTTAGCTGGGAGTGAGTGTGGAAGGCTTGCCTGCAGTGACACCAGTCTGGGCAGGGCTGTGTACACAGCTTTTTATTTCCCTTCTCTTTGATCCAGTTGCTTGGAGTTTTCCCTGTTTAATGTTACATATTCGAGGTTCATTGTGATGAAATCTGCCTTTTTTTGAGCTACAAAGGCTTTTGGTCTTCTTTAGGGAGCTCATTATGAAGAAAAATCTTAGGCAGCAGATGTCAAAGCTCTGGCTGACCCGGGAGCTTGTTATACCTGGTTTAAAAAAGGGTAAAAAAGTGGTGACAGCACGAGCTCTCCCTCCTTGGTTTGCAGGGGTTGCTCAGGTACTGGAATTCCCTGCCAGCACAGAGAATGATCCTGTCCCTTTGGGCATTTGCAGCCTGAGCCCTTTGCCCGTGGTGTCTTTCTGTGCCCTCTCTCCAGTGGTTTCCTTCCAGTGGGAAGAGCTGAACAGAGCTCCTGGAGGAATCCGGCAGTAAAGCCTGCAGTCAATAAATCCTGAGCAAACATCAACACCTAATTTCCCCTCTGGGGGTGGAATGTGAGAGCAAGAGCGATGAAAGCTGAGAAACAAATGGATTTCCTTCTTGCAGCAGCATTATTTGCAGGGCCAGGGGGGTTTATGCACTCTGCCTGGTGCAGGTTATCTGGGAACCACAAGCTGGCTGGTGGAGGAGCAGGCAGGGAGATGCCAGACCTGAAAGAGAGGGACTGAAACCCCTGTCCCTGTGTTGAAGGGTAGCTTTGGAGAGGGCAGTATTGAAAATGAGATGATGTCTGATGCCAGACCTGCACAGCCACTGCTGTGTGCAATCTCAGGCTCTGGTAATTCCCATCACTTTTTATCCTGCAGGAAGTGCTGGATGCTCAGCCAGGTTTGCTTTAGAGTGGGGTTGGTACTCAAGTGTTTTCTATCCCCTTCTACAATCAGGCTGCCCTCTGGATTATTTTCTCCCCTCTTAATCTGCATTCAACAGACAACTTCAAGCTGCTCTGTCCTGGTATTTAGCAAAGATAAATGATTTTGGGAACGGAATTCTCCCAGTTGAGAATAAAATTATAAACACGTGACAGAAGATTAATAAAAGCCCCAGACTGCTGGGTGGATATTCCCATTACTGTGTGCAAGCCAGACAACATCCTCCTCCTCCAGTTTCCTGGTTTGATAAATGCCTTGAGCTGATGTAAAAATGTGGAGGTTATTTTTAACCCTGGTAGCAGAGCCATCTGTATTGTATCTGATGAAGTTCTGTGATAGAGCAAATTGATTTATTCTATCTCCTCACAAGTTATACTAAGCTTTATGTTATAAATAAGTTGGTTTGAAGTACATGATGTCATTGAGCTTGAAAGTCTCTAGATAAATTTGTACTTAAAGGGTTTGTGCCTTCTGTATAAATTTAAATTGGTGCAGATTGTTAAATCTCTTTTCTCTCTCTGTCTTGTGGACTGCAAACTCTCTGGGGTCATGACTGTCTCTGTAGCTGTGTTTGTGTGAAATACACAGGGGCCCAAAACAAGGCTGGTGCTCCTATACATTACAGAGATAAAAATAAGAGCAATCAAAAGCCAGAGCCCTGCATTGCATGGCAGGATTTTCAGGAGCACCGTGAGGAGCTGGGTGCCCAAATCCTACCCTTTGTTGGGATAAAAGAGAGGGAATTAATGAGGAGCTCATTTCACTTGGAGCTGCAGCAGTCCTGGCTGTAGCAGGGATGAGCCTCCTGCCGTGGCCAGTGTGAGCTGGGGAGGATTTGAGATCTGTGATTCAGTTCCAGGAGCTGAGCAGGGACAGACCCTGCACTTCTTCCCTCTGCCCTGCTCTCAGGGCACGGGGGCCTCTGAGAGAGCCCATGGAAAAGGAGCCTGCAGCTGTGAGAAGGGGAATTAACCAAATCCTGGGAAGAATACACCAAATCCCATCTTAGTTATCTGCTTGCAGAGCCAGCTGAAATAAAGCAGAACTTTGGAGAGAGAGGGATGAAATCCCTGTCCCTGGGTTGCAGGGTAGGTTTGCAGAGACCAATATTGAAAATGAGATGATGCCTGATGAGAGCCATGTACAGGGCAGATTTTGGTGTAATTAACAAGCAAATGAGCAATGCTTTAATTGAGATCTGAAGATTAGAAGTTAAAAGCTCAGTATCCTCTATTCCTTACTGTCAGATAGGAATTTACGTGGCACGTGTGTAACAAGCCATTGCATTTTAAAAATGGAACCATAAAAAAGTTGCTGTGATTTGAAAGCAGCCAATTTACCAGGAGTACAGTTTGCAGCTCTGTCACTTGCTAATCAGTCTGTTAAACATAATAGCCATTCTTGTCTGCAGGCAGTTAATCATGTTGTGAATGCACTTATCAGCACATATTAGAAATACAATACAAGACTTTCCAGCAGAGGAATGGATGCAATTACTGCAATCAGTATACATTTAGCTACGCTCTCATGTTTGTTCTTCCCATTCCCTTTTCCTCTCTTTTTTTCAATAGTCCAGCAGTGACAGATTTCCCTCGTAGAAAAATACAAAGGACACACTTGAAAGTGTTGTTAAACTGCACAGAGGTGCTCGAAGGTGACCTGTCCCACTCCATGGGAGGTGGCTGCTGAAACTTCCCTGGACCCAGCAGTGCTGGAAGCTGCTGCAGTTGGTGTTGTGGTGATGGTTTTCAAGGCCTTTGAGCATGTGCTGGGGACGTGGCTGTGGTGGCACTCACTGGTGGTGGGCAGCTGAAGTTGCTGCATTTCAATGAGACTAAAGGAGCTCAGCATATGGATGAATTCTCTTTTTTATTTCATTTTTTTTTCTGTGCTTCTCTACATCTAAATCGATAGAGATGAGGGATCTCAAAGTTTTTGAAAGGCAATATTGAAAAAGCATGAAAGCTAATTGCTTCCAGCATGACTACCCAGCAGCCAGGGGTGTAAATACAGCTGTCCAAAGAATGCCAGGCCTCGACAAAATCTCAGGATTTCAGCTGAACAATTTTCCAGGGCTGAGCATATTCTTGTATGGGGAGGAAGGGAGTTGGGAGGTGGCGGGAGAAGGGAAGAGATGATGAAATCCTGGAGAGATTCAGAAAAGAGAGGAATAGCAGGAGAATGATTTTGTACATTCTGCTTCACGTTAACCTGTGATGTTGGGGATGTTTTCTGTCGTTTAGCATGACTTGCAGCACTTACAGGAAACCCTTTCATTTGCCTCTGTGTGCTTTGTGGCAGCTGGTATTTTTGCTTGGGTGAAATTTTTGAGAGTAGCAAGGAAAATGAAGAAGCAGAACCGTGCCCAGACCGTGTGGCTGTTACAGTGGGTGAGAAGGGATGGAGCACACATCCAGCACAGGAGGATTTCTGTCACTGCTGATTTTGGGTCGTTTTGCCGCTTTGGGTCATTGCTCAGACTCCCTGAGAGCAGGAGGGATGGAATGTCCCTGGTGTGATGCCCTTGGTGTGATGGCTCCACGTGTGCAGGTGTCTGCTTGGCTTGTGCACTCTGCCCACCCCACCTCAGGCTGGTAAAGGCTTCATGGCTGAGGAAACTCCTTTAAATGAAGTTTTGGGATCGTGTTTTGGCTTTTACCACACAGTGGGTGGGGCAGGCTGGGTGGAGCACCAGTTCTCCCCCTTCCTTTCTAATTATTCCTTTTCAGAGGTTGAGTGAATTAACCTCACTCATTCCTCATTTGTGCCTGCCCTCCTCTGCT
Source organism: Euphonia xanthogaster (assembly GCA_034509185.1). Lineage (NCBI taxonomy): Eukaryota > Metazoa > Chordata > Aves > Passeriformes > Fringillidae > Euphonia > Euphonia xanthogaster. The sequence goes on from JAYDZK010000047.1 coordinate 12,568,309, forward strand.
CGGGCTGTGACCTTGAGCAGTGTCCCAGCAGCTCCCCTGGAGCTGTCACTGTGTTGTCTTGGGTGTGTGCCAGGGTCGTGGCTGCCCTTTGGAAAGGTGACCTGGAGATGTCACAGGGTGCCTGTGGTGCTGACCTTACTTTCATGCCATTAAAAAATAATCGTGGAATGATTTTTAAAAGGAGAAATATTAAATCCACCCCTGTGTGGTTTTTTGTTTGGAGTTATCTTTGTGTGTCTAGGAAAATTTGGATTCATTTTTAGGACAAAAATGATCTTTTGATGGGGTGACTTACATGGGAACTCTTTTTCTGGTGTGAAGATCAGGAGTTTAAGCTCAACTAGCAGAGGGTGGAGGTTCAGGGACTCACTGCAGATGGCTCTTTCTGTTCATACACTGAATGCAGACCCTGAGCCACCCTCTGTTTGCTCAGCTGGATAAATTAATCTTGTTTATTAAATAAAACACGGGAAACTGATGTTTCTGTGCCAGTTTCACTTCCATGTTTTTAGTGTCTGTTCAGTGGGTACCAACAGCGAGAGGAAGAGCTTAACTCTTTTGTAAAACATCATTATCAGCTTTTAAACTAAAACACCACGTGTCTGTCAGGGAGGGTGGGAGAGAGGAGGTCCCATTTGTGTCGATGTCAATGGGCTGCCCTGCTCCCTGCCCTCTCTGCTCTGAGCATGTTGCCACGGGCATTTGTTTCTCAGCACAGGACGCCCTGCACGTTCCCCCTCCATCTGAGAGTGCACTGGATTCAAAGAGAGCCAGGTCTAGCTCATTAGGTGCTTAAACTTGTTTGGAGCTGAAGAGAATGTAGGAGGAGTAAAAGAATTCTTGCCATGCCCTTATTTTGATTTTTTTCTTTAATTATTTAATGCAGGTGACATCACAGCAGACCTATGAGTCCTGTGCAGCCTTTGCAAGCTGTAGAGAGAAAAATGTGGTCTGGTTTTGAATTTCCCCTTTGGTATTCTGTTATTTAGTCATTTACACAGTCTGGCCATTGAGCAAAGGATTAAATTCCAAGTTTTTAATTTTTCCAATTAAGTGTTGAATGAGACTTTTCGAGTGCTGATGGGGAGAGCCCCATTTGTCTGTTCCTGCACCCTGCAGCAGTTCAGGTGTGCTCCTGCCACAGGCTGCAGCTTGGCTCCCTCCTGCTTCCATTCCGAAATTCCCTCTCTGGGGAGTTTACATCTCCAGATCCCCTCTGGCTGATTTTTCTCCCCTGGGAGATTCAGCTGTCAGCCTCAATTGCAATTCTGAAATCAAAACAGCAACTGGATTGCAAGGAGCTCCCTCCTGGCTCCAGGAGGGATTTTCTTTTCCCATGGGATTGGTGCATACAGAAAGCTCTGCTCACCTGATGCTGATACCACATTAGAATAGTTCAGTGTTTAACAGGGCCAGGAATCTTGCTGGAGGTGTGGGCTGAGCTCTTAGGGTGGCTCCGGGTCACTTCCCCCAGGTCTCATCTCTGCCTGGCAAGGTGAGGGATTGTGAGTGTTGGTAAATACAGAACTCAGAGCCTCACCTGGCTGTGCATGCTCGGGAGCTGCCCTGCAGCATCCCCCCTCCTGAGGCTCACAGAGCACCTGGGAGAGGCAGGGATGAATTAAACCCAGAGCTGGCAGGGGAAGGGCAAGGCTCTGCATGAAGCTGTGCTCAGCTGCTGCCTGCTGAGGAGGAGCTGGGCTAAGAGGGGACAGGAAACTCAGGAGTGTGCCCGTGGGGTGGCAGCATGGCCAGCCCGGTGTCACCAGGGATTCCCAGGGAATATTTCCTATCTCACTGAGCCTCTGGATGCCCCTGTCCCTCCCCTGGGTTTTCCCTGAGGTGAAATGTTTTCAGCTTGGCTGAAGTTCCCCGTGCTTTGGGTCATCCAGGCTCTGCTCTCTGGTTCTTGTACAGACCTTTGGAGAGTCTGCAGAGATCTCTGCATGTGAGTTCCTGCTCTGCAAAGAGCTTCTTATGCCACTGAATTTATTATCTTTAATTTCCAGTCACTGGTTATTTAAAAATTCATCTCTGCTTTTTGATGTATTTCAGCTGCTTTCACAGCAATGTTGAAAACAGACCATGTGATTATGGCATGTAAAAATGTAAGGATTTCTCAATAGTTGAAGAAAAATTATAAGCACCATTTGGGCTGTTGATATTTATTAACTGGATGGGTTCCAGCATAAGTCTTTCATCATAAAATCATTCTTGTTTTTCACACAACAATGGCTCCCTCTATATTCGCCTGGCCCCAGTTTCTCACTGGATGTGTTTGCTGTTTCCCAACAAGACTTCCTCCTGACAGAGAATCTTTATTTTAAGAAACACATGACACAGCAATAAACAAGTTCTAAATAGTAGCCAGAAAAACATCCCAGTGCAATCAAAATGCCTTTTTAAGCCCCAAAAGATTGCATGCTGTTCCAAAAGGAGGGAGTAATGACCAAGGTACAAATGGGCTCCCAGTGTCCAGCAACGTTACCAGCAGAGCTCACCAATTACCCCATCCCAAATTCAGTCCTAAAAGTTGTTCTGTTAAAGGTTGACTTAAAGAGTATCTAAGGACTCTTTTACCAGAAGCATTTCTGTGCACTGTCACAAGGGTGCAAGCAAATAAAAATAATTGAAGCAATTGTCTCAGTTGTCTCCAGGGTTGTCATGATGATGTTGATAAAATCAAATAAAGTGGAAGTTATTGCACATTGTTAGTGAGCAGCACAGTTGTGAATTGGCAGTGGAGAAGCTGAAGAGCTTAAAAGGTTTGCTCATTATCTAGATTTATTGTTTTCAGTTGTGGGAAAATGTTGGCTAAGCAAAATAACATCATAATACCTGGTCTTGGTGGTGTGTTTTGAGCAAAATATTTTCTTGTTGTTTTTATGGCTTTTACTGGATTATTAAAACGTGCTGTGTCAATCCATACATTCTTAATGGATTTGGCAGCTTGGGGTTATCCTCTGTAGCCATTTTCTCTGCCTGCACCTCTGTGAAGAGCATGAATTTTTATGGCAATGAAAGAAAACAGAGATCAGGCACCAGAAGATGTTTGGGACAGTAAGGACAACAAAGCAAGTTCTGTGCTAGGCAGCAGCTTTGTGTCCTTCCAGCCTCATCAGAACTGTTCCTGCTGGGAGGAGAGGTTCAGGCTCTGACACCCTTTACCAGCTCAGAGCTGTGTGCAAGCCCAGGTGCCTCCCTCAGAGAGGTGTTTGGGGTGCTGTGGCTGGGGGACACCCCCTGGGTGCTGGGAGGCAGCACTCAGCAAGGCAGGAGGGCTTCATGTGCAGATCTTCATCCTTCAGAAGCTGCGTGCTGCCCTTGGTAGGTGCTTGCTTTCATTTCCTTCACCTCAAACTGCTCAGATCTTCATTTCCTCAGGGGGAGAAGGTCAGGACCTTTAGTCTGGATGTGTTCCCTGACAGGTCCTGGCCACCTGCTGCTGCATTTGCCTTCAGCAGGCACTGAGGGTCTCAAGCACTTCCAAAAGCCTCCTCTTATAAGTGTTTGCTCTTCAGTAAACCACACTTGCAGAATTAATCCTCTTGAGACCAAAGGAGCGAGACCTTTCTCACTCAAGTGTTTGATAAACTAATGTACCTTGGTAATGTGAGGTCACTGAATTCTTACTGAATTTGGTTACAATTTGTCAGAGTCAGAATTGGCCATTATCAGCCTGGAAGAGACTCTCAAGCAACATGATAACCTCACATGCATTATTTTCCAATTTTTCCAATACCTCACGTCTGCTCCATTTGTGAGAGTGTTGTTTACTCTGCTGTGGCTCTCATAAACAAATTGCCATTTACTGAAAGCATTATTTTACGAGCAAATGGAACTTGTGGTTTCCTGTAATAGCCATAGAAGGCTCTGCCTTTTATCAGCTCAGTTGTTGCTGACCCGGGAGTGGCAGCCAGCAGAGCCTTGGTGTGGCACTGCAGAGTGCCCAGAGATGCCACCCTGCACCTCCTTCTCTGCCCAAGCACCCAGGGCAGGCCCTTCAGCTTGGTTAGCAATGCTAATCTTTCTTAATGCTGAATAATTTTGTTTATTTAAGGTAAATACGAGCCAGTTGTGCTGTTGCTGCTGCATTAACACCAGTCAGAGTGTCATTCCATTAAGTCAATAACTCATGTTGGGCTCAGACAAATTCAATTCATTGTTATTTCAGTGCCAGGTGATTTTGTGCTGCTGGTTAAATCCTCTCATACCAGAGCTGTGCTGCAGCCTCACAGAGATCTGTCATTCTGTACAGAGAAACTGCAGCTCCTTTACATGGATGTGTCTATGGGGAAAGCTCTGGGACTGAGCAGCACTTTCCTGTCCTTTATTAGGATAACTCCTTTATTCTGGGGCTGGTTGGAGCTCAAGGTGGCTTTGTTTGGAATGGATTTTCCATTCTGTGCTCACACTGCAGACTGGGATCCCAACCACAGCTCCCAGCTGGGTGTGGGATGGGGACTGGGGCTGGCAAAGCTTGGCTGGGCTGTTTGGGACCTGCTGTAAATGCACCAGACAGGTATGAGGGCAGACAACAGGAGATTGGGCAGAAATCCCAAGGATTTGGGCTTCCTTCCAGCCCCCAGCAGAGGCAGGATCGTGAAGGTACTCAAATAGGATTATAAATCACCATTTGAAGAAGAGGACCTACTTACAGGAGTTTGTGAGAGGAAATAAATCCAAAAAGACCCATGGGGTTGTTTTTTTTTTTTCTCCTCTCACCAGAGAGAAAAATGTGTAATGAATGTCTCATGTCTGAAACACTGGGCTGGATTCATCAAAGGGAGTTAGTAATTACCAAATTGAGAGAATCATGAAGCGCTTTTCTAAATTTGAAAGGCTCATCAAGAATAGATCAGGAGCAGGCAAAATTAATAGTTATGAACTCATTTCCATAGAAATGGACTTATTAGCAAGCATGCCAGCTGCCTAAAATTATAAGGTCTTTTCCTTGTGCTTGCAGGAAATAATCTTTTTTTATAAAAGTAATTTTGACTTTTTATTTTTTATTGCTTCTCTAAAGTAGAGTTTGGCAAAATCCTAAACCGGGAGAAAACTTCACTGGACAATAGAAATATTTAACTGAAAAGAGAGAAAAGATTTGCAAGGGAGAAGTGATTTATAGTCCTTGGATTCCATCAGACTCTCCCCAAGAGTGCAAACTTATTTAAGAGAAAAATTAAATAAGTCTCCAGGAAAAGCAGAAAAATCTTGATAGGGTAAAGTTTGGTTTGACAGGATTTAATGGCTGATAACAGCATGAGTTACAGTGCTTGTCTTTGCCTGTGGATTTTCCCCCTGGGGGCATTTTGTCTGCAGAGGGACAGTGGCCACCAAGAGCAAGGTTCTGCCTGCCCCCAGTTCCAAACCAGAGCAGAAGCTGAAGCTTTGCCCTGGCAGGGGGGAACATCTGCTTTTCCAAGGCCTCTCAGTGGTATGCTGCACAGCCAGGAGAGAGAGGAATTGAAATGCAGGTGTTGGGATGGGAATTTATCAGCTAATGGAGCTGACATAAGTAAATGCTGACATTTGAGGTCTTGATTATGGTTTAATTTATCTCTGGTTTTACTTTAGCAACCTCCATCAATTTCAGTGGGAAAAGGCAGTGGTCTCCCACACGGTATTACAGAGGATGGTTAATAAATTGCAAGAATTATGAATGTAATACCAGCCTTTCCACCAGGAAACCTCTGTAGGATAAGGAATGAAGCAGCCAGTAGGCGAGCAGTAGTCTGAACACGAGAGAAATTCACTTTTCAGGTTTTATCATGAGTTTGTTACAGCTGTAGCCTGGGAAGAAGCTTAGAACAAAGAGGGTGAATCCATCCCTGGGGTGCTTGGTGTCCCAGATACCACAGCACCTGGCATTGCTCCAAGGCTCCAGCTCTGAGGAGAACAAAGATCATCATTTTAGAGACAACTCATTCACCTGCTGGGGAATAGAGTGCAGAAAGCTGAATCCTGGATTGCCCAAGCTGTGCACTCAGGAGAGGCTCTGCAGGTGAAAGATGGTTCAAGGCCATCCCTTGCAGCAGCAGCCCAAGAGGGAAGTGGAACCTTCTTTAATCAATATTCATGTGTCATGCTGCTTAATTGGCTACTGAGACAAAGCAGAAAACCTCTGACAGACACTTGGAGCTGTTTTTCCAAGTGCTGCTAGGGATTCTCTTTGGAACCAGGATCAAGACCTGGGAGGACAGCTTTGTTTGAATTCACCTGTTCATGCAGCTTTGTTTGAATTCACCTGTTCATGCAGCTTTGTTTGAATTCAGCTGTTTGTGTAGTTTTGTTTGAATTCACCTGTTCATGTAGTTTTTGAGTTCACCTGCTAATGCAGCTGCATCTGAGGAAGGTTCATGTGTAAGAGTACAAGGCCACTGCTGTGGGTTCATTCTGGATGTGCAAACAGAAAACCAGGAAAGGAATAACTGAAGGTGTTGTGGGCTGAACTCAAATGCCACTCAGTGGGACCCATGGAATGGATTTGGCATTGCAGGCTGACCTAACCTAGTGTTACATTGGAGTCTCTGTACCCAAATCCTCCACTGGTGGTTTTGTTCTCAGCTTGGAACCACTCCTGGGTGCTTTTGTGAGTGGCAACTATTGGCCTGAACAGGCTGAAGTGAAATTGCAGCCCTAAACATTCCTTGACAGGCCCAAGATCTGAATCCATAGTTAGTGGAAAGCTCATGTCTGTGCTGTGAGCATATTAATTGTATGCAATTTAGATAAAACAAACTGCTGGGGGTGATACACAGAAAACAAGGAAGCTCAGTTTATGTTTTTAACAGAAATGGTTTAATTACATCCCTATTATTATGTAATAAAATTGATCTTAAAAGGTTTTTGCTGGTTGTCTGCTTGGCCACACAGAAGATGCCTTGATAGCTTCTAGTTTTGCCTGGAGGTGGATATTATCTTCTGTCAGCACGGAAAATATTTATCCTCCAGGCATTGAAGCATATGTTTAGGTTGTTTGTTGTCAGAAAGAAAACATGAAAATCAATAATTCCTGCTCAGACTTCTTTCCCCCTTTACAATTCTCCCTCAGAAACATATGGCAAACCCAGATTCTGCCTCTGTGCATCTGGGGAGAGGAAAAGGATGTTTTAAGTCTCTGTTGTCAGCAGCAGCAGCTAAAACTTCTGTGAGCACAGCTCCTGGAGCAGCTGCTTTGGGGAAGGACACACAGACAATGAGTGTACCGTTGGCCTGACATACAGCAAATTCAGATTTTACCCCTAAACTTGAGCACCAGTGGTAAAATCAGGAGTTTCTCCAGCAGGGGAAGCAGCTGGCTCTGCAGTCAGAGCCCTTCCATCCCCTCTCCATGCCCGTGACGTCCATCAGGTCTGGCTGGGAGTCTGGAACCTGCATTTGTAAATATTTGTGTGTAAACTTTGCATGATTTGTAAAACAACTCAGTTTGTGGGGAAGTTTGGATGAGCAAAGGTCTGTTTTCTAAGCAGATACCTGCTGTGGATTGCTGAGTGCTGCTGGTTAAAGCTTGGTGTCTGTTTGCTTCTCTGTAACACAAAAACAAAATCTGTTTTTCTAACCTGAGGATTAATTATTAATATTTACATAGCTTTGGACCTGAGGAAAGTGATAAGAGTTGTTGTTGAGAAAGGAAGCAGAAGTCATTCTTAAATCCATTTCTGACTGCTGTGCATTTACACCCATTTCTTTACTTTTAAACTTCTCTCCAGATGAGGAATATACGATTGCCATGTAATTACAAGTCTGCACCACTGACGAGGAGAATGTTGTCATGAATTCAAAATAGGGATAATCTACCCCTCATTTATTGTCATGTATAATTTCTGCAAATCCATTTTTTCACTGAGATAAAGACCAGTTTGGGTTTGAAAGACTTTTTTTCCCTCCACGAGAGCTCATTTTTGGTAGAACATGAGGAATGGCCAAGTATTCTGTTGTTTTGCAGCATCAAAATTATAATAATGTTGTATTAAATAATTTAGCAACTTCTGTGCACTGCTTTTCCAAGGGTTTGTGGCTTATTCTGTAAGTTCCCTGTGATTATGGAGAATGAATGCCTGAGTTAAATGGGAAAAATGCTTCCATTTCAGGAAACTAAAAGATGAAGTTCCACCTTACTGAGCAAGTTCTGCAGCTGCCCATGTGCAGTTTGATTTAGGTTTCTGTCCATGTCTCAAGCCTGCACATTGAATTTAATGGCAGATTGAATTTAATGGCAGATCTCCTGGCCAGCAGGAGAGAGAAATGAAAATCCACTTGGCTCTCGACACCCCAGTGATGTTGTGGGGAATTCTGCCTTGTTTTCCAGAGCCAACATGACCTCCTACGAGATCCTGCAGATGGATTTTGAGATTGACAACGCCAGCAGCCTGGCAGGGGCCCAGCAGATCACCTGGCAGGTGGAATATCCGTGGGATGACTCTGTCAGTGAGCTCGTGGTGTCCGAGATCTTCGTCAGCCGCACCCTCTTCGTGGGAATCGTGCCCCTGGCCATGGTAAGGACCTGCTCCTGCTCCCTTTCCTGGGGGTTTTTGTGGGAATCGTTCCCCTGGCCATGGTAAGGACCTGCTCCTGCTCCCTTTCCTGGGGGTTTTTGTGGGAATCGTGCCCCTGGCCATGGTAAGGACCTGATCCTGCTCCCTTTCCTGGGCGTTTTTGTGGGAATCGTTCCCCTGGCCATGGTAAGGACCTGCTGCTGATCCCTTTCCTGGGGGTTTTTGTGGTAATCAATCCCCTGGCCATGGTAAGGACCTGATCCTGCTCCCTTTGCTGAATGTTCTTATGGGAATCGTCCCCTTGCCATGGTAAAGACCTGATCCTGCTTCCTTTTCTGAATGTTTTTGTGGGAATTGTTCCCTTTGCCATGGTAAGGACCTGCCTGTGCTCCCTATTTTTATGGGAATCGTTCCCCTTGCCATGGTGAGAACCTGCCCCTGCTCCCTTTTCTGGGGGTTTTTGTGGGAATTGTTCCCCTGGCCATGGTAAGGACCTGCCTGTGCTCCCTTTTCTGAGGGTTTTTATGGGAATTGTTCCCTTTGCCATGGTGAGAACCTGCTCCTGGCTCCCTTTTCT
>JAYDZK010000047.1:12590935-12614065 GCA_034509185.1 Euphonia xanthogaster
GGTCATCAAGTAAAAACAATTTCACATGCTGGGTAAACAATTCTCCAAATCACATTCCAAAGCAGCAAAACATGAAGGAGCTGAAGCTTCCCAGCTTCTCAGGAGAAAAGATCCTGACAAAAGGATTTTTCATAAAATATGTCTGTGACAGAAATCCACTTGACTCTGGCTTTGAGCATATTGCTGAGCAAATGAGTTGACGTTGTTGAAGCTGCTAATAAGGTGGAAAAAAAGGAATGTATGCAAGTTATCCAGAGCCCTGGCAACGCTCCAGGTGTGAGTTAAAGTCACCAAGACACAGAACAGGCCTCGAGTGTTCACATTGCAAAACAAAGAGGACAATTCTACCTTATGTGTAAGAACAGCTGCTTCAGCATATTGCCCTCAAAGACAGCATGTTGAAACAGCTGTCCAAGTGTTCTGGAGGTTAATCTACTCAATTAATCATTGTGGGTTTATTTTTAATGTATAATCATGTTTGTACTGCTCCTTGTGGGCGCGTGAACAAAATATTGAATGTAAAGTTTTAGTCATCGGTGAAACTCCTGTCAGAACACTTGGAGGGAAAAACTCTCTTTGAAGTGACACTGGCTCTTGGAGAGAGAAATGGGGGCTTCCCTTGGAGCAGCTGAAGTCACACATTCCCCCCTTCCCGTGGTGCTGCGGAGGTGAGGGCATGATGTGAAACCAGCAGGTGTGGTTGGTGTAATGAACAATGTGCAGCGAGACTCTGCCCTGGGGAGAGCTGTGTTCTCAGGGTGCTGGGCTCTGAGAATCACACACTCACAAGAAGGCTGCAGCTCCCACCTCAGCTGAATTCATTTTGTGAATGAAACCCCAGGACCTCACACATTTTCTGCATATTATTCGCTGCCACGGAACTGTAAACAGCCACTGTCAGAAAAATCCTCTGGCAATCCATTTGACCAGAAATAAATAAGATCTAAACATCATTCCCAACCTTTCTAAATATCACTGCACATGTAAAAATAGCAAAATCTTTATATATCCCATATCCCAGTGCGCCTTTCATGTCAGTGTTTTTTCAGTCAAATGCAGGGTTTCTGGCTTTGTTTACCCCAAGAGGCCATGCAGAGTAAGTGGGAAGAGCTTTGACAAAAGTTGGAGAAATACAGACTGCAGCAGCTACACTCAGCTGTGCTTCTGAGTCTGCAGTCCTTTCTCCTGCCTTGATTTCCCGGATTATAGGTTTGTTCCCCTCTGGACTGAATTGCAGTGCATGCTGGGGTGAGGCTTTTTAGACTGAAACTCTGGTTTGGGATTCTTGTCCAAGAAAGGAGAGAAACTGAAGGGCACCAGAGCAGAAGTGCTGCTGCAGAGGAGGGAGCTGCTCTCAGAGCTGCTCCTGCCCAGCCTGCCAGGCTGCCTCTGTCCCTGCTCTGTCTCACTTTACCTGGCCAGGATCCTTCCCCTTCTCTTCCACTCCTGTCACCACTTGTCTTTAGGAAGAAATGCAGGTGCAGTTTTATTCCAGGTTGTTCTCCATGATAGCTCTTGTCAGACTGCATTGGATCTGTGTTACCTGAATAAATTGCAACACTGCAGGGAGAAAAATCCCAAACTAAATCAGCAACACCTCTCACAACTGCCTTCCTTAACCAGGAGGAAGAAAAGCAGCACTGGAGTGCCACGTTTGAGAGAGTGTGGCTGGTGGGCAGGGAGCTGAATGCCAGTGCCATTGGACAAAACAATCAAAATCAAACAGAAAGGTGTGTTTGATGTACTTGCTGTGACTTCAGGGGCCTGGCCCTGCTTGACCACTTTGTATCACACTGGCCATGAAAACAAACTTGCAATAACACGAGAGTAGGAAGAGGGAAACACTCGATCACCTCGTTTTGTTTTTTCTTAGAGGAGCCCTTGGGAAGTAATTTTTGGGCTTTTGGAAAATTCTTGCGTAGTAAAGGATCAATGATTTTTGTTTCAAGGTCCTGTTTATCCACTGCCAGCTCATTCCTGTTGCCTGGAAAAATTGGAAATGCAGCAGTTTAAATGAGATACTTGAATCACCATGTTGAACTTGATTTAGGTAAGAGCCTCCCTTTTTGGAGGAACACTTTGAAAACAACCTTCAACAATTACTGCCCCACATCTGTGCCCAGTGGGTTTCAGCACTGAGGGGTGAAATACCACCAGGAGGGGAGGATGTGCCTCAGTATTCCAAGGTGGGGGAGAAAAAGGGAAGAAGCCCAAGTGCTGAGAAGTGGCAGGTGAGGAGAGCTTGCTCTTTTCTGCGTGGTAATTGTGCAGGGCTGCTTCCAAGGGCAAGCACTTGGCAGCTGGGATTCTGTGTCAGGTTTATGGAGCCCTTTAAGTGCAGCACTTTCTCCACCTTTGTTCAATCCTTTGCTAAAATGATGTGTCAGAATGCCAGGGAGACACCTGTTTTGTTCGGCTGTGTTTTCTGCAAAAAGCCTCTTTTTCCTGTGCTCCTCTGTCCATTTAGCAGGAGGATGTGCAGGGAGGGCACCCCATCAGCTGCAGGACAGAAGGGACCTGGCCTCACTCCTGGCCTTCCTCCCACCTTACAGCAGTCAACAATCTGAAACTGGTGGTGCAAAAGGAGAAATAAATGTATTATCGTGAAAACCTGCCAATTTTTAGAGAGAAAGTAAAGAATGAAGGGTTAACAGAGGCCATTTTAAGGGAGATAAATTTCCTTAATGGAGGTGAATAGCAAATATTCCTTTTGTTTGAGCAGTCCAGCAGGGCTGACCTGATTTCTTTCTGCAGCTCAGGGTGTGCTTTTTTGTGTCTCATATTAGGGAAATGGCAGAAAATGGGAGAGGCTTTCCTTGGCTTAGCTCCTGGAGATGAGTCCTTGCACACAAATTGGGTAATTCTCTTTTGCCTCTCTTGCTGCACCCAGTTTATCTCTCTGGAAAATCAGTACTTTCCCCATTTCTCATAATGGAACAGGTTCTGAAGAATCAGATGGGGAGGTTTGAGTTTAAATCATGTCTTAATGACTTCTAAAGGCTAATTATGAAGACAACACTTAGGAAGCAAAGATAGAAGTATTTTTTCACTTTCCTTCTGCCCTTCAGTGTCTGTTGGTGGAAAACCAAGTCAGCCACACTTTCACATCGTTTACAAACAGCTTAAATGAAAGAAAATTAATGCTACTGTGGAATCCCAGGCTGGTCTGAGTTTGGTGCTGAGGTGTAAGAACGAGGGACCAGTTAAAATCCTTTGTCAAGGAAATGTGCTGGGATTCTGATATTTTTTTGCTATTCTAGAACAGTAACTGGGAGACCATTGTCTGTTTACAGAACACTGCTATTGGAAACCAGTAACTCTGTCACTTTCCATTCCTGAGAAACACTGGTGTCATCCCCCTTGCCCTGTCTCAAGCCACCTGTGAGGTGACATTGGAAGCCCCTGGAAGTGGAACACTTTGCAATTGTTTCAGATTAAGAGATATTTGGTGATTTTCCCCTTGAACTCCTGCATTATGAACTCCTATGCCTTATAAACATCAGCTATGCCATTGTCATTTTCCACTTGAGAAGGATGGCAAACAATCCTGCATTCCTGCCTTTCCTTTCACCTGCTGCTGCACTTGGAGCCCTCTGTAGCTCCTTGCAGTCACTGATATTTGTTTTGCTGCACAGCTGAATTTCAGAGGACCTGCCAATAAAACCCCCATTTTCTTCTTATGCAAAAAGGCCACTCAGTAGGAAAGGTGTGGAAATTGGGGTTTAAATTGGTCAGAACCAAGAGCAAGTTTGAGTGTACCCAGAGAACAGGCATGGACCTGGGACTGGGGAACATGGAATCCTTTTCCTCACCTGTCCCTGGCCTGGTGGGATTTCCTGTGCCTCACTTATTTTAGATGTACAATGAAAATAACTAAAATAACTGTGCTGTTGTTTTTGGCAGAGCTGAGAACTGGCCTGGAAGTCTTGTGCAAAGACTAGATACAAGAAGCTGTAGTTTAAATAAATAAGTGCATATCTAATTCTTAGAACAGATGAAATAGAGATGGGAAAAGATGAAAAATTCAATAGTTTGATGCTGAATTCACAGCAGTTTTACATTTTTGTGGATACTTGGTCTTTATTATAGTTACTACCTCCAGTCAGTCACTTTTTAATTTTTTTTATTACCTTCTCACCACTTCTTAACACATTCTTTCATTTGAGGGACTGTGTTTCCTAAAATCTGATGGATTCTGGAAAAATATTGATGTTCTGACAGCAGCAGCTCAGCTTTTGAAAGCCAGATGATATTGTCCTAGTCTGCAGGAAATAAATACACTGCACAAGAGTTCCCTGGGAAATTCAGTCATGAAAACAAAAAAGGGATTTTGCTCTGAACTTGAATAAAATAGAGGTTGTTCTTTGTAAAAGTTGTGCAGGAAAAGAAATAATCAGACACAGGGGCATGTCAGAACAAGGGGGAACGTCACACAAGGTGGCAGACTGACAAATTAAAGTCAAGAACAAAACTCAAGCCAAGAAGAGGCAGAGGAAGGAAGTAAAAATCCTCCAGTAGTTCTTAGATCAGTCAGGAAACTCTCAGAAACTCACCTGAAATAAATCAATGTTCTGATTTGAAAAAAAATCCCATTTTTTAATTTTAGGTTTTTTTTTTTCCAAAAGAAAATACTCTCAAAATTGTCTTCTTTACACTTGCTGTTCATTGAGAAGCTAATTTGTTTTCTCCAAACCAAAAGCATTCCCAGGCAGGTGAGACCTTCTTTGGTGTCTGTCCAGCAGGAGCTCAGAGCTGGAGGGGTGGAAGGCAGCACTCGTTTGGGGGCAGTGCCAGAGCAGGGGGCTCCCAAAATCAGGGAGCAGAGCAGCAGGGAGCTCTGGGCATGCAAGGATAGAGAGGAGGGCTGCAGCTGCTGCACTGGCTACAGGTGGGATGTTTTCTTTCCCCTGCATCCCATCCAGCAGCAGGAGGCTTTATTGAGGGGAGCAGACCAAAGGTGCCCCAAATGTGAGCCTGTGTCGTGGTGGGGATGGTGCAGAGGTGTGAATTTAACTCCCAGGGGTGAAGGAAGCAGCAGCTGTGGGTGGGCACTGGCTTCTCGGGATGGCTGGCTGTGCCACCCTGAGATGTGTTCACAGTCTCTGTTTCAGCCCACCTGAAAGGAAGAGTCGAAGCTCTTCGGTTTTCGGTCTCAGAATTATTTATTGTTCCTTATCTGTAAAAATTTTTCTCCCTGTCCTGCCGAGGTCAGCTCAGCAGGACAGTCCCAGGCACTCTGCCTGCCCCCGGGGCAGTGTTATCTTTATATACTAAAAACTACATGTAACATGTTCACAATTATTTTCCAATACCCATCACCTATGTTAGACAGTGAGCTTCTACCCTAAACCAATCTAAAAGTGCCACCATCACCACTGAAGATGGAGGTAGAGAAGAAGAAGAAGAAAGGCAGGACACGCCCAAATCTCTCCATCTTGTCCCCAATACCCTTATATTAAAAATCCCAAACCCTCCATTTCACACCTTGTGCTACATTTTTATCACACCATTTAAACTGCTGTGGCTTTTAGGTCTTTATGTAAAGCTGGGAATTTGCTCCACGGTTCGTAATCAAACCCACTGGTGCTCTGGGCTGTGTGCCAGGGTCTCTGAGCCCCCTGGCAGGGGTCCTGGCAACTCCAGACTCCCAAAGGGATGTCCTGAGTCCTGACACTGGCTGTTTATAGTTTTGAAAGCATGGAGGGATTGAGATTCTCTGCCCTAATTCTTGACTTCAAGTGTGAAGAGACATCTGAGCCCTTTGATGGGCAATGGGGAGAGGTGAATCTTCCAGAGGATGGGTGGTGCTGGCCGTGGAGTGGCAGGGAGGGAATCACTCCCTGCAGGCACTCAGGGGCATGGAGAGGCTGAGCTCAGCTGGGAAATCACCTAAGCAGGTGAAATCAGTGAGTACAGCAGCCTGGCCCTGGCAGATAGGACAGCCCCTCTTCAGGAATAAAACCCAGTAATTCTTTGGGCAAGGCACAGCTCTCTCCTGCCAGACCCGTGTTCTCCAGAAAATGAAATCCTCCCTTTGCAGGACAGTGGGTGAGAGCATCTCCCAGAGCTCTGTTTAAACTCCAGAATGCACTTCTCAAGTACACTTAATGTGCATCCTGCTCTGGCCAGGACCTTCTCCAGGCTTTGAGCTGTGCTCAGGGGGAAGACATAAACCCCACTCCCTCTGCCCCCCTGCCCAGCTGGAGCTGTCTCCCGTCAGGAGATCTCAGAGGACTTTGCAGTGTTATGGCTGCTTTCCCATGGATCTTTTCCTGCTCCTAAGCAGGTTTTCCTGAGCCACAGCCCCTGGGAAGGGCTGAAGGGAGCAGGGCAGTGTGTCCAAGCAGGGGGAGAAGCCCACTCCCTCCGTGCTGGAGTCCTGCAGCGTGCTGGGATGTGGGGCAGACACTCTGTAATTAATTTGTGCATCCTTCTAGAGCACTGAGCAGCTGTTCTTACAGGAGGACATGGATTTCTGCCCAGGTAGGGCTCGTGGAAGAAGATGAGCACACGGATTGCAGTGCTGAGCTCACGTGATCCACAGCCTTGTGTTTCAGTGCCTGCAGTTTTGCTCTCGTGAAGCTGAAGCCTTTTCAAGCCACTGAGCTGCCAGCTCTCCCATTGCTCCAGGGGCAGAGAATTCCCTCCAGAAAACCCTCCCTCCAACCCAGTCTGAGGAAACATCAAGAGCAGGAAAAGAGTTAGAGAGGTGTCTGAAGGAAGCATTTCCAAATGGCCATCCCTGATGCTGTTAAATATTATTAAGCCTGTGAGACAACCATACAGAGCCAGAAAATTGTCTCTTTGACTGCTGATGGTACTCAAGTGAGTCTGATAATTATGTTCCATGGCAAGGCATGGCCTCCTTAGACTTCTCTGTGGAGAAAACAATGCCTCTGAGGAATGTTCAGATTAATTATTTCATGGCCATTTGAAAGCAATCATTAGTGTATCAGTTTGTGCATTCACTGCTCCTGAGCAGAGAGCTCTGCCCACTTTGTGTCCACTTGCAGGGGATATTGTTTGATTTCAGTCAGAGGGGAGCCACAATTTTATTAAGTCAGAGCGTGATTATGTTCTTCTGGAACAAAAAGGGAAAAAACCAATATCTTTAAATGAACTGAGAAACTCTAAATATGCTTTAAAATGGATCCCAGTCACCTGCTGTTGAGGACTGGCTTGAGCCTGCCAGGAGAATGTTCAGATCCTGCACAGATTTCTGAAAACAGCACAAATTCCAGTGTGAATGGCTGGCAGAGCTTGCCAGACTCTGAGGCTGACCTCAGGCCCTTTGTTTCTTGGCTAAAAGGGCCTGAAACACCAGTCAGGAGCTCTTGCTGCCTGTCCTCCCTGCAGACATTCACCATCAGGTACACAGCAGTGGCTCCCCAGCTCCTGCAGCCTCAGGTGGGCACCTGAGAGTGATGGTGTCACAAAGCAGGTTTGCTGAGGGGAAAGAACCTGAGCCCAGGCTCAGGAAGGGCTTCTGCTCCTGCAGAAGGCACAGGGCACTCTGCCTGACAGGTTGCAATTGCTTCTGCCAAGTGCACCAGGCTGTGTTCTGAACCTTTGCTTAATGGGGGCAGATCTGTTCTGAGTTATGAAAAAAAAACAAACCCCAAACTGCCTCAGGTCACAGAAATGACAGTCTCTGTGTGTCTAATCAGGTTTCACCTTCAGCAGCAGGTTTTCCTTGTTCATCCTACATAAACCTCACAATGAGCTGAATTTCCTTGGTAAGAAAACATGAAATGGAGTAAATCTCATGATTTAGTTTCCATGAATCCAAGAGAGAGCTGGCTCTGTGTGCCAGGTACACTCTGCTGAGATCAGAGCTTCCTTCAGTGGCTCCATGGCAAAAGGACAAGTTCAGAAATGAGGCTCTGCTTTGGAATCTCTGGATCATGCTTTTTTGAGCTACAGCAAATTGTTTTTGCAGTGATACACATCTAGGATAATATTCAATTAGGCTAATGGCTGCTGCCTCCATTGCTCAGTGAGAAGCAGTGATTGGGAGCCTGGCTCAGTCTGCACCAGTTCCTGCTGCACAGCACCTGCACCTGCCTGCCCCTCCTCAGCCATCCTGCAGGAAATAAACCCTTCTCATGGCTTGTATTTCTGTATATTTCATTCCTATATATTTCTGTTTTGGTTTTATTAAGAGACAGAGGATGACCTTTAGCTCGGGCAGGAGAGGCTGCAGGGTTTGTCATTGTCCCTCCAGCAGGATGGATATCCAGGCTGGGCTGAGGAAGCAGAGCAGGGGAATGGGAGTTGGAGGGAGTGGGACCAGGGACTCGTGCTGACACCTGAGACCTTGGGGAGTGGCTGATTCCACAGGTGGCTGCACTGAAATGATGATTGCAGAGTAAGGAAGCAGCTGGAGTTCAGCCCTTTAGTGGGAGAGAGGAAGGAAAGGGAATGAGGAAGGAAAAATGGTCAAAGAATATAATCTTTGCAAAATTGTTTACATTTTTTAATCTTTCATGAACACATCATCCCAGTTGTTTGCTCTTGCCTTTGGGTGACTGAATGGTGTATCTTACCTGAGAGAATGGTGGAAAATGGAGTTTTCTCACAGCCAGGCTTCATTAATATGCATTGGAAACCTAAAACGGTGTTCAGCCACGAGGGGGGAAAACTACAGAATTGCTGTGGATTATAACAATTTCAGCAAAGCATCTAATTTATATATTAAGCTTGCTTAATGGATTTATATTGCCTTGCTCTTTGATCTGAAGCAAAAGGTGGTGAATAATTGATCAAATAAAAAACCCTCCCCTAGCCCAGCCCACACCTCACAATCTGCCCTGTAATCTCCATTTTTGAAGGGATGCCATTTCCAGTCAGAGGAGCTGCTTCCTAAAAGACTCCTTCTAATATTACAAATGTATTTTCGTGAGCTACACTCAGGGGAAAGAAATAATAATGAAGGAATGCAATTCTACAGACAAATGTTCGAGCTCTCTGCCTTCCTCACTGAAGACAGTCATTTCAGCTAAATGCCAAAAGGCATTTAACTGTAGCATTTGTCAGTGGAATAGGGCTGGCTTTAGGTTTCCCTCCTGATTTACAATGGAGTGTTTATTGGGTTTAGTGTACTGTAGCATGTTTTGTTAACCTCTAGAAAAACGCAGGCAGCTCGTGCATTAATCCCAGGGATGGTGCCTGTCAGGGGAGCTGGGCTGCTGGGGCTGCAGGGCCTGCCAGCCTCTGGGGAGGATTCTGGCTGCTCCCACGGGGCAGCAGTCAGCACTGGGCTGAGCTGGGTCCAGCTCCTGAGCTGCTTGCTTGTGAGATGTATCATGGATTTCTCCATGCCTTCATTTTTCAACCAAAAGAGGGTGAAAGTGCTGCATGGGGGAGCTGCCATGGAGCCACCTGCCCAAGGAGCATTTAGGTCACTGTTTAGGTGGTGTTTAAAGCACAATTACTGGGAGCTCTGAGCCTGGAGTTCCTCAGCTGGTTTGTGCCAGCCCATGGGAGTCATTCCCCAGCAATCCCAGCCCTGGTCCGTGCCCAGTGCCAGCAGGGTCTGCAGCCACAGCCCATGGGAGTCATTCCCCAGCAATCCCAGCCCTGCTCTGTGTCCAGTGCCAGCAGGGTCTGCAGCCACAGCCCGTGGGAGTCACAGCCCAGCAATCCCAGCCCTGGTCCATGCCCAGTGCCAGCAGGGTCTGCAGTCATTCCCCAGTGATCCCAGCCCTGCTCTGTGCCCAGTGCCAGCAGGGTCTGCAGCCACAGCTCATGGGAGTCATTCCCCAGCAATCCCAGCCCTGCTCTGTGCCCAGTGCCAGCAGGGTCTGCAGTCACAGCCCTTGGGAGTCACAGCCCAGCAATCCCAGCCCTGCTCTGTGCCCAGTGCCAGCAGGGTCTGCAGCCACAGCCCTTGGGAGTCACAGCCCAGCAATCCCAGCCCTGCTCTGTGCCCAGTGCCAGCAGGGTCTGCAGTCATTCCCCAGCAATCCCAGCCCTGCTCTGTGTCCAGTGCCAGCAGGGTCTGCAGCCACAGCTCTCTCAGGGCTCCTGACACTTCTCCCATTCACTTTTCCTCCCCATTTGTCCAAACCCACCACTTGTCAAACATTTACTAGGGCTGTGTGAAGCATTGATTCATATTTAAATAAAGCCATTATCCCAGCCTTGAGTTCCAGTAGTTTTCTGCTCTTTCTCTTGAGTATTTCTCTCAGTAGTGCCATCTAATCAGCTTTAGGTTTTAATTAAACAGCTGTCATTTGCTTCCTAGTTCTGTTGCGACCTGATGTTGTATTAAATTTTAATTTAGCCTGGGCTGCATAAGAAGTAGATTCCTTCAGACAACAAAGAAATGCTATTAGCAGGTTACAGTTGTAATTAAGAAGAGCTCTGCTGAAGTGCTAATGCAGTCAGGTAGAGAGCTGCAGATAAACACACATAATAATAATAATAATAATTATTATTATTCAGGGATGGAGCCTGTGATATGAATGTGTAGCTTCCACCCCTTCAGGCTGCTGAGCTGAAGGAGCTGGTCAAGATCTGACCTCAACAAAAGAAATGGGGAGGGATTCCCAGTGTTTCACCAGGGGCCTTGCAGTGCCCACAGGCAGAGGGTGGTGCTGGTGGTCCTGGCTGGTGTTTCACTGTGCCTCATGGGAGGACCATCAGCACAATGAGCCCTCCCTGCATCCCAGGTGCTGTCAGGAATCACCAGCACAGGGAGCTGAAGTTCAGCAGCTCTCTTCCTGCAGGAAACTCTGCCATGGAAATGCAAAGCAAGCTTTGCAGAATTTAGATGAAATGTTATGACTGGTTGAAGAAGCACTAAAAGGTCTGTTTATAAATCTACTGGACAGCCAATTAGTTCATATTTCTTCCTCAGAGGAAATATATTTTTGCAGTCTATAAATAGCCCTTAGAAAGGCCTTTGCAGAGCCCATTATATTTGTGTAACACTCACTGCAGGTGTCAGGCCTCTGGGATATTGATTTCTGTGGTGGAGCTGCTCCCAGTGGAGTGCAGGGTTTGGGAGGCTGCACCAGTTGATTAGCACAGGGGGCTCCTGTGTGTGCTGGGAAGCTCAGGACAGTCCTGGTGCTTGTGCTTCTCTCATGCTCATCTTTAATGAAAGGAATGCAAATGCCTTTGGAACTTCACACTGTCCTTGAGGGCATCAAAGTCTGAGTGCAGCTTTGGCACTAAAGAGCACTTGGGCTTCAGAGGGGGCTGGAGGCTTCTGCTTTGCCACACAGGATGGCCAACAGCCAGGTGATGGGACAAACAGCACAAAAAACCAACAAGAGATGGATCAGGCCTGCTGAGGAGCTGGTTCCAATCCACCAAGGTGCAGAGAGCCCTTTAATCCTGACTCAGGAGTGTTTAATCCTGACTCCCTGGAGCTTTGGATCAGGCTGTGATTGACACAAGCGCTGCCTGCCTGACCTGAGCAGCTCACAGCTGTGCTAACAGAGTCTGGAGGTGGAATTTGCTGCGTGCTCTTTGTTTGTGACCTTGGCCAAAATAGATTTTCCCCAGATGTGTTGAAGAACACCATCTATTGTTGGAGAATGTTGGAGAATTGCTCTTTGACCCAGGACCACCAGGTCTTCATCAAATACCTGACATTTGAGGGCTTAGGATATATGGGGTGTTTGCAGTGGTGAAATCCAACTACCTCTTCTCTGACTTGTGGATGAATTATCTTCAATTTCTCTTTGCTGTCCTACAGAACCTTTTTCCACGTGAGGTGCACCTAAGTGCTTTCTTCCACCTGGCAGTGCATTTTCTCCTCAGCCTTTTTCAAATCTCAGTCTTTGTAAAGGATTTTCAGTTGTTTTTTTCACACTTCCACTTCTGTCACATACTTCTCTCTTTGCCAGTGTCCCTCTCTCCTGGCTGGCAGCTGGTTATAAATGAGCCTGTTCAGCAGAAACAAAAACTAGACAGTCATTTACTGTGTAGAACATCTGGTTTGTGCCTCGCAGAGAGCAGAACAAAGCCTGCACTTATTTCCTGAGGTGTTATCCAAAAAGCCTCTCTGCTCAGGATGACTCTTAAATCACATTGAAGTCTGGGTGTGAAGCTGAGCACGTCCTTTCAGTGCTGTCCTGAGCAGAAATGGACTCCAGTGTGTGCTGGATGCTGTTCTGCTGCCCATAAACCTCTCAGGGGCTCTCAGAGGTGGCTGGCACTGCTGTTATTAGTGCTGCAGCTCATTTAATTCAGGCCGCTTTTTGTAGAAGGTTCCGAATATTGATTAATAATACATCTTAGTTGCAAGTATTTATTGGTCTTCTCCAGCTGTCCTTAGCTTGTGGTCAATGCCCATTATTCTCTATCAATCTAGCCAGCAGCCAGAGCAAATGATAGTGAATATATCTCCCTATGCAAGCTGCCATCAAATTTTTCACTAAAATCCATTCCTTCTTCCACCAATTCTAATAATGGAATTTAAAGTTAGATTGGTTGGAAGCAACTTTTTTATTTCCTCCCCCACCCCACCAACTGGCAAGCAATTAGTTTTATGGAAGTTGAAAAATGAAAGGGGATTGATTCAGAGCAGTGTTTCCTCTTGCAGGCTTTTTGGGCAGGGCAGAAGGAATGCCTGTGAAATCCCAGAGCATTCCTTGCCCCGCTTGTGGGTCACCTTTTGGGCTGGCAGTCAGCACTGCTTCTGCACAGGCTGCTCCCCTCCAGCCTGGACCTGCTTATGCCAGCCAGGGGCCTCTGTAGCAGCTCATTTGGAGTAATTAATCAACCTGAGACCGAGAGGAAGGCTGTGAAATGGAGTCATTAGAGAGCCAGCACTGGGAATTCATCAGGATTACAGATAAACGTGGTTAAGTGTCTCTAGGTGGGGAAAGACTGAAAAAATTCTGTATGGATGCACAGTTTTTCTCCTAATGTATTTATGGAGAGAAATGGTCGACTCAGAGCAGAGAGAGCTGGAACAGGAAGGAAGAGATGCTGGTGTGGTGGTGGATCATCACCTCCCCAGCCACTGGCACCTCTTGGGGCAAAGGGCTGGAGGAGCTGCCGACGCCCTGGAGGTCCCACTGAGCAGTGCTGTGCTTACAGATGCCATGGCCCCCAGCCAGACCTGTGAACGGGCTCACAAGGAATAACCCCGTGTTTGTCAGAGCAGGGCTGGGTGCTCCTGATGCAGCTTTTGGCTGAGAAAGCTGCTAAAGCACTGCAGGGACCCGGCAGGGCGCGTGCGAGGGAGGCTCCCACCCCTGTGCCTGTCACTGTCGTGACCCCTGTGACATCCTGGTGGTGTCGGGCTGCTCTGAGTCTCACCCTGTGTTTGTGTGTGCCCCCAGGACACAGAGATCCTCAACACAGCCATCCTGACGGGCAGGATGGTGGCTGTGCCAGTCAAGGTGGTGGCTGTGCAGGAGGACGGCTCCGTGGTCGACGTCTCCGACTCCAGCGAGTGCAGATCTGCTGATGAAGACGTGGTGAAGGTGAGGCACCCACAGGAGTTCACTGTGCCCAGAGCTGGGCTCTCCCTTTGGGAAGGATGGTGAGATGCTTGAGTGTGTCCAGAGGAGGCAACGAGGCTGGGGAGGGGCTGGGAACACAAACCCTGTGAGGAGCGTTGGAAGGAGCTGGGGGTGCTCAGCCTGGGGAAGGGGAGGCTCAGAGGGGCCCTTCTTGCTCTCTGAACCCCCTGGAGGGAGGCTGCAGGCAGCTGGGGTTGGGCTCTGCCACCAGGCAACACTGACAGACCAGAGGGCACAATCTCCAGCTACAGCAGGAAGGGATAGGTTGGATATTAGGAAGAAATTTTTCACCAAAAGGATAACAAAGTACTGGAATGCCCTTCCCAGGGAGGTGGTGGAATCACCTCTCTGGATGTGTTGATAAAAAGCCTGGCCATGGCACTGGGTGCTATGGTCTAGCTGAGGTGTCAGGGCACAGGTTGGACTTGAGGATCTCAGAGTTCTCTTCCAACCTCATCACTCTGTGATTCTGAGTTTGTTCCTCTCATTCCTCCTCCAGCCCCCCCACGCTGGGATTTTCCACCAGCCAGCCATTCCCAGTGCTGGCTGCTGCCCTGGGGCTGAGCTCCCAGAGGTGCTGCAGGGGCCAGGGCTGCTCAGAGCTGCCCAGCTGCTCCTCT
Organism: Euphonia xanthogaster; assembly: GCA_034509185.1. Classification (NCBI taxonomy): domain Eukaryota; kingdom Metazoa; phylum Chordata; class Aves; order Passeriformes; family Fringillidae; genus Euphonia; species Euphonia xanthogaster. Next base: position 12,605,040 of record JAYDZK010000047.1, read on the forward strand.
GCTGCCCAGGGGCTGGTGCAGCCCATGGAGGGAGGTCAGCTCCTCCCGAGGGGTCTCTGCTCCCCTGGGCTGTGCCCTGCCCATGGGTGCAGAGCAGCAGTGCAGGATGTTGGCACAGGGGGCAGGGAGCAGCAGTGCAGGATGTTGGCACAGGGGCAGGGAGCAGCAGTGCAGGATGTTGGCACAGGGGGCAGGGAGCTTCCTTCCTGCTCTGGCTGCATCACCAGCCAGGAGTTTCTTGTCATGAACAATCCTGAGCTGTACCAACACCTGGAGAGAGTGACAGGGACAGAAAATAACAACCATACTGCAAAAAGTAAAATGGGAGCTGTGGGCTTTCAAACAATGTTGTGCTGTGTTTTTGTGGTTTTTTAAAAAAAATATTGTGTTCAAGTGGTTCTGTCTCCCTGACACTGAGATGAAAATTGTGTTGATGTGACTTTACCAAGACTCTGCCTGCCTGACTTCTGACACCATTGCATGGCCTTCAGCTTGTAGCTCATTATAATTATTATTATTATTATTATTATTATTATTATTACTTTCAGACATAAAAGAGGTGCTTTTGAATATCTTGAATATATTAACTTGCTTTATTATGTGATTTGGGGGCGTTCTTGTTTCAAATGAACCTAAAAATTGACTACAGAGAATTCTGTCTGAGGTGGGTTTTTTGGTATTACTTATGGGTTTCATATTTTCCCTTAGGTATCAGATAGGGAAAGAAAAAAAATCCCATTTTCTTTTTCTGGAAACCAAATTTCTTTGAAGGTCCTTACCAGAGGAACAGGGATGAATATCTTTGTTTATAACTAGATTAATTGTCCAAGGAAAAGACTGCCTTGATAAATGTTGCTATTCTTTACATTTTTTTTCTGTGTAGCATACAGCTATTATCTGATTAGTGACTATTATTTATCAGTTGATAAACATGAACAATGAGCTGTATATTATAAACTCAAGCATTAAGTTGTATATCATCAGCATATTGCTGGGACTGTCTTCTTTTTGCACTGCAGAAAACCAGATCCAAAAGATGCTGTGTGGGGACTTTTGTTTTTATTAATTGAGTTTCTAGGACTTGCTGTACTTTGAGAATACTGGACTGAACCACACAGGATTTGCAATGTTTTGTGGGTGTTTTTGGTAGTGACTTGATACAAATCAGGTCTTCATTTGCCTGCTTTAGGAAATGATTGGGTCTCAAATCACTGACAGCAGGCAATGCTCCTGTGACCCTCTCCCATGCCTTGTACCTGTCTCTCAAATATTTGGACACAGTGAACAAACCCAAGAGGTCTCAATGTGGTGTTTGTTGAGTGGATATTGCCTCATCCTGGTGATAGAAATGGGGAGTAATGTTGTTTTTGTGAGAATTGCAGCATACTTGCATGATTTCAGTCACAAATTACTGAGACTGAATGCTGTTCAGGCATAATTTTTTAACTGCAAATATATGTATTGGTTGCAAGATTGAATCCATAACAATTAATTAGCTGAGTTAAAATTTAGTACAACGTTTATGGCCTATACTTTTTCAGAAAAATGCAAATTCCATTTACAAGCCCCTTTGGTAAAGTCAATATTGACTTTGCTTCTGAATTTGTGTTGCCTTTTCTGCATAGGTTGTAGTGCTAAACCCTCTAATGAGAGTTGTCAGGCATTTTGGATCTAATTGCCTTATCTTAAGCTTCTTTTCACTCTTAATTCTGCCTTTATTGTTTCTTTGATGCTGGAGACATATTCCTATTCTTCTGGGCAGAACAGAGTGTTGCATTCTTAACCTTTTATTTCCGTTTAAGAGCTAATGATTTAATAGCCAATTAATGAGACAATTCTTTGATCACTGCTCCAACATCATTATTTTCAGTAAAGACAGTGAATTGAAGCTAGATTAAATAAAAACAGGCTTCCACCCAGGCTCTCGTGCATTTATTCAAAATATGTTTCTCTGGGCAGCGACCTGATGCTGCTCAGAGATGGGCAAGGAGATAAGAGGTGAACAAGGGATTTATTTGTGTGCTTGGGAATCTTCCCTGTTCTCAGCCCTTGAACAGTTTAACAGCTTCCCAAGGAGAGAATAGTTCAGCTCCTTTTTCCAAAGCCTGCCTAATTAGTGGTAAATAGAATAAAACACACCCATGGGTTTTTGACCTTGCATTTTCAGCGTATGATTCTCAAAGGAATCTGGCAGCTGAACTTGCTTTGGTTCATCCCAATCCCTGCTCCCTAGATTTGGACAAAAGTCCTAATACTGACCAAGCCTTCCACTGGAACTGGCTGCCCTCTAACATATTTGGATGGAAACATTCCTGTAAGTCAATGAAAGTCTTGTGCTTATTCCATTATTTAAAAGGAACGTTTAATGCTGTTGGCATTTGAGGGAAAAGATTGGCTTTATGATTAAGGCACTGAAATGCTTCTCAGCATTCATTTCCATATCTCTTGCTGATTTCCTGTGTGACTGTGGGTAAATCACTCATTCCCCTTGGAATCTCGCTTCCTTATCTGCTAACAAGGAGAGGGATTCATCCTTCTCCCCTCCTCCACCTGCATCTTATGGTTTCTACAGCTTCTCTTGACTCTGAATGGCCAAAATCCTCATCCTCACCTCTGTGGTCTCCTGCCAGGGACTCCTCTCTTCCAGGACCTGTGTCCTGCTTTTCCTGCAAACCCTAAATAAATAATCAGGCTGTGAAGCTGAGAAGGAAGAAGTGTGGCAGAGGTTGATTACAGAGGGTTTATTGCAGAAGGAGATGGGCCCTGAGGGGCTTTGGCATGGGCAGCCTTCAGTGAGAAGCTGCAGGCAAGGTTCATGCCCTCCTCTGTAAAAGTGCCTTTAAAAGCCTCAGCTGCAGTAATTCCACATGAAGGGAAATTCTGAAGACTCTGGGGTCTCCTGGTAGCTGTAAACATCACCATCAGCATCAAATGAAGAAATTCTAATGAGGACAGCTCCTTAGTCCAAATGTTTGTCTCAGTGGTGTTCAACTGAGAGAGAGACAGCTGCCCAATTAATTCATCCTTCCATCAGTCATAACTCCATGTCCTTTGCAAGCTACACAGAAAGTGACTGATTGTTCCAATTAATCTCTGCAGTCACTCAATACCTTGCACCATGGACTAATTTAGCCTGGTTTGGTTTTTTTCCCCCCAGGAGAAAAGGCCCTCAGTAGAAGAGCAGGGAGTCAGGGGCCTCCCCCTGCCCATTTGTGCCCACACATGGATCAGTAGGAGCAGGCTCCCCGTGCCCAGCACAGGCACCCTGAGAACAATGGTGTTCAATACCACCCTGTGAACTCCATCTGTGCCAGAATGTGCCTTCCTTGTTATCTTGCTAGAGGAAAGCTCTTCAATGAATTATTTTTCACCTTTTCATAATTTCCTGTCTAATTATAATGAAAGTAAAATTCCAACCGTTCCTGCCCTCTACTTTTGGAACACAAACCTTATCTTGAACTCTCCATAATTAATGGTAAAACAATAGAAGACCTAATTTTCCTGTCAGCAGCCAGCCAGGCTTTATCTAATGTGCAGAAAAAAGCAGTGTAACAAAGGCAGAGAGGTAATAGCTGAAATAGATTAAATCTGAGGAGAGTTCTTCCCTCTTCCAGACAAAGCAGATGAGTGACTGAGGACCTTGTCCAACAGCCCTGGGCACAGGGATCTCCAACCCCAGCACAAAAACTGCTACAAGGATCCGTGGGCAAAGAACCAAACAGGGAAATGGAGGGATGCTGAGCTTCTCCAATTCAGATGACACTGAATTCTTGAGAACGATGCCTTGCTGCAGACTCACAGCACATTCTTGGGACAATTTACAGAAAGAAGAGCCTGCCTGGAGTTGTTAAATACAGCTATTTATGCAGCAGCTCTGAAAACAAAGCCAGAGCTTGTAATTTGCAAGTTCTGCAGCTGCTTTGCCATTGAAGTATGTGATCAAGAATGTGATGGGCTTGTCCATAAAGCAGAGCTAATCTTGTTCCTCCATCTATCATACTTTTGAGTACCTATCCCTGTATTACCCAACAGCTTTATTTTGTGGCCACTCGTGCAGAAATTACCTTCCTCCAGGAGGCCAAACTCTTCCTGGAAGCAGTGAAAATCCTCTCTGCTTGTTTGAATGATGGATTTTCTTTGGTGCCCCTTGGCTTGTTGCACTATGAATTTCGAACTGGATCTTATTTTCTAAGTGATCTTTTTCTTCAGTGGAATGGCTCAGGATTGGCAGCCCTGCAGGTGTGACTGCCCCAGAGCAGGGGCCAGGCTGGGACTGTGTGCTGAAAAAGCTTTGGAAGTGGGAGTGTTTCATTTGGTGAGTCCTTCTCCCTGTCCACCCTGTCCTTTTAACCTCACCTGACTGGTGCCAGTGCCATCAGCTCCCTGCCCTCAGCTGTGAGCAGCCCCAGGTCAGTGCCAGCTCTGTGCCCAGCTGTCCCCAGGAGCTGGCAGGGATGGGCTCTGCAGTGCATGGCACAGCTCCCCAAATAATGACACCCCTGCAGCCTGGCAAAGCCAGGAGCCTCATGGCAGGAACATTCCCCAGCTGAGCAGGAGGATGGCTGGGAGCTGAGGAGTGTTTTTGGGACTGAGGAGTTCTGGTTTAGCTGCTGCCTCTGTCTCAGCAGTGCCATGGTGATGACAGGGACACTCCTGTCCCAGGAGGATTTATTGGCCAGAAGGAGTTGTCTTGTTAAGCATCTTGCCTTTTGTGTCTCTAGGCAGATATGCCTAAGTTAGAGCAGTAATGAATTATCATCGAGCTGTTTGCAATTCATCAAAATTATAAATTAGAGCTTCTTGCAATTTCTGGTTATTTTGGACAAAAAGTCCATTCTCTTTGTCCCCATACAAAGTTCATCTTTATGAGTCACTGGGGGTGGGCAGGAGAGCACATCAGATCTCTCTACAATATGTCTGCTGCTGAATTGAGGATTTTGCTCTTTGTTGAAATATCAGAGGTTCTGACACCCAGGGCACCAGATTCTGCTAATTAGTTTTCTAGCTTGACAAAGTATGATCAGAACAGAGGACCACAGCCACTTACTGCATATTAAAGATTTAGCTTAAAACACTCTCGTTACAACAGGTGGAAATCTGTATTGTTTCAGGACTGTGCCAAGCTAAAACTTTGTGTTTGGAGTTCTATTTGCACACAAACCAGCTCCGTGTAGAGCAATAAGGATGCCAGCGAGGCAGTCGCACAAAATCACATATTGAGGCATTAATATTCTGTATACAGCACACGTTGTACACAGTTTATAGCAAAATATATGTGTGTGCCTTCCTGAAGCTATATTTGAACACACACAGCCTTCAAAGCCAGCTTGAGAAAACAGTGTTTTGTCTGGGAGAAGGATTCGTTGAGAGCAGACCACACCGACATGTGCAATTACACAGATTTCAGCAGAGATGCTTATGGTGTCTTCCAAGGCACCAGCTGCTCCTTCAGAGGAAGAAAACAATTCCGTGGCTTAGCATTTGGCTGCTCTGAGAGCAGAAATGCAAAGGGCACGGATCCCAGTCCTGGGAAACAGTCATTACCCAAACCATGGCGTTGCTCAGCATAAACTCTGAATATTTTATAGTAAGGAATGCACGAGTAAATAAACAACTCAGTCCACGCTCAGCAAAGGCAGCAAGAAGTAGCTGTTGTTGGGAGAAAATGACAAACTTTCATAGGCTTTTTCTCCAGATTCTGCAGGACACAAGCTGTACTTTGTAAACTTTATCCTAGCTGGCCATTTAAATAATCCAATTGCAGCTCTGTGAACCTCATGATTGCGAGGCTTTTACACCTCTTGAGCTATCATTCTGGCTGGGCAAATTCAGATTCCCATTGCCACCAAACCCCTGGGGCCAAGCTGTGCTCTCAGCTGAAGTCATGCCAGCGTGTGGCAGTGACAGGGGCGTTGCAGAGGGCACAGTTTGCTGCTGTGAGAGTTTCAGCAGCCACTAGCTGCCAGCTCTGGATGGAGCAAAGCCCCTCTCTGTGCCCCCCTGATGTGGGAGCTGGGGGAGGTGGGGCTGGGCAGCACACCTGTGGGGGCAGAGCATCCCCTCCTGAGCCAGGGCAGGGCTTGGGGGAGCACCCACCTGTGTGCCAATGCATCCACCCCCAGGTGCCTCCATTTCCAGAGAGCTCGGGGCTGAGGTGCTGCAACAGGAGCAGACAGGACTCGCTTTCCTCATGCAGCAAAGCCAGTTCTTTATTCACAAAGCTCATATTTACAGGGAATATCAGAAGGGACTGTGTCAGATCTCATTGGCTAACAATCCACTGAAACTCAGTTTACAGCCCGTGTGTGTATCCATCATTTTGGGAGTTTTGGACCTGCCACCCCTGTGCTGCCCTTGGAGCCACCCGTGACGTGTCCTCAGGGGTTTGGCAGGCTGTGTTCCCTTCTTGGGAACAAGAGGGATTGTGCCAGTTAATTCCTTTGTAAAATCCACCGGGATGGCTCACGGAGAACCCCCAGAGGAACATAACCCCCCCTCAATGGCCCGTGGCAGGGTGTGGGGCTGGAGGGACGGGTTTGGACAGCAGTGTGCAGGGAAAGGTGTCACCCTTGGCAAGGCCATTTCCCCACCTCAAGGGCAGCACAGCAGCTCCAGCCCGTCCCTGCAGGAGGAAATGGAGGTGGGAGGTGTTGGAGATGTCAGAGCCCCCTCACTCCTGCTGGCCTTTGGTGAGGACACAGCAGTGCCAGGACATTCAGTGCAGCTCCTTCACTGCTAGCACTGCAGCACCAAACATCCCTCTTGCACTTGCACCAGGCATTTGTAATTACCTCTGCATAATTGCGTTTGTAATTATAAATACACGTAATTATGAATGATTGTTTGTCATTATTAAGATATTCTGCTCTGCGGAGGTGGGGAGGTGCTTCTTGCACCTCGTTGGAGCTGGATTTCCTGGCACAGTGAAAGTGGAAGAGCAGAGAGGGCAGGGCAGGGTCACCCTGGGCTCTGTCCCTCCGCAGCTCCTGCGGGATTGGTTCTGTTCCATTCTCAGCTCCTTCCTGCACCAGAGGGACAGTTCACTCCTCTCCTGCCCCAGGTGCACAGCACAAAGGCAGCTGCTGGTGTGAGCAGCAGATTTTCCTTGTTTTTGGTACACAGGGACTTTTCCTTTCCAGTCTCTGATCCAGAGGAGCTCCCTGTGCTTTCCTGAGGAATATTCACTGTGAGTGCTGTCCCTGGAGCACAGCTCAGGGCAGGCACGGGGGACATGGCCTGGCACAGTCCAGAGGGAAATTCCAGAGCCCTTTCCTGGCCAGGGAGCCTCTCCCAATGCTGATCCTCTGTGCCATCCTGGATTAGATGAACAAGGCAGTCCAGTACACTCCAGCCTCAGAAGACCAGAGGAGAAAAGTAATTTTTAGGTAAAGACTCTTGACCTTCTCTCCAAATAATTCTGTTGAAGCACTTGGCTGAATGAATGCAGTTTAAGGGCTGATTTCTTGCCTGTGTTGTCTGTCCTAAAGTCTTTTTTTTTTTTTTACTAACTAATGGATTATTTGTGGCTCAGAGACTAAAAACTAACTGGGAAGACTTATGAATGTCGATGCAGCTCTGTCTAAGCACAGGACCAGAGTTATCTTTACAAAACAAAAGTGTGCTGTTGTGTATCTAAGAGCTTTCTGGGGATTTTTTCTGGTTTTCTGTTGATCCTTTGGGATAATGATGGTGTATCCTTGTGATACTGGGAGAAGATTAAAGACTAGATTAGTGAGGCAAATATTCATGACTTAAGACATTCCTCTTAATGCTGTTAAGCTCCCAAGCTTCACAGCCTGTCTGCTCTTGGCTTTGCAGTGTTGTGGCTGCCACACTCCCGTGGCAGCCCTGGGGAAGGGATGCTCTGTCCCAGGGCAGGAGGAGCAGCACCTGGGGCTCCTTCTCCTTGGGGGAGCCTCGAGAGGCTGACCTGGGACAGAGGCTGGGCAGAGTTGCAGGAATAAAGCAGGGATTTGTTAAAAGGCCTTCAAAGGAGGCACCTTGGGCAGTGCAAGAGCCCAGCCAGGGCTCCACCCAACATGGATGGCATGCCAGGAGTTGTCACACTTTTATAAGTTTTGGTCCATGTCCATATTGGGTTCAGTGTCCAAGTCCAGCTCAGGTTCTGCAGTCCCACCCTCCCAGGCTGCTCCCCTCCATTCCCTGCTGGTTGCACTTTTGGGGCTGGAGCTGCAGCGCTGCCCTTGGCTCTGGGGCTGGAAAAGGATTGAGCTGTGGGACTGAGGAGGGGAAAAGGATTGAGCTGTGGGACTGAGGAGGGGAAAAGGATTGTTCTGTGTGGCTGAGCTGTGAGGAGAGCTGCTCACACTTTCGGTGGAGTTCAGAGTTATTTACCAATTCAGTACAAAATCTGGAAAAGATGGAAGCTCAGACTTCATTCCTGATGAGGGTCCATGCAGGAGCAGCTCAGGGGTTGATGGGCTCCTGCTCTGCTGCCCCGTGCTCCTCTGCAGCTGGGGAAGGCTGAGCTGTCCTGCACGAGGGCTCTGCTCGCCCGGTGCCCTGAGCTTTGTGTTGTCACACCTCTGGAATATTTGCATTCCCCAGGAATGTTGAGAAGCCAGCACGCACAGAAGGGTGGCTGGCTTCAGCAGCTAGAGCTGATCTGCTGGGTTTTCTCAAACACAGTCTTTAGAAACCTCTGTTTCCCCCTGTTAAAATTTTTTTGAAAACTTGAAGGATACGCAGTACATGAAATTGAATGAATATGCATGTAATTGTTTCTTTTTCTTTAATTTCATGGAGCCTTAAATCTTAAATTTCAGTCACAGGGATTAGAGCCATGAATCATGAACATTTAGTTTACTTAGTGCTCAGAAAATTACTTTTAAAGCCCATTATTTTGCAAAGAACGTTACATCTGATGCTGCCTGAGTATTTTCCCCTCTTACTTTTCTCGCCCATCTGCAAATTATTCTGTCAGTTTATAACCCCATTTGTGTGAGCAATTCAGTTGGGGGAAAACAGAGGGGGGGGGGGGGAAACCCCACCTTAGCTTCTCGCTC
>JAYDZK010000047.1:12624475-12635843 GCA_034509185.1 Euphonia xanthogaster
CCTGTGAGGCATTTTAACACAAGCATACTTATATCAGCTATTTCATCACTATGTCTAAGCTTAATTAACAGTAGAAATGCAAACTCTATCTTCATAACAAAGTTTAAATCCATATGAAAATGGATTTTATACGTGTGGTTTTAACGCCACACGTATAAAATCCATTTCAATAATTGCGAAAAGGCGCTATTATAATATGCATCCATAACTCCCCTCTGTGTGAGGAAGGGCTGGTGACATTTGTCGTTGTTTATCAGAATTGGAGGCTGCAATAACAGGCTCGGCCAGGAGTGGCGCTGCCGCAGGAGGTTTCACGTCTTGTTGGTCACAAAATGGCGCCAGCGGAAGTAGGTGCATAAATTACGGAAGTTCACAGGGCGCCGCCATTTTTCCGTACGGACTAGGCACACAGGGCGCCGCCATTTTGTGGGAAGGGCATATTTCGTGCGCAGCCTCTGAGCTGCGCGAATGAGTGTCTGAGTGATTGACAGGCGGGAGGCGGGGCCACGGGCGGGGTCGAAATGGCCGCGGGAGCCGCGGGCTCGGGAGAGCTGGCGCCGAGCTTGGGCTTGGGAGAGAGCGGGTGGGGAAGGGACACCCCGCGCCGCAGCTATGGGCAGTAAAGAAGCGCTGTTTGTGATCTCTGGGTCTGTGTTTGCCATCCCCGGCCCGAAAGTCCCTCCGCCTTCCCGTTCGCCCGTCCCTAGGGACCGCCGTCCTCCCGCCACCTCCGTGTGCCCCTGGCCTGTCCCCGCACTGCCCGAAGCCAAAGCCGTGTTTGTCACTTGTAGAAACAGCGGCGGGCGCCGCTGCGCTCCCCGCGGGCAGGACGGAGCCGCTCTGCGCTCTTTGCGGTGGTTGCGCTCTTTGCGGCCGCTGGCCGCGCAGGTTGCGTACGCCTGCGCTCTCCGCGGTTCCGGGCCCGCCCGCTCCTCCCGCGCTGCTCCCGCTATTCCAGGAGTCCCTCGGCTGTGGGAAGCGCCTCCACAGGGCTGGCATGGCCCCTGCCCCTGGGGGAGCCGTGAGGAGCGATGTCCCAGGCTGTGCCGACGCTGCTGGAGCGGGAGCAGGGGGGGAGCTGCCCCGTCCCGCCGCTCTGGGCCGCACTGGGGCTCTGTGGGGCGCTAATGATCTCATTAGGCTCCTGTGCAGCTGCTGTGCTTTGCTTCTGCAGGCTGGAACCTCACAGGCCCCCCTGCGTGCGGGAAGTTTCGCTGCTGCCGTGTTCTTACAGCATTGTATGGTGTTAGAGTCACAGAGTCCCAGAGAAAGGGATCAAAAAGCGCCCCGGTTCTGCGTTGGGACACTGTTCCTGCACCCAGTGTAAAACACCTTTGAGTTGGGACAGCCATGGATGTTCACTGCCCAGTGAGTGTAGGAGGTCTGAGGCGTCTCTTTGTGATCTGGACATTACATTTCCCATTCTCTCTTTGTGATTAACCCTGAAGAACATAAACCCGACCTGGCTTCTCGCCGTCCGTTTCTCCTCCTCAGCTCCTGGCTCGTGGGTCTCCAGCATCCACGTTCTGCTCCAAACGGTTTCACCAGCATCCAGGGATCCCCAAGTTCTTTTTTCTTCCTTTTTTTCTTTCTTTTCCTTGGGGATTGTTCCTTTCCAGCTCGCAGCTGCAGTTACCTCTGTGTCTTCAGAGAGGTCCCAGCCTCAGCAGTGTCCCCAGCTGGGGCACCACTCGCTGCTGGCTCTTGGCTTCCCCTCTGCCCTGCCAGGGCTGGGGTTGAGGTGCTCCAGATGCAGTTTCGTGCTCAGACTCAGATGTTTATTATTGCTTATCTAGATTACAAGTCCTGACTTCTACAGCATTCTACTAACAAGCTACAAAATGGCCAACTGTCTTTCTCTGCAAGGTCTTTTAAGGCTAAACGATCCAATTGAGAAATGACACCTAAATTATTTTTACTTTTAACCCAATAACTAATCCCTTGTGTCCCGCACTGGGGACTTTTCTGTCCAATTACACAACACCACCCAAACCCATGGGGAAGAAGGAAGAAGAAGGTGAAGAAGAAGGACCAGCCTCCACCCTAAAACCTCCATCTTGCTCTATTCTATAGAATATTGTTAATATCTTAGAATATTACTGTATTCTAAACCCTTAAACTCGGTTTCCACCACAGGATATTACACTCTTCTAGTCAAACTCCACACCCACAATCCCAGTGCTATCAATCAATTTTGGAAGCATCTCCACGGCCTCAGGTCAAATGCAGTGTTTTCTTGTGGGTCTGTGCCTTTCAGCACAGAAAGTTTAAAATTCTCAGCATCCAGCATTCCAACACCTAGACTGATACTTTTATAGCTACAATTAATGTCCATTTTCAGTTCCCTAATTTAGCACCTTTCTTGCCTGCTGACAAGAACATTTGATGCAGCAAGAAGAGAGTCTGAAAAATTAGCTGCTGTCTTGTCAGATATTAGTTATTCCCCTGCTCCAGCCTTGATGTTTATCCCTCCCTCTTTGAGTTTTCTTAATTATTTCTGTCTTGTATTAATTCTCACATAACTCCCTAGATGTGAGCTTTATAGTTTAGAATCTCAACTGCTCATTCAATTAATGGGCTTGCTTAATGTGCTTAAACTTTCCAGAGACACTCGTGACACATTATGAGGGAGGGAAAAAAAGATTCCAAGTATGCTCCATCTCATTTGTGGTTCTCCTGAGCCTGAAGTCCATTTTAAGCTCTTTATCAGATTATCTAGATTTATTCTTTTTATATTCTTGTGTTCATTAAGCATTTATGTGGGGGAGTATTCTCTCCATAAGAGTGACTTCGTTTCCTTTGCCCCATCCCTCATCACCTGGCTTAGCCCCTCTGTAGATGAACGATTGTAGTTTCAGTACATTGAGAAGGATCTGAGAAGCTGACTTGAATATGGCAAATATGGAAGGACAGATCTTTTACTTCATATCTGAAAATTGTCTTTTTTGAGCAAAACAAAGCATCTGCCAGAGATTTTCTCTAATTTTTCTTGGCTCAGTAACCCCTAATCCCTGTTAATATCTGAAAAGATTTGAGGTAAGTTTGCAGAGGGAACCCAGCCTGTGTCTCAGCCTATTCCCCCCTGAAGCCTACGTGAGTTATCTCAGTAATTCCAGGAAAGCAGGATTTAAACCCAGGCTCAGCCAGGCTCCCTCTGGATCCGGATGCCAGAGCCTTGGACAGGTGACACAGAGCAGCCCTGACAGGAGAACAAAGTGCATTCCAGGGACACAGCCACATCTCATCAGCTGTGGGCTTAAAAGATTAAAACCACACTGAAACCATGGGCTCTGTGGGAAATGATCTCCTCTCTCTTCAAGGCAGAATGCAAACCAGATAAAGATAAAATGCACGTACACATAGAGGTGTGCAGGTATATAACTCATGTTATACATGTAAATAAACATGAATATTGTGCATGAAAAATATACATGGCTGGGTCTTTGTGTATCTAAAACTGTACTGTTTGTATAGCTAAAACTACACACACACATATTTATAAATATATTAGAAACCCCTTCCTGACAAAGGACTCCTGTCTTCCAGGATGCAGATTGAATTAGTTGCTACATCATGGTTTTAGATAAATAAGATCTGTGCTCAGGACCTTGATTTTGTGCCAGAAGATCCCTGGAGCCAAGAGGGCAGATGAGTTGTTGTACACAGCCCACACACTCGTTTTAGCAGGGATTTCATGGAATGCCACGAAACAACTATGAATACATTTTGTTAAAACAATTACTGAGAAGTTCTAAAAAATAATGCTTCTGCTGCACTTCTGCTCATGAGCCATAAGGGGATCTTTGTCTTTCAGCATTACAGTGCTCAAGGAAAAGGGAAAAGATTCTGGTTTATGGTTCTGAGTCAGTCTTTTTCTCACTAACATATGGCCCCATTTTTTCCTGGTTCTTTAAGCAAGTTGTAAACATAAACGTTGATGCACATGGAGTTTGATTCATGAAGGGTTTAATTTGCCTAATATAAAAGATTCACACGGGTTATATAACATCATTAAATTATTTTTGTAGTTTCAGTAGTATCCTTTGAGGAAAGCACAACTCTTTCCCTGGGGTCCATTTATCACTGTTTGCTTCTAATTAGAGAACTGGAAATGCAATATGCATGACTTATATTTGCAGTGTTGTCTTAGCACTCATGTATCATCCTTGGGCTTCCTCAGGAACTTTATCCATTTCCTAATTTTTTATCTTTTTTTTTTTTAAGGTTTCTGAGAGCTGTGACTCCATCTTTGTTAATGGCAAGGAGATGAAGAGCAAAGTGGACACCATTGTGAATTTCACCTACCAGCATTTCACCACGCAGCTGGAGGTGACGGTCTGGGTGCCGCGGCTCCCCCTGCAGATCGAGATCTCTGACACCGAGCTCAGCCAGATCAAGGGCTGGAGGATCCCTGTCACCTCCAACAAAAGGTATGTCCTCAGCACTGCCCCACTCCTCACACCTGCCCGGGGCTCTGCTTTCAGAGCACAGCCATTTAAAAATGAGCATTTAAAAATTTTAAAAAATGAGCTTAAAAATTTTAAAAATTAGTTTAAAAATTGCCATCAGCTTTGCAGTCTGCCTCAGCCCTCACTCCAACACCCAGAATGGATGCCTTGATCCTGATCTGTGCAGTGCAAAAGGCAGTGCTTTGCCTGCAGCATTAATCAGTCCCACACAATCTCAGGACGTTGGATCACACATTCCTGAGGAAAAGCACCTGGACCTCTCCTGTAGGTGTAACACAACCCTGTGTGTGTGAGACATTCAGCACTGCCAGACCTCAGTTCCTTCTGCTGGGACAAATAGCAGGGCCAGGAAGGGTTCAGGTGTCACTGCCTTGGACCAGGTGACCCAGGTCTCTTCCAACCCAAACCCTCTGTGATTCCATGACTTTGGGTGGTTGTTCAGTCTGTGCAGACCTGGCTGCTGCACTACTTAGCAGCTCTGAATTCAGTAAGGAACAATTCCTACTGAAGACCACGTTTCCCCAGGAAAAAGTGGGCAGGGGAAAAGGAGGGCAAAGACAGTGGGGATTTTGAGCTCTGATCCCATCATTCCCTACTGGAAATGCCCATTCTGTAACAACCATCATTTGCAGGATGGAGAACTTCCAGTGTTGGTGGATTTCAGGTGAAATTGAAAAATATTAGTGGGGAAAAGGCATGACACCAGCTCAGATTTAGAACTCAGTGAAAAAGCCCTGCTGGCAGCAGCAAGGGGAGGGGTAAACACTGTGGCTGCTCCAGCTAAAGCTCTCCAGTGCCCAGGAGAACATCTCAGCTACTGAAGAGCCTGAAGAACCCAGACAGCAGTGGAGGAGAACAACACTTCATAAGGGCACAAAATAAGGGAATAGCACACAATTTGTAGGGTAGTCAGATCATGAGCTCCAGAGAAGGGCAGTGACTGACCTCTCGACCATGTGGGTATTTTTCTGGCTATGACAGAAGAGGTGATGAGAATCTGGCACAAGAGAAGTTGCAGTGTTTGCTTCAGTGACAAAGGCAGGAAGAGCTGTGCTGGGTGAGGAATGAGTGGATTTAAGCTGGCTGCTTAAATCTTCACAGAACTTCCCTCTCCTGCCTGTGCTGTCCCAGCCCTGAGGCACAGATCCTGCTGAAAGCAGTGGGATTTTGCTGAGCACACAGCTGCAGGATTAGGCTGGTGTTTATTGCAGGAGCAGACATTCAGCCCTGCTTAGCAGTCGTGGGCATTCTCAAGTTAAACCCATTACAGGCAGCTCTGGAAATTTCCCCCCTGGTGTCTCCTCCTGATTTATTTGGCCAGCTGAAATAAAGAGAATGGTCTGAGAGTCTGCTCTGCTTGCAAGCTGGCAGCCTTTGCTGAGTTTTGGTGCAGAGCATTTGCTGCTGCTTGGATTGCACTGGAGCTGCTGGCCCACGTCCTGCAGGCATTTTCCAAAGTGTGGACTCCCCCTGGAAGGTCCATGCCCACGTGAGCAGCAAAGGTTTCAACAGGAAACAAATGATCTCTCCTTTTATTGACCATTCATGGGGATTTTTTAACTTTGCAGGCCTATTCTGAATCAATAGTTCAGAGCCAGAATTAGTTGTGCTCACGCTGACATTTACTTTGCACATAAGGTTTCTTACATTTCCTTTATTTTTAGATTTGGATGGTTTTTACCTGAGATTTAGTGGCTTTTCATTTTGGCTCTTTTTTATTATTATGACTTTTCTCTTTACTTTTTAATCTGCTTATACCTCCACCTCCTCCTATGTGTTTCCCAAAATCCTAAACATGGGGGAGTTTTTATGAGTTTTTAGGTGATAAGCTGAAGCACTCAAGACATTTGGACTGCAGTCAGGAGCTGTAGGTTTGAAAGTGAGCAGAGTGCTTTTATCTTTGCAAAAACCCCAAATCCAAGCATTTCCCAGCAGGTGAAGCCATAGCATTGTGTTGTTTCAACTTCACCTTCATGTGAGAGCCAATATTGGCAATTTGCACGAGGTTTTTGATATCTGTCCTTGAAGGAAACTCAGGGATTCTTTCCAAAGTCCCTGACAACAGGCTTAGGCAGCCTTAAACTTGGCCCAAAAATCAGCTAAAACCATGTCACTGTTCTGGTCATGGCAGGATTGCAGTGTGGCTTCTTCATAGCTCACCTCAGCACAAACAAAACAATTTTCCACTTTGCTCCTGTCCCGCAGGGTTGGTGTCCTCACACCACTGCTTGTGTTCTCAGCAGGAGCTGAACATTGCTATAAAGTTATTCATCAACATACAGCAGGTGAAATGATGGAATATTTTACAGGGATTGTGCAGAGACACTTCAGCAACCTCCAGAGTTTCTTTCATCTCCTCTGGCTGCCCCGGGGCCTCGTTCCCACCCCCACAGTGTGGCTGGCTGAGCCAGATGGCAAAATAGAGCTGGGTTTACAATAATCTTTTAAACGTGTTTATTGGTGCTGTTAGCAAAAGCAACGTTTGTGCATCAGCATAGCGGTTCTTCTTCTGACACAGCTGCTCTGCTTCAGACCTGAGAGAGTTTATGTGCCCCAGATCACATCTGTTCTTCCCAGTGATGGCTCTCGAGCCAATAAAACGTCTTGCTGCTCCCTATAACCCTGTCATGTTTGTAAAATTGTAAAATACATGTGATTACAGACATGTTTGCCTCTCTGACTTCTTGAATCATTTCCACAAAGCCATGAAGAAAGCAGGCTCTTTACAAAACTTTTTAAATGCCCCCTGCACAGTTTGAACTGTGGTGGTTTTTAGCTGGTCTGAACTGCTGCAGGAGCAGGAGCTTGTCAGAGAACAGAAAGGAAAAGACAGGCTGCTTTTAAGCCAGAAACTGGAAAAAAACCCCAATCCCTCTCCCCTGTGAAAGAGCAGCAATACAATTTACCAGATCAGCCTGCAAATATATGGCAAATCTTTAATATCATCAGGAGAACTTGATCCCTGGTGAGTGCTGCTGCAGACAGGAGGAGCCTCCCTGGGCAGGTGAAATTCAGCTCCACCATCATCTCCTGAGTGGTGCAGGGAAAGAGGTGCCTGAGCTAGCACAGGCTGCACAAACCCCCAGCCTCAGCAAACAGTAGGTGTATATTTAAATTAAAGTCAAATATTAGACTGTAGAAGAGGTCCAGCCAGACTCTGCTAGTCTAACAAGAACATTTATTTCCATTCCTCATGCATCTGCAAAATAATTACCTTCTTCTTGAGGCTCCTGCACCAGCTCTGTGCACACATATTTACATGGCATGAGTGGCTTCAGCTTGCATTAATAGGAATTGCATGGCTAAAGTCTCACAGAACAAACTGGAAATTTAATTTCAGTAAATATTTGCAGCTGAGATAGGACATTGTTTTCAGGAGGCTCCCAACAGCACCAGCACAGGCTTCACTTCAGGCAGAGTTTATTGAGCTCTGCTTTGGCCCTGTCCAGTTCTGGAGACAAAAGCAGCAAAGCTGGCCTGGGTTAAAAGCAGGAGAAAAGAAACTGCTTCAGTGAAACCCTCAGTGAGTGCTGCCCCTCAGAAGGGAAGCTGTGAAATTCAGTGACACTGGATTCAAACCATGGCATTGGTGGGTAACAGCATCTGCACAAAGCTGGAACACGCTGTAGATTTGCTCCTTTACTTAATTGAATTTAATGTCCTTTGGAGATAAGGCCTTGCAGGTTTTTGTTAATAGGTAGGCTGTATTTTCAAGATCTGTGAAAGTACCAAATTACATTTCTTCTTGAACTGTGAGCTGTGAGTGGAGTTATGTGCAGCTTATTTCTGTGGCTTCCACTAAATCAGCTTCTAGTGGTTTGTAATTTGTATCTGAGAGAGATTTCTTTTTCAATTAGGGGTGTTGCAAATGTTTTTTAAATATATGACTCTTTGTAATGAGTATTTCAAATCCAAACCCAGCAAAACTGATTTTTTTAGGGTTGGGTTTTTTTTAAACAGAAAATTAGCATCTGGCCCAAGAATGTGATGCCTGGTTGGAGAGGGGTGCAGATTAAAAGAGACACACTTCAACTGCTCAGAGACAAGGTCTGTAACGTGGAGCTGACAGATCACTGATTAGATTAGTGCTTGCAGGCACCCTTGGAACAGGCTGCTGCTTTAACTCAGCTCCCTGGCACAGCCTTTCTCCCTGTGAAATGTAAATTAAATGTAATTCTGGCAACCTTGGCTCGCTCCAGAACAGCAAAAAACCTTCCAAGCAAGTTTGCCAAGCAGCAAGAAATAGGGTAAGGAGGACTCTGAGAGATTTTCAGAGATGACCAAGGGGAAAAAAGCACAATATGCAGCAATGGCTTATGTTCACCAGGACTTGTCTTGAGCAGGAAATGAGCTCCCTGCTTAATGAAGGATTTTAAGCTTACTGAAAACACTTTAATGAGGAGTTTAAAGGGAACTGTGCAATTCACTGGATCTCAAACACTGACTTACTGCCTAAATCTTGATTTTGTGGTTTTAAAGTGGAAAAATTATAGCCTTTGTTAAAAATCAAACCAGAAAGAACTTGAGTTGAGACCTGGCAAAGCAGACTTGCAAAGCTTGTACTGAAAATTCAGACGCCTCCCTCTCCTCTGCACTGACAAAGAACGTGCCTTGCTCATCCTGGGCTTTGGAGAGGCTTTTCTGATGCTCCACATTTGTCTGCCACAGAAAACATGTTTCTGAGGAGAAGTATATCAACATCTCTAAATATTTTTGTGCTGAAATGGAGCCTTTGCATTTAAGATACCCCAAGCAATGGGCTGGACGTGAATCATCGTTTTGTTGTGGTAAACACTGGCTGCCCACACGGTCCCAGTCCTGGAAATAAGGACAGGAGTGCTCCCTCTGTGCCCCTGAGCAACAATCCTCCCCTCTGGTCATTCCACAGCTCATATTTATCAGCTGGGGCCGAAAAAGAATTCCCTCCAGTTGTTTGGAATAGATTTCCTCTTGGACAATCCAGCAGTGCAAAGTTTTAAACAGTGCAAGTAGAAATAAACAAGCACATAAATAAAGCTAACAGCAACCCATTGGATCTGAATAAAACATCGACTCACAGAATTGTTTGGGTTGAAAGAGACCTTAAAGATTATCTTGTTCCAACCCCTGCCCTGGGCAGGGAGCAGGAAGGGAGTTGTGTAAATGATGCTGGGGTGGGTGTTGAATATGTGAACATCTCCTGCCAACCCCACCACGCTGGCTCTGGCTCTCCTTTCCCATAACAAGGCTGGTTCCCATCAGTTCTGTGCTCTTTTGCCCCAAATCCCACGAGTGCTCCTTACCTGAAGAGCTTTTGCACATTTTTCTGCAGTTCTGCACAGGCACTAATGTTACTGTCTGTATTATTAAGAGAGGGTCAAAGCCCAAAATCTCAGAGCTGAGCTTGGTCCTGCCAAAGTCTGAGATTGTTCAGAGCTGAGTTATGGCTTAGCTGAGCTGGAGAGGGTCAGAACACAGGAATAAATTGAAAGTGGGACATGAAGGAGTTCATGAATTCATTTACAGCATGGATGGATATGGACCACAGAAACTCAATGAACATTCCCCTTCTAGAACTTTCTTTGTGGCTGTTTTGCCAACTGTGAGCTGACTTCAGACTGACACCAGTGCTGGGAAGGAGAGAACAACTGAAAGTTTCCCTGAAATACCCAGCTAGTCAAACTCTGTAAGAGCTAATTTCTTTGGGAAATATAAATCCTGGTTTAGTAGCCTTCCCCCTAACAATTCCTGTTATTCAATGATGTTTCACTCAGCAAGTAATGATGGACACTTGTTTTACACACACAAAAGCAAAAGGCACCACAGACCATTTACTTGAGGCTGAATATAAATATTCAGCTAACAAGTGATGCATTGAAAATGTATTTCCAGTGGATTAGGTTCTGTAACACTGGGACTTTCAGTCATTTTGAAGAGCACAAGGGGTTTTCTTAGATATGTTTTCAGCTTACTGGCTGCCAGCTTTGTCATAAAACAATTTATAACAAAAGCAATTCTGTTTTATAATAGTTTTTCATAGCTGCTATTTCAAAGGAGGAGATAAAGGGACCCAGTAACCACAAAACTACCTCCTGCAATACTTTGAAAAATGAGAGACTTATCCTGTATTTCCCACCCTTGATAGAGAGGTGGCTGCAGGCTCAATAAATACAGGAGGGAGGGAAATTATTTCTGAGCAATGAATCCAGAGCATGGGGGTATAATGAGTAAAAGTGTGACCACCCATTGCTTAATACCTGACTTGGAAGAGATAAGAGGATCCATGTGTTTGTGCCAGGCAATGAACATGAGAAAAAAAAATATATTAAATATTGGTGGCAAACTGGGTCTTTAAGCAGACAAAAAAGTCTGTGAGGTGTGACAGCAGTGCTATCATGTACAATCACTGTGGTGCCTTCTCTGAGCTCTAGGGAAAGCTGGCTTATTTCACAGGTTCGATTTTGAAAGGGGGACAGGTGGAAAATGTTGAAGGAAGTGTGTCTAATGCTGCAGGTGTTCCTGCACGGTGTAATCCGAGTGACCCTGCCCTGAGGGGGAGCCTCAGTGCCTGAGTGGGGCTTTGGGGGCACCTGCAGCCACTGCATGGCTGAGCACAGCAGGCACTGCAGGGACTGCGGGAGGTGAAGGTAAAATCAAGGTGTCTGCCAACAGCACAGGGATGGAGAGAGGGATGGAGGAGGGATGGGGGATGGATGAGGGATGGATGGATGAGGGATGGATGGATGGAGGAGGGATGGGGGATGGATGGAGGGATGGATGGATGGATGATGGATGGATGGATGATGGATGGATGGATGGATGGATGGATGGATGGATGGAGGGATGGATGGCTGGATGGATGGATGGATGGATGGATGGATGGAGGGATGGGGGATGGACGGATGGATGGGGGATGGATG
>JAYDZK010000047.1:12635852-12648321 GCA_034509185.1 Euphonia xanthogaster
ATGGATGGATGGATGGATGGAGGGATGGATGGATGGATGGATGGATGGATGGATGGATGGATGGAGGGATGGGGGATGGACGGATGGATGGGGGATGGATGGATGGATGGATGGGTGGATGGATGGATGGATGGATGATGGATGGACGGACAGATGGATGGATGGATGGATGGGGGATGGATGGATGATGGATGGATGATGGATGGATGGATGATGGATGGACGGACGGACAGATGGATGGATGGATGGATGGAGCACAGCAGGGGTGGGATCAGCTGGATGCCTCTGCCTCAGCAGGGAGGGCCAGAGCTGTTACAGGAGATGGGAAGGGAAGAGCTCAGAAATACAAATGTTAAACGATGGTAAAACACCTTCTCCCACCTGATGAGCTGCTACAGCTGCCCTCTCCTCAACATTTCCTTCTGCTTTCCTGAGCCCTCTGCTGCCTGGAGAACGGGCAGTGGCTCCACTGGGATCCCAGCAATGCCAGGCACATTTTCAAGTTGCCTGGAGGTCCCTCTCACACAAAGATTTACTGGAAGAAGCGACTGTAGCTTTTAAATTGCACAGCAGCAGAAAGCTGCACAAACATCCAGCAGGATTTACTAACCTGCCCTGACCTCTGGCTCACCCCGCAGCAGGTGATAACACCAACACTGATGACAGCGAGCGTGTTGGTGTGGGGTTTTTTTCCTTTCATGAACAGGATGGGACTGCTGGGAGAGGTTCTTTGAGCTTTTATTGTAGAGCAACCATTACATGGTTGAGACAATGGGAAGATGGTAGCAGCTCACATTTTGTTAACAGCAGCTAAAGATTTTTTTTGTTACAGAGCACTTGGAACACTTTTTAGCTAATAGCACATTGCTAAAGCTTACAGACAGCTGTTCCAGCCAGTCACTGGGAGCACACCTACGCCTGCTGCACACAATGCTGGCTTGTCTGCTTTCTGTTAACAATACACAATACTTCATTATTAAGCTTAAAACCTTCTACTGTCTTGTTAAGCATATTTTCTGCAGTCTTAAGGTCTATCTTAGCCTAAAACTCAAGATAGTGTTTTATGTCCTTGCTTGTTATACCACTGTAACTTTTACTTCCTTCAGACCTTGCAGCTGCAGCTAGTTCTGAGTTTCTCTGCTCTTCCTGTTTCTAAGCTTTTCCAGCTTTGTGGAAATCACCTTAGCTTTGCCATTTCCCCCAGAGGAGGTGCAGCTGGAGCTCTGCAGGCTAACCAAGCTGGCTGTGTTCACAGGCCCACGCGGGACAGCGAGGATGAGGAGGATGACGAGAAGAAGGGCAAAGGCTGCACCCTGCAGTACCAGCACGCCCTGGTCAGGGTCCTGACACAGTTTGTGGCCGAGTCCTCGGAGCTTGGAGGCCACCTGACCTACCTGCTGGGCTCGGAGTGGCAGTTTGACATCACTGACCTGGTGGCTGATTTCATGAAGGTGGAGGAGCCCAAGGTGGCCAAGCTGCAGGAGGGCCGGGTGCTGGCGGGGCGTGAGCAAGGCATCACCACGGTGCAGGTACAGCCCCTGCAGCCCCAGAGGGGGCTCAGGCTCACACACACCCTGCCGTGGCAGGGCTCGGGGTTGGTGAGGAAAATTCACTGATCTCAGGGGGAAAAAGAAAGAAAAAAAGCTGAAGAAACGGGCGTGAACAGAAAAGGAAGTTTGATGGGGTTTTCATTGTGGCTATTTGTCACTTCCATAGGATGCCCTGAGGTGAAGCTTTAGTTGGGATTTGTCCATCTTAGTGTGACTGGAACACGGGGGGGATTTCCCTGGCTGGTGAAAAGGTGACGTGAGGCACATGGCCAGCTCCTCTTCACTTCAGTGGGACCATATGAGCATAACTCATATTTGGAGTTAACTCATAGCTCATCTGGGAGATTGTACCAAATATCTACATGCACTTTTACATGCTTGAACATATTTGAAAAATTAGTCCTTTTATGTTCACAAAACCGATCACATGGACACAAAAATAATGTTCAGACACCTTTCAGAGTGTTCATGTTCCCCCCTAACCTCTGTCCAAATTCAGGCACCTTCCTGAATCAAAATTAAGGAATAGAAACACTGGGGCTCCTGCAAACCCTTGTAATGTTTTGGTCACACTCTGGAGTCAACACAGGGATTTTAGGGCTCAGCTCCCTTCAACCTGAAATAACTGGGATAGATAGGTCAAGGGATTTCTGCTCTTAAAATGTCTCCCTCCAGTGACCCTAAAAGAGCAGGAAGCTCCTGTGCAGGGAGCTGTGCTGCAGGTTTCTCATGTTGGTTTAGACAAATCACACCTCAACTATTTTGGGCTCAAAGCAGCTGTTTCTGTCCCCAGGATAAAGATGAGTCCCTTTCTGAGCATGCTGGAAACAAGGTCTTAGAGCAACTGGCAGGAGTGTTTTGGCATTGAAAAATGCAGGCAGGCACCCAGTGGGATTTCCAAAGTTCTTTTGCAAGTCTCACTTTCATTTCATTCAGGTCCTGTGTCCCTAGAAAGGCAACAGGCCAAGTTCCTATCAGCCAGGCTTTGAGCACTTATTTATCCCCTCACTGAGTTTCAGTGTTAATCAGTGGCTTACACTCTGTCCTGTGCTGCACTGCGTTAACAGGGAGTTTTATAGACCCCACAAAAATGACTTTCAAAAAAAACCCAACAGATCCATTTAATTTATTCTACATTATATAGATTTTGTCAAGATCAAGCTGCAATTTTGAAGTGATTTGTTGTTTTATTAAATTATTTTTTTAGATAAAGTAATTTAGCAGCAAATGAGTGTAATGTCTTGGGGGAAACATCAGCTCTGGCTTAGACATGGACGTGACAAACCCAGGGTTGATCTGGTGTGCTGGTTAGAGACCAGCCTTGCTTTAAAACACTTCCTTGCTGTTTCATGCAGGGTGCTTCCTTTCTCCTCCCAGGTCCTGTCCCCTCTCTCGGATTCCATCCTGGCAGAGAAGACAGTGATAGTTCTGGATGACAGGGTGACCATTTCTGACCTGGGGGTGCAGCTGGTGTCAGGCCTCTCTGTGTCCTTTCAGAGCAGCAAAGGAAATAAGAGAGCCATCCTTGCCACCACCTCTGCCCACGACATCCTGCGCACTCCCAAGCAGGTATGCCCCAAAGAATGCATCCAATTCATTTCATGCTCCCTCTGCTCTGGCACAGGAATTTGCTGTCAGTTTTGGGCAGCAGATGTAATGAATCTATGGCTGTGGAAAGCAGTCACTTCTCAAAGTAAAGGCTGTTCATCTTCCTGACCCCTGCACAGTCACCCCGGCACTCTCCAGAGCTGCTCCGGCGACCTGAGAAGGGAAAGGAAAATTTCCAGAGCACAGGGAAAGGGATGGACAAGTCTGGGAATGCACAGTGCCAAACAAACATGGATGTGCCACAGAAGTCTCCTGTTCTGTGGGGAAATGCAGCCTAGCTGTGCAAGCAGGGCTGGGAGTGCCAGTCCTTAATTGTCTCACAAAGTCAGCTCAGCCAAAACGACCTCTGGCCGCAGGTGCAGAAGTTTTCATGACTTTCATTGCTGGAAACTGATGAGTTTGTGCTTACTTTGAACCGTATAATCTGAGGAATTAAATAGCTTTTAATGAGACCACAGAACAAATTCTGGATGTGGTTTTTTAATAGATTTCATAGAGCTGAGGTTCTACATCAGTGCAGAAAGTGTAACTATATTTTTTGCACTAGCAATTCGCAGCAAGAAGACAAATTGGTGTGGTGAAAACATAAAAATTGTGGTTTTTATGAGTGTTTCTGTAGTTCCCAGGAAAGAGCACAATCCCTTTTGCATATTGCAAGTCCTGCATATTTGAAAGCGTGACAGAAAATACAAAGCACTGCACTGAGATGTGTTCTCCTCCCAGTTTGTTCCATGGGCCGGATGGGCTCGCTGGCCCGACACATTCCAGCCCTGCTCATTGCATTCCATGAGGCCCTGGAACTGCAGCATTAGAGAAATTCCCCATTATGAGTCCTTTACAAACCTAATTGTCCGTGATGTTGGGAATATGATTATTTTCATCATAAGGCTCTGGCATTCAAAAGAGGCTTCTCACTTCAGCCTGAGAAAAAAAGAATCGTCAATTGTTTTTTCTGGCACTTTTATTAAATTTACATGAGTGTTTCTTTGATAGTTCCTGAAGGTGAGCTAAATGCCTCAGTGGTCTAGAGAACACAAGCCTGCAAGAAAATGAGAAGCAGAGTACACATTTCCATTTTCTTTAAGAAAACAAACCAAAAAGAATCCCCAAAGTTAAACTCTGTATCTTTTTCAGACTTCAACAACAAAGTGTCTGATTTGTGCTCTCTCTCTCTCACCTGTTTTCCCCCTCATCCTCTCCCCACCAGGAGGCTGTGGTGAGTGCTTGGGTTCTGTTCAGCGACGGGGCGGTGACGCCCTTGGACATCTACGACTCCAAGGACTTCTCCATGGCCATCACCTCCCTGGATGAGATGGTGGTGTCCTCACACCAGAGCCT
Organism: Euphonia xanthogaster; assembly: GCA_034509185.1. Lineage (NCBI taxonomy): Eukaryota > Metazoa > Chordata > Aves > Passeriformes > Fringillidae > Euphonia > Euphonia xanthogaster. The sequence continues at coordinate 12,640,349 of JAYDZK010000047.1, forward strand.
GCAGTCCCTCTGGCCTGTGGTGGTGGCAGAAGGGGACGGGCAGGGGCCCCTGATCAAAATTGAGATGGTGATCAGCGAGCCCTGCCAGAAGACCAAGCGCAAGAGCGTTCTGGCCGTGGGGAAAGGAAACGTCAAAGTGAAGTTTGGTCAGAAGGATTTGGACCAGAAGGGGAGCACCAACGACATCGATGATGTGGAGAAGGGTTTTAAAAGCCATGCCAGCAATGCCATAGAGAAAGCTGCAGAACAAGAGAGGACAGCACAAGACTGGTCCAAAAACCACGAGGATGCGTCTGGCCCTGAGGACAATGCAAACAAAAGCACAACTTTCATCTCTCCCATTGATCAGGAGTCCCTGGAGGATGGCCAGCTTCAAAACAACCCAACTGCCTTCACAGGTTTCCCTGCCCAAGTAGAAATACCAGGAGAAAACAATCCCAGTGATCTCTCATTGACTTCCAGAGGATTGACAGACCTGGAGATTGGCATGTACGCGCTGCTCTGTGTTTTCTGCTTGGCAATCTTGGTGTTTCTGATTAACTGCGTGGCATTTGCTTGGAAGTACAGGCACAAAAGGTTTGCTGTGAGCGAGCAAGGCAACATCCCCCATTCCCATGACTGGGTCTGGCTTGGAAATGAGGTGGAGCTCCTGGAAAACCCAGTGGACATTTCGCTCCCATCAGAGGAGTGCACCACCATGATTGACAGAGGGATGCAGTTTGAAGAAAGCAACTTTCTCCTTAATGGGAGCTCTCAGAAGACTCTTCATAATCATATCCTCAGATCTTCTGAGTACCTTTGTGAAAAAGAAGTTAAAAGTGAACCTATAAATCCTTCTGGGCCAAAGCAGAAGCGAGTAAAGTTCACTTCATATACAACAATACTGCCAGAGGATGGAGGCCCCTACACCAACTCAATTCTATTTGACAGTGATGATAATATTAAATGGGTATGCCAAGATATGAATCTTGGTGATTCCAAGGAACTTAGGGACTATATGGAAAGACTGCAAGACAATATGTAAAACTACTTTCTTATGTTTGTAATCACCTTTATGCCTTCTGTTTATGGATGGTGGAGCAGTCAGTCCAGTCAGCAATAGGAACAAGACAGCCCAACCCTGGAGGTCCTGAGATGATAACCTGATGGCAGAGAGCAGGTCCAAGAGGCTGGCTGAGTTAATCCTGTTTCACCACAAACCAGGATGTGCCCCTAAAACAGCTCCCTGTAGGTGTTGGAGGTGTCACACACGATGGCTGTTTCTGTGTACTGCCTGGTCCTAGCAAAATGCTGATCCAACTGCGCTCAGACTCAGAGGAGACTCCATTTGTTGGTCATCTCTCATGGGAAATGGTCAATCAGAAAACAAAGGGATGTTTGTTTGCATTGATTTTTTTCTAGTCGTCGTCCTTTGTAAAGCACAGTGGACATTTCTTGCTCACAGCCTGAGAGGAGGCTCACGGAAAAAGGGATTGGAATGAATCTCATTTTATTGCCTATGTGCAATGCAGCCAAGTAGTCTTATTATTTTTACAGATATAAAAAACCCCATGTGGTTAATTTCTTCTTATATTGTTTGTGAATTTTATTTGACTTAGGGAACATTAAATATTTTCTTTGAAGGGGTTTGGTTTTTTTTTGGTTGTACCAAAGTGTAGTACAGTAATATTTATAATGATTTGAGTTTTTTATTCATCTGCTTCAGCCCCCAGAGATACCTCCTTCATCACTGATTATCTTCTTCCTTTCCATATGGGTCGTTAGTATTTGAAACATAGAAAGGAATTAAAACTCTTACTGGGAAAGGGTTGTGTCTTCTTACAGGGAACTGTAAATATAATAATAAACCCTGGAAAATAAAAATCAAGGAGTAGCCCTGGGTTCACTTTTGTCATTGCTAATATGAAAAAATAACCTGTAAAAAAAGCCCAGCACATACTTTAAAGGGAAATGCTTTGCTGAAACAGTAGCTTGGCTGACAATACATGTTATTATCTGAGTGGGAAAGGCAAACGTGGCATTGGAATGCATAAAAAAGTAGGAAGGAGAATTTCCTAGGAAATAAGCAAAGCTTGGAGTCACTGTTACTCTGTGCTAATGAATCCATTGGTGGTAGAGTTCAGCAGGCCAGAGAAGGTCATGCTCAACAGCCTTGTCTAAAACATCCCTGGCCATGAAGCCATTAAAGAGAAAAACTTTACACCATTTTCATTAAAAAGGGAAGAAAAGACACATTGGGACTGCAGCCACACAAGGGACTGTCCAATTTTATCAAGGAAAACAAAGCTGCCATTTCATATGCATCACACCTGGTTTTTTGTTGAAGGATGACTGAGATAAGTTGAAAATTACAGTAAGGACAAGCCTGAATCTACAGAATCCTCAAAAGCCCCAGTAAAGCATGTGTTCTTGTGATGGATCCTGTGCAATAACCACAAGAGCCAAATTACAACTGCCTTACACACTGGAGTTCCCATCCTTTAGGTAGATCAAAGCAAGATTTGAATTTATATATAAACCAGAAAATGGTGGGAAATCCTGCATTTGGGTCCTAACCCACAGCTGGGAACACATTTAATGTAACTGCTGGAAAATACAGGAATTTTAACATTGAGACTAGAAGTGAGGACACCAGGCTTATACAAGTGACTAGAGACTTGCTGTTGCTGGCACTGAGCTGCACAGGGAGGAGATGGCATCTGTTAAAATCTAATTTTGAGGAGAGAAAATAATAGAGCACAGACATGCTTCTGTTTCATAAGGGATGCAGCACTTGTGCATCAGATGAAGTCTTGGGTTGTTTAACAAATGTTCTCTCCCCTTTCAATGGTCCAGGAAATAAGGAAAGATGAATTCCTACAATGATCCTTATCACTAACAACATAAAAAAAATTCTTTATAGAATTTAATTTCTCTTTCCAATGCATTGTTTTGTATTTGGCCCAACCAGAGAGCAGAAGAAAAAAGCCCCCTATTTACTATTGTTTGCACAATATACTGACCCAAAGTGACCACAAATTGATTTAGTCTTGAAATCAGAGGGAGCTCTGCTGGCAGGTGCAGAGGGCAAAGAGCCCAAAGAGCAAAGCCTCAGTGAGCCAGCGAGGCCATGGAGCACGGAGCTGCTTCCTCATGGAAACCTTTCCTTCCATGCCACTGAGGCTCCTCATGGAAACCTTTCCTTCCATTCCACTCAGGCTCCTCATGGAAACCTTTCCTTCCATTCCACTGAGGCTCCTCATGGAAACCTTTCCTTCCATTCCACTCAGGCTCCTCATGGAAACCTTTCCTTCAGCTTCTGCTTTAGGTTCCATTTTCTTACGGAAATATTTCCTTCCACTCCTGCTTTGGGTTCCACCTCCTCATGGGAACCTTTCCTTCCATTCCCACTGAGGTTCCATCTCCCCATGGGAACCTTTCCTTCCATTCCCACTGAGGTTCCATCTCCTCATGGGAACCTTTCCTTCCAGCCCTGCTGAGTGAGGCTCCAGCAGTGCTGCAGGCTCCCTGCTCCTGTCCCTGCTCGTGTCCCTGCTCGTGTCCCTGCTCCTGTCCCTGCTCCTGTCCCCCAGCTCCCAGGGATGTGCAGGTGTCCTGGGCTGCTCCCCTGCCTCACCCACAGGAGCAGAGGTCAGTGACTTCACTCAGCTGGAGAGTGTCCCTTGGAGGATCCCAAAGTTCAGCTGGCACACCGGGGTGTCCCTTGTCCCTGCCCTTGTCCCTGCTGCCCAGTCCCTGGCTGTCCCTCGTGCCTGGACACTCAGGGAGGGGCCAGAGCCACCAGGGGACACCTCTGGCCTTTCCAGCACTTCCCTGGTGCTCCTGGGTCTGGCTGATCCCAAACCCACTGGGGGCAGGAGGTCACAGGTGCCTGGGGCTGTGTTCCATGTGCCACTGGGGGTCAGGTCCCAGCGTGGCCAGGGAAGGTCCTCGGGGAGGGTTTGGGTGGCTCAGTGGCTGAATTTGGGCTGGTTTTAGAGCCACAGAGGTGTCCTCCTCTGCCCGAGGTAAATGACAATTCCTGCCCCCAGGAAGGAGCACAGCTGATACTGGGAACCAGTTAAACAGTGGAACTGGGAACCAGTTAAACGGTGGAACTGGGAACCAGTTAAACGGTAGAACTGGGAACCAGTTAAACGGTAGAACTGGGAACAGCTGTCCACAAAAAGACCCAATCCTCAAATCTTGCAATGGGGGGAAAAAAGAAAGATCTGCAGGTTCATAAATTTTCTTTTTTTTTTTCTATCACATGTCAGCTCTTACATGGAAAATGGCAGTACAGCCATGGAAAAAAAGCAATACAAAAAAAGAGAGAAGAAGTGGGAAGAGAAAACTCTCTATTTTCAGTAAAACTGGGATAACACCAATAAAGTGGAGTTATTTTATCCTGGTTTGAGCCTTTGTGCTACTTCTTGTAAGATGGAAGGAAAACGTATTCAACATGAATATATCTGATGCAAAATAGTTCTCAGTTGATCAGTTCCTTTTCAATTAGGTATCTCAAATTTTAATTTCAAAATTATGGCATACTCTATACATTTAAGCAAATTCAATTTTAAATTATTTTAAATGCCCCCTCCCCCTCGATTTTTCCACTCACCTAAATATGTTTCAGTGTTGCTGTTAAATACAATATTTTATTCATGGAATATAGAATATTCCACTTTGCTGTTAACTGAACAGCATTTACACATTGATAAAAGAATCTCTGCTTTTGAGAGAACAAAGCAATGGTAGCCAAGTGATCAAAAGGCACAAACTGTGTGTGTGTAAGGATGGATGCAGGAAAGTGGAATGGTCTGGAAACAGGAGCAGATTAATTAGAATCTGCTTCAGGAGGTGCCTAGGGAAGCAATACCTGTGATTCCATAGCAAACAAGCACCATCTCTAAGTGCTGTGGGCACAGAGGGGTTAATGGCACACGGGGAGCTGCAGACTTGAAAAACAAAGCTGATGGCAGCCCCCAGCCCCGCCAGGGCAGCTGGGACAGGAGGGGCAGCACAGCACAGGGAGGGAGGGAGAGCTGCAGCTTCCCAGGGCCAGAACCTTCTGTTCCTTTCCCCCCACAGTGCCCAGCCAGGGCTCCCTGTGCCCCTTCCCCACCCTCAGGGACCCCCGAGGGACCCTGCCAGCTCTTGGGGCTCCCTGTGCCCCTTACCCACCCTTAGGGACCCTGTCCCTCTCTTGGGGCTCCCTGTGCCCCTTCCCCACCCTTAGGGACCCTGCCAGCTCTTGGGGCTCCCTGTGCCCCTTCCCCACCCTCAGGGACCCTGTCCTGCTCTTGGGGCTCCCTGTGCCCCTTCCCCACCCTCAGGGACCCCTCAGGGACCCTGCCCCTCTCTCTCCCACCATCCAACCCCCCCACGTTCGTGTTTGGAGCTGCTGGCCCTTAGCTCATCCTGGGGAATGTACAAGGAGTCCTTACAGCCATAGGCAGTGCAAAGAGTCCATCAGGGAATGGAGGAACCCTTGTCTGGCAAGGTGGGCTGAACACCCCAGCCAGGAAATGCAGATTTTTCCCAGCAGATGTGCTCTTCTATGGATATCAGTCATGTGCACTGCATTGAAATACACGAGGGTGTATTGTGAAATGCATACATTACCTGCTGAATTATAACACTGGAAATGTATATACATCACACCCCAGATATTTATACACTATAATAAGTCTTAGATGTATAACATAATGAATTCTGTACAAAATAAACTGTAAGTTAAGACAATGAAACAGAACTTTTATATCTGTGTAATTTGTATGCTGATTAAGTTATTCAAGCTTCAGTTTTCATCTTTTAATGTGCCCTTTAAAAAAATACTTATTTTCTATAGGCAGATGTCTGAAATAAAGACTTGAGTCTTCAGAAGAGAAGCAAATGAAAGACTGAAAGAAACAGATTTTGCTGGAGAAATAAAAATAATGTTCACGTGGTTGTTTTTTTTTTAAAGCCATTTGGTGTTGGTGCTGGTCAGGGTGAGCTGCTGGCGGGGCTGAGGGTGATGTGCCCCTGCCAGGTGAGCAGGAAGCAGCAGGGAGGATTTCTCCTGTGTCCCCTTCCCCAGAGCAATCCCTGCATCCCACAGCCCAGGGGTTTGCTCCCCTGCTCCAGCCCTGTCCTCCTTCCCCTGCCCCAGGAGCAGAGCCTTGCAAGGAGCACATTCAGATTTAGAGGAAAAAGGCACAAACCAAACCTGTCCTTGAGCTCTCCAGTGGGAAGGTCAGAAATTGGATTCAGTCCTCTGAATCCTCTGAAGCTCCCATTAGACTCCAAGAGCCTCAAAATTCCTAAGTGACCCCTGAGCTCCTCATGAGAGCTGCAGGAAAGCCTCTTGCTAATGCTAAAAAAGGGAATTGGAGCCTCAGGTGTTTGCTCCAGGTGTTGGAAACTCTGGCAGAGCCAGAAACCCGGAGCCCCCTGCTAGCTCAGGAGCTGGGGCTCCTCAGGCACTGGGAATCAGCCCCAGGAGGCACCTCCTGCATCCTCCTGCTGCTTCCAGCTGCTCACCCCTGAGATCTGCCTGTCCCACTAATGGGAGCAATTTGACACCACCCGAGTGATTTAATGAGCACTGTGGTAATTTCCAATGTATTGAAATGTGGGTTTGGATAAAGTCAATTGGACAAATGGATGGAAAAATGTGATTTAGGAAGTGCCTCAGAGAACCAGCTCTGTGGTGTGCTTTGGGCACAGATCCCACTTGCTGCCCCTTGGTGTTCTAAACCCTGAAATAAGAAATGGTTTTTATAAATGACACTTCTTGTGTCCTGGCAGTTTGGCCATTACTGGGACACTCATCCCTTAGCAGCACCTGAGGGCTGCCAGTGCCTTTACTCACACCCAGAGACCAAAAAGCTGTCACAGAAAATCAGCCTTTTGCTCTGTTTTATCCACATACACACTGAACTGCCCCAAACACCTGGCCAGGGGTAGATTTTAACCACCAATGCCTGTGGAACTGGAAATAATTCCCTGCATTCTCCTGGGAAAGAAACAGCCCAATGGATACAACTGGGTTTTTCGTCCTGGAAAGGGAGCCCTGAGGATCTGGCAGACCTGCAGAGTGGTGTTTGTCACAAATTAAACTGGCCAGATCCTGAAGGCTGCCTCAGCTGAAGCTCCCACCGGCCTGGTTAGGAGCTGGACTGGGACAGGAGCAGTGGCACACAGTCCTGGCTCTGGGAGGATGGAAAATCCCTGTGTGACACAGCCCCAGCCCTGCTGCTGTGCCTGGACCCTGCAGGGCTGGGGGGCTGAGCAGATTCTGGAAATGCAGCCACGGGGAAAAATCAGCAATTCTGCCCCCTCTCCATGCTGTCCTTGCAGCACAACTCTGCATTCCTATTCCTGCCCCACAGACCCACCCGGGCAGGTTCTGCAGGGTTGGTCACTGAGGGAGTGGAATTGAGCTGTCTCACTGACAGGCAGCTGGCTTAAGAAATGAGAGTGAACTGGTGATGTTTTCTGACCTGTTCTGAAGCTCTCAGAGCTCATCCTGCTCCCCAAACCATAAGTACCAGCATCAGGATCTCCAAAGCAATGCAGACGAAGGCTTGTCTCTTCCTCCTCCTGATAATCTTGGGTTAGTCCATTCAAAAAACAATGGGATCTGATGATACAAAACCCCAATAAGCAGCTTAGGATTTAGTGGAAATGAAGAATGGATATTTTTAATCCTCCAGTTTAAACCTGTGGGAGGCAGAGCAGAATACACAGTTTATACCACAGCATTATCTGTAGGGATTTTTTTTAATCAGTAGGGTCCTACAGCACCCAAATCCCTTTAATGGATCCTGAGACTGGGGAGCAGGTTAAACCTCCCTGAGACATCTCCTACAGCACCCAAATCCCTTTAACAAATGCTGAGATGGGGGAGCAGGCTAAACCTCCCTGAGACATCCCCTACAGCACCCAAATCCCTTTAAGGGATCCTGAGATTGGGGAGCAGGTTAAACCTCCCTGAGACATCCCCTACA
>JAYDZK010000047.1:12658468-12669186 GCA_034509185.1 Euphonia xanthogaster
CTCTGTGCCAGGGTCCCTGAGCCCCCTGGCAGGGCTCCTGGCAGTCCAGGACAGCCAGAGGGATGTCCTGGGTTCCAGCAGTGTCTCTGGGGTGGGGTTTGCTCAGAACACAAACACAAAAGAGGGGTGGGATTCCCACAGCAGGTCTGGTTGGGGTGAGCCTCCAGCAGTGAGGATTTCCTGGGGTTCCCTGGCAGGTGCAGGAAGCTCCTTGCACCCAGCACAAGAACAAGGGGCACATTTCTGCTGGCAGCCTGGATCCAGCCCTGGCTCTCCCAAGGTGGAGACATCAGCATTCGATATAAACAGAATATCAGATGGAAACAGAGAGCTGCCTGTCCCAGCAGCCCCCTCCTGTGACATCTGTGGGACAGCCACTGGCAGCAGCTCCCTCTGCAGCTTTCCGTGTCACCCTGGACAGCTCCTGCAGCAGGGAGCAGCTCCCAGAGCCACCTTTGGGACATCAGCCTGGGCTGGTGCTCTCCAAAATCAGCACTCAGTGCTGGGAGAGCAGCCTCCTCCACAAGAAACAAATCATTCCAGATGCAAAGGAATCCACCAGCATGAGTGGATAAAGGTAAATGAAGCTTCAGAGCTCTCCTGGCTGGTCCCTCAGCCTGGCTGGGTACCACCCCTGCCTTTTCCCCCTCAGCCTAACAAATTCACGAGCTCTAATTCCTGCAAGGAATCCCTTTGTGCTGTGGTAGGAAGCTCTTTGTCCACAGTGCTCCAAGCCAGGCCAGGTGCAGGTGACACTGAGCTCACCAGGGGACACTCAGGCAGCCAAGCAGCTTCTCCCTCCCTGTCAGAACCAGGGACAGGTAATTATCCCAATTATCTCACTGCCTGCAGCCTGGGGAACAACAAACCCGACCCTGAAATGTGATCAGCACCCTCAGCTGGGCCAGGATCCTCAAAGGGCTCTTCATCTTTCCAGCTGCTGCAATAAGGGAGCAGCTCCTCATAAAGCAATGCCAGATACTGAGCTCCTTTGAAGATTATTTCCAATTAGACATCATGAGCAACATGCAAAAAAACCTGCCCCACAATCTTCCTAAAAACAGCTGCTTTTCAGACATAGCTGGGAAAAAAATGTACCCAACCCCAGCCATGTCTGCAGGATCACAGAGGTCTAAATCAGGAAGTGGATTCAGTGTGTCCAAGACAGAAGGATTTTACAGGAAATAAATTAAACCAAATCAAATCATTATTTTTGAATAAGAGGAAAAAAAAATAGGTTTTATATGAGGTGAGCCAGACAGAAAGAGCTGCCCGTATAAATGCATAAAAAGCAGACATAGTGCAACTTTTAGGGATCCAAGAACCATTTGTCCCCACAAAATTTAACAGGCACCTTCAACTAGTAAAAGTTTCTAAATTTGATCCATACAAAATCTATATTTAATTGGAAGCACTCTTCTGCCAGCTCTGTCATAGGAAGCTCAACACAGATTTTTGAGCCATTACAGAGAGAATAAATGGTGATGCTTAGGTGCTGCCTTTGAATCTAGGCCCTTCAATTTGGTTTTATTTCCCTCTTTAAAATTAATGATATATTCCACATGTCTGTGGAATAATGGGGACAGAAGTTAAGCAAAGAATATAGCTATTTCTAACTATTTGCTTGCTCTAGAGATTCAAACCATCCATCTTCCCATAACTGCTATCATGGTAAACAGTTATTTAAAAACACTGACTTGACTTGCAGTGCTATCAGCTCTCACCACTCTGCTTATTTGGGGTATTTAAGGATGCTGGGTGTGTTTTAAACACGGGACAAGAGAAGGCCTGGGAGGTTTCCAGGCACAAAATGGACTCCTTGCCATTGTACCAGCCTGAGAAAGGCTCTGGCTCCAGCAAGGAGGCCAGAAGGGAAAATAATAATGTTGGAAAGCTGTAATGATCACATCACTGCAGAGATCAGCCACAGGAGCTGGTGGTGCTCGCTCCCATCAGTGCAGAGGAGGAAACCTGCCCTGAACCAGAGCCCAAAGCCTTTGTTCAACAGCTCCCCACGACTAGCAGGAGAGGGGAAACCTACAGAATGGGGGGAAATCATACACTCCTGAAAAATAGGGAGGGAAAAAGGGAAAATGCTCTCTTGTTACGGTAACAAGAAAAATTAACTCCTCTCTGACAAATTATATGCTACTGTTCAGCTTGGCACTAACCAAGGCTTTGAAAGCATATAATATAATTACTCTAACACAATGATTAGCCAGTAATTAGCACTGGCCTATCTTACATTAGAATCCTGGCTTTTTGTAATACGTTTTTATCTTCACCTACATTCATTTAGTACAAAAGCTGAGACACTCACATCACTGCAAATAATTAGGGCATGGATTTCAGCTTAGCACTTTGCAACAGAGCACTACAGCCCAATAACTGGAACGGAATTTAATGTATAAAACAAGGGCTAATTCACATTATCTATCTGCTAATTATTCATTTGTTTCTTTAGCATTTAATTTAAAAGCTAACTGTTCTATGCTGCCATCCACGGGCACACCAGGGCTCCTTTATTCCATGTTTTAGGTGCTGTTTGCCAGGGAGCAGTCAATAAATCTGCAAGGCTGCTCCTTTTTGCTGCTGAGGAGGGACAGGCAGGGCATCCCAAGGTGGAGGAGCCCCAGCAGGATTATTGCAGCAGGGCAAGCCCATCCCAGCCCTGGAGCTCGGCACGGCCAGCAGGGCTGGGAAATGCTGCTGGTGCCCAGGGGTGAGAGAGCAGAGCCTTGGTCACTGCACAGTTTGAGAGGTGACACACACTGGGGGACACTGGGGGCTCTGTCCCCTTGCTCAGCAGCAGCAGCACCAAGAGAAAACTCACATTGCAGCCCAGGGCATCTCTGCCCTGGGCATTCCCTGCTGGTTCCATGGATTTGCAGAGTGGCTCAAGCACAACCTCACATTTCAAAGCCACTGTGCCCATGGGATTTGTCCTTCTGGGTGTCCCTGCCCAGCTGTGCCTCTCAGTGGGTACAGAACATTCTGGCAGCCCCTGGTGCTGGCAGCCAGGGGATGCCCAGAGCTGGCACTGCCAGTCCCCAGGGCTGGGTGGGGATTTCTGCCCTCTGACCCTTCCCAGGGCCAGCAAACACAGCCAAGCAATGAGCTCTCCTCCTGAACAGCACAAACAGCATCAGCCCTTGGGAGCAGCAGAGCCTGGAGCTGGCTTTGGTGACCACAGCCCAGGCATCTGCTGACAGCTTTCAGACATCTCTGCTTGTTCAAGGGGGAGAGAACCAAGTCTGAGCTTTGCCCAAAGCCCCCACAGCACTGTTAGGTGTGAGGGCAGCACGTGGTGGCTGAGCTAACCCCACAGCCTTGCAGAGATCCCCACCCTGCAGCCCTTCCCCACCGACTCCCAGGGCACTGCAGGAACATTTCTGCCAAGCTATGGAGCCCCTGACTCCAGCAGCGTGTGCCCATCCCTCTCCTCCCCAGCACGTGGGTCACAGGTGCTCAGCTCTTTGTGCTTCTGCCACCCCTGTGGCTGACTGCAAGCCAGGGAGCTCAGGAAGAAGCCCTGGCACATCCTATTAATAGCCAAGGTGATGAGAATTCGTGACCCGGGAGAGGATCCAGCATTTGCTGGCAGAGCCTCTGAAACGACTCCTCCTCCTCCTCATGTAGCTCCTCTCCAAGAATAGAGCAGTGCTGAAAGCAAGAGCTGTCACTCTGCTTTTCCTGCTTTTCCTGGTGGAAATTTGAACTCCAGGAGGGCGGATCCCAAAGCAGGGTGCCATTGCAGGGACGGGCAGTGAGCATCCACAGGAAAAACTCCTGGCAAAGATGCTGTTAGTGACACAAGGAGCATTTTTGGCCCACGTGCTGAGAGCCATCAGATCACACACCACTGATGTAAAGTGACTGGAATTCATTTTTGAGAGAGTGTTCAAATATTTGACATTAGGAGTTTCTATGATGGTGCTGAAGAAAACGTTTCCACTGCTGTAAAAAAAATGACACTTGTGGTGAGAGTCTTTCATTCCCATTCTGTCTGTTTGGTGTTTATCTCCACAAACAGCAGGCACGCTGTTCATCCACCCCATGCCATGTTTTTCTTTTTCCCCCTGAAACATTTTTTTCTTGAACAATAAAATGTCTGATAAGGGGGAGGAAAAAAATGATGGTGTGGTTTCACTCTAGCAGATTGTTGCCCTTGAAGAACAAGAATAAACCTTCCTCTCATAATTTTGCCATCAAGCAGCCCAAATCATTACAAGAAAAAAACCACACTGTCCTCACACAGAAAGAATATGTTAATTATATCACTTCACCTAAGAATGTTGCTGCTTTTATTACTTTGCAAATATCACCAGACTAAATCAAGTTGTTTTCTTGTGTGTGTGGCTGGCTCAATTTTTTTTTTTTTTTTTTTTTTTTGAGCAAATGTGCAAGATTTCAACCACCTCAAAACCACCAAAATAACAACATTCCAGATAACTACACTGCCTCCAAATGAACTTGGGATGCTCCTGTGCAGATGGTTTCCAGGATCCTCCTCATCCTTGCAGAAACCTGAGCTCCTGCAATGCTGCCAATTGAACCCGTGGTGAAGCCCAGCCTGGGCACCCTCTGTGCCCAGAGCTCTGTGCCCTGCTCCTGAGGAGCTGGGGCTGAGCTTCCCTGAGCATCTCTGAAAATTCCTGAGCACCCCTGAGCATCACCTGAGCACCCCTGAGCATCACCTGAGCATCCCTGAGCATCTCTGAGCATCACCTGAGCATCCCTGAGCATCTCTGAGCATCTCTGAGCATCCTTGAGCATCCTTGAGCATCCTTGAGCATCCTTGAGCATCTCTAAAAATTCCTGAGAATCCCTGAGCATCCTGAGCATCCCTGAGCGTCACCTGAGAATCCCTGAGCATCCTGAGCATCCTGAGCATCCCTGAGCATCACCTGAGAATCCCTGAGCATCCCTGAGCATCCTGGAGCATCTTTGAGCACCCCTGAGCATCTCTGAGCATCCTGATCACCCCTGAGCATCACCTGAGAATCCCTGAGCATCCCTGAGCATCTCTGAGCATCTCTGAGCATCCTGATCATCCCTGAGCATCCTGGAGCATCTCTGAGCATCCCTGATCACCCCTGAGCATCCCTGATCACCCCTGAGCATCCCTGATCACCCCTGAGCATCCTGATCACCCCTGAGCTCTGCCTTGCCCTGCCCTGGCTGCAGCAGGGCAGCTCCAGCTCCCAGTTTGGCTCCTGGACTCCATCTGCCTTGAAAAAAAATCTTAATTCTGAATCAGCTTCTATCAGTGCTCTAATCCTTGAACTGCCTCCTTCTACTCCTCACCATTTCTGTCTTCATTTTAGCCAGCAGAGGGAAACTGGTGGGGGCAAAAGTTGTGTACATAGACACACACACACAGGTGGCTAGGCAAGCATTAAAGGATGCAGTAATATTGAGATTACACAACTGCTGGCTTTGGAGACACTTTCTCTGGGGAAATTGAGATACCAAAGGGGGAGTTTACTTGTTAGAAGGCAGACATTCTGTCCTTCCACAATACCAGGTGCCTTTGGAAGGGGCTGCCAGAGAACAAAAGGGAGCTGCACTACCCCAGGCTCCCCAGCCCTTTTTAAAGCCTTGCTTTCTGCTTTGCTGGTCACTGTCAGGAAGATCAGCCTGGAAAGTTCTCACTCTCAGATTTCAGCAGTGGGAAGTGTTCTGCTCACTCTGCAAGGAGGTGGTGAGAAATATCAGCAGCTCCCAAAAAACACATTTGCAAATTATGATCTGGCTCTAGTACAGCCCAGGCACAGCAACACTTCTTGTTGCAGTCCATTTAGCATGACACTGCAAGCTGGAGAAAAACAGGCCTTGGAAGTTCATTATCATCAGGTTCCAGCTAAAAAATATTTGGAACAGGTCCTGAAATAATTACAAGAGCATCTGAATAATATTACAATTAAGAGGAGCAGGCTGCAGAAGGGTTTCTTGTCTGCTCACCTCCAGAAGAAGAGGTGTGAGCCTTTTCTGAGAAATAACATCAGCCTTCAAAATCTGCCTGGTGATGTTATGAAAAATGAAATCTGAGATTCTCATTTAGACATTACTAAAGCAAATATATACATCCCTCTCTCTACATGGAAGCCTCTGTCTCATTCCCAGGGGTGACATCTCTCCAGCACTTCCTATTTCATCCATCCTGACATTGCTCATTGCTTTAAAGATGACTGGCATCTAAAACACAGCTAATCTCACTACATTTGACCCAACCCATTCATTGCACAGCATTGTTTAATGGAACCTGATTTTTTTTTAATTTTTTTTTTTTCCTTAAGCAGGACTGCAAAGCCATGACTGCTGGCATCTCACTGGAGTCTCAGCAGTGCCACACGGGGTGGTGAAAGCTCAGCACTGAAGAGGACAATGGAGTTTGGCTTTCCAAGGGCCACCACCACTCTCCTGCTTCATTTCCACCCAAAGAACCTGCAGGAGATTTTCTTCCTCCAGCTGAGGCTCTGTCTGGCCCTGCTTGGGCTGGCACAAATCCTCCCAGTGCCCAGACCTGAGGGGCAAAGCTCAGCCCACGTGGGGCAGGTGATGCAGAGCCCCAGTGCCAGGGAAAGGCTCTCAGGGACACCCCTGGAGGTGACATCTGCTCAGCCCGGGGGTGGCAGTGACTTGAAGCAGCTCAGCACCTCCAGGGGCCTTGCCAACATCCACAAAAGCTCCCAGACAGGGTGGGAGAATGTGGTGGGGCTTGCAGGGGCAAGGGAAGAGATGAGAATCTGGACTCCACATTTCAGGAGGCTGGTTTATTATTTTATGATCTATGTGATATGAAAAGAAAATGATATATTAGAACTATACTAAAAGAATAGAAGAAAAGATTCATCAGAAGGCTTGAAAGGAATGGAAAGGAATGAAAATAAAATCTTGTGACTGCCCACAGCCTCGACACAGCTGGCTGCCATTGGCCATCAAGCAAAAACAATTTCACATGCTGGGTAAACAGCTCTCCAAATCACATTCCAAAGCAGCAAAACATGGAGGAGCTGAAGCTTCCCAGCTTCTCAGGAGAAAAGATCCTGACAAAAGGATTTTTCATAAAATAGGTCTGTGACAGGAGGGCACTGCCCAGGGCTTTGCTCCCTAAAACCAGCTCAGCACTGCCTCAGCACCTCCAGAGGCCTTGCCAACATCCCCAAAAGCTCCCAGACAGGTGGGAGGGCACTGGCCAGGGCTTTGCTCCCTGCACAGGGAAGCAGTCCCAGGACTCAGAGCTGTGATACATCCACCCCTCTGAAAATGCCAACAATTAATGCCATACCAGGAGTTTTACTAATTTTTAAAAAATGTATCAGTTCACCACACAATCCATCACCTAAAGACTAAATCCCCTGGCACGAAATCAATGCAGCTTGAGTCCTGACCTTGAATACATCAATTTCTTCTAAGGAAAAAGAGAAACTGGGGTAACGCTTCTTCAATAATTCCAGGGCTGTGGTGCACTTTGGAAGGCAGGAGGCCTCGAGAGGAATCCCATAATCTCAGAGCAGGAATTGGGGTATTTTTGGGGCCCCCCATCGTGGGGAGGAAAGATGAATCTGACTCCATGTTCTTAGAAGGCAAATTTATTCTTTTATGTACTTATATTATATTAAAGAATGCTGCATTAAACTATGCTAAAGAACAGAGAAAGGATACAGACAGAAGGCTAAAGGATAATGATGAAAACTCTTCCAGAGTCCCCACACAGCCTGACCCTGATTGGTCATCAAAACAATTCCCATGTTGGATAAACAATCTCCAGCCACATTCCAAAGCAGCAAAACACAGGAGAAGCATGTGAGATAATATTGTTTCCTTTTTCTCTGAGGCTTCTCAGCTTCCTGGGAAAAGAAATCCTGGCAAAGGGATTTTTCCAGAAAATGTGACAGCAACAAGGAATCTTTGCTTCCTCTGGCCTTGGCCATGCACAAGGCAAGGGAGAACACAGAATTTTCCCATAACTACAGAACAGGAATCTTTGCTTCCTCTGGCCTTGGCCATGCACAAAGCAAGGGAGAGCACAGAATATTCCCATAATTACAGAACAGGAATCTTTGCTTCCTCTGCCCTTGGCCATGCACAAGGCAAGGGAGAACACAGAATATTCAGGCAGCTGCTCCAGCCTCAGCTGGGAGCTGGGGGTGGTCAGGAATTTGTGCCTGGAACTCCAGCAGCAGCACAAAGGCTCTGGCTGAGCAGGAAGGGTCAGGCTGGGCTGGCTGAGCCTCCTGTGCTGAACTCCTTGTTGCCAGGGTGTTGGATATCTTAATTCCATGTACAGCCTTAGGGACAGCAGCTCCCTGCACACCCTCAGAATGCTCAGCTCACCCACGGCTAAAGCAGATGCCAAGGAGGCCCTGCAAGGGCAGCCAGGTGCCACTGTCCAGCTGGCTGGAATAGCTGTACCTAAAATAAACTCAATAATGAACCTGGCTGCTGCCCACAGAGCAGGGAGGGTGGCCAGGGAGAGCTCTGTGCCCCAGCCTGGGTCAGTGTGGGTGCCCAGCTCTGACTCCCTGCCAGCTGGGCAAGAACACAGCTGCAAGGGGATGGGCATGGCTGCAGGGTGCCAAACGAGCCTGGGACTGCAGAGCTGGAACTTTCCAGGCCAGATTTGCAAAGTTCTAAGTGCAGACATTACTGAGGGGGTGAGGGGGAGAAAGGGGGGGAATCTTCTTTCCAGTAAGGCTGAGAGATGGGAAGGGAAGTCTGCTCAGGAAAGAGCTGGGACTGGACTTCTGAGCGCCTGCAGCTGCCCAGGCTGGCACTCCTGAGCAGCTCTGGGACCTGTCTCACACCTCCCTGGGTGTCCTCACCCACTTGACAAGCGTCACCCTCTGCAGGAAGTTTCCAGCTCCTTAACTAATGGAGTTCTTATTCGGGGAAAGTAACTCCAACAACTTTATTACAATTTTTTCCCATCTCTGCCAATTACTGGCTGCCTCTAGTGCAGATTTCTTGAGTCTCCTGAAGAGCTGTTAAAAGAATCCTGCCATTTGCTGCTCCTGGTATGATTGTGCACTGCTGATAAACATTCCAAGAGTATTTTATAAATTGTGGCAGTGGAAGGTAATTTTCTACACCATGGCTGAGGTAAAAGGCAATGATGACTGTAATGCATTTCCCTAAGCAGATATAAATCATGGCAGCTCTTCTGGAACTTGCCTTGACTCTTTCCCTGTTTACCAACTCCTGCAGCAAAATTCTGTTTCTGTTTGGATGAAACCTCTAGAAGAGGCCCCACCTGAGCAAGTTAATTCTCTCATCTCTTGTGTGCATCATGGTGGATTTTTGGGTTCCCTGATATTATTTAATTTCTTATTTTTTAACACAAGGGCGAACACTGGCCCAATCCTAGTGAAGAAAAGAAAACTAAGTTATCCCAGATAGAATCTGGGACACCTTCCAACATTTTAAAAGAAGTTTTTTATGAATTTAAATGGAGCCCCTCAATAAATGCTATTGCCAAGATGAAAAGCTATGCCAGGAGAGATGTCCTCAGACATTCCCTTTCATTTCTGGGCACTGGATGGATTTCTTCTTCCCTCAAAGACAGAAATTAATACCACACACACACAATAATGGAAACACGAGCTAGGATATGAACTGGAGACATTTTGGCCTCCAAACAATAACTTCTGTGCACGAGGTAAACGCCTCTGACTGAGGCAATAGAACATTTCTATCTGCAGAGGGTAATCACAGCCTGCAGCACAAACCAGAACTGATGTTATGTTTGGGCTGGGAAAGGACACAGCACCAAGGTGGACCCATCAAATTCCATTACTGCAATGCACTGGTTCCTGCTAGGCTGGGAAAAAGGCAGGGGCAAAGTCTCCTTGTGACTGGAGCAGTTTTCTGAAGGTCACAACTGCTGGAGAAGGGCTAGGACTGGGGTTGTGTCAGAGGCACTGCCAAACTCTGCTCATTTCCTCCCATCCTGCTCTCAGGGACCCACTAGTGCAACAAATGCTGCCTGAAACACAATTTCTGCAGCACACCTAACAGCTAAATGCCACTTTGGGCTGAACTTGAACACAGCTTCAGCACAAGCCCCTTAAAAAACATAAAATTAATTCTTATTTACTTTTTCTAGAGCGATCTGAAGGGCTGGGGCCCTGTGGCTGTCACTGTCACTGCCAGCCCCCTGAGCTGGCTCCTTTCCTCACCCAGGGCATGCACTGCTCTGCTCCTGCAAAAAGCACATTTTTAATGCCCTGTTCACCTGGCCAAGGGCAGCTTCGGGGTCAAGGTCCCTTCTGTACCCCAGCACCACCTGCAGAAACTGTGCTCAGGGGATGGGGGCTCCTCCATCCCCCAGTGGTGCCAGAGAAAGCTCCTTTGGCCAGGCTGTGCCCCTTTCCAGGCTGTGGAGGGGTTCATTCCAGAGCTCAGTGCCCTCAGCCTTTCCAGATGTGCTGCCTGAGCATGAGCAGACATTTCTAGAGCTCACTGCCCTCAGTTTTGTGATTACAGATGTGCTGGCTGAGCATGAGCAGACATTTCCAGAGCTCACTGCCTTGAGTTTTGTGATTCCAGATGTGCTGGCTGAGCATGAACAGACATTTCCAGTGCTCACTGCCCTCAGTTTTGTGATTCCAGATGTGCTGGCTGAGCATGAACACACATTTCCAGAGCTCAGTGCCCTCAGTTTTGTTTCCAGATGTGCTGCCTGAGCATGAGCAGACATTTCCAGCGCTCACTGC
>JAYDZK010000047.1:12673987-12686910 GCA_034509185.1 Euphonia xanthogaster
CCTGCACTGGGATAAATAAAGGATTGTCTCAGAGGCTTTTGGGTCTGCCCTGCACTGGGATAAATAAAGGATTGTCTCAGAGGCTTTTGGGTCTGCCCTGCACTGGGATAAATAAAGGATTGTCTGAGAGGCTTTTGGGTCTGCCCTGCACTGGGATAAATAAAGGATTGTCTCAGAGGCTTTTGGGTCTTCTCCCCCAAAATGGCTTTCTTTGGAATTAATGGAGGCACGGACTCCACAATTTAAAAAGAAATGGAAAAAAAAATTAAAAGCTGATTGAGGTGGCAGCCCCATTTTTCCCCCCCCAAAATGGAGCAACAAATGACATGCAGGCCATTCAACCTGCCAGAAAACAGAGGTGAAAAGCTCCTCCCGTGGTGCTTCAGGGCTCTCTGGGTGTGCTCATTCCCCAGCATCCCAGAGCTGGGGCTCTCACATTTCCCTGAAGTGCTGCATGAAGCCACAGCCATTCCTTCATGAAAAATCCCCTTTTTTAGCATTCAGAATTCCACTGCCCTTTGCTGCTTCCATCCTTCAGACACTCTGTGCTGTTCTGTCTCTGCAGCCCTGCTCAGCCTGTTCCACTCTTTTCATGTTTCCCTTCCTCCCCTCAGCATCCCATCCCTGCTCTGATCTCAGCACCTGACACTGTTCCACTTGGATCCTGCTTCCTGCACTCTGGAACATTCTGTGCCGAGTTATTCCTGGGATTTAAACTATTCCTATGAACAGATTTTACAAGTTTTATCTCCCTTACATTTTTAATTTATTTTTTTTTCCCCTCTGGTGCCAAACTGCAGCTGTGGGTGAGGGGGGAGCAGGGGAATGGAAGTTAAATATATATATATATATATATATATATATATATATATATAAATAAAATGGAAGTTAAATACCAAGTCTGGAAGGGTTAGAAAAGCAAGGAAGTCTCAGAGGGGAATGGGATGGGGATGACATCATTTTGTCAAGGATCTCTCTCTCTTTGTATTTCAACAAAATCAAATCTGGCCAGTCACATTTTTTTAATAAGATTTGTTCAGAGAATTAACATGCTGATTCCACACCGTAACAGTGATGGGAAATTTCAAGTGTTCTGCCAAATTTCACATTTCAGTTATTTTTGAAAATGCCAAAATGCTTCTTCCAAAAGTATTCTAGTGAAATTTCAACATTTTCCTCTGAAATTATTTTGGCTCTGGCTTTCATTTACTCCTTTTTGATTGTAAAAGAAAAGGCAAGAAAACATCAGCAAAGGAAAGCTTCTCAAAACAGAGCCTTGATGAGGAAAAATTTCAATTTCCTGCACTCAGCTTTAAAGAAGAGTTTAAATCAGTCATTTTCACCCTGAATTTCACAGTTTCCACGAAGCTAAAAAATGTCCCATTTTCATTCTGCTCCACTGTGCATTTCTATGGACAATGCCACAAACAGCACGTCTGCCTAACCTATAATTTCTGTCCTCCACTAGAATCTGCCAATTTGGTGAATTACAGCAGAGCAAACAGATGGATTTGTCCCAGCTGTAATGAGATGTATCCATGGTACCTGCAGTGTGTGATTGTCATTAAAGAATGGGGAATCTTAATGCAGGATTAGCAGTGCTCCTGATTGAACCATCTACATTGTATTTATTTCTGCTCACTCTGATTGAAGGTGTGATGAGAGCTGGGAGAATTATCCTGCTCTGGTTTCACCACCACTGCCACCAGCCTGTGCAGTAAATAAAATAAATCCACAGCTATATCCCAGCCCTTTGGCTCTGCTGGTAGCCAGGGGAAGGAATTCCAGTGGGGCAGAGAAATCCCAAACACTGGGGGACAGACAGAACCACAGCCAAGGCTTCCCTGAAATAATGCTCAGCTCAAAACACACAGGGAACCAATGCTTGGATAGAAAGACAAACACCACAAAAACCCCTTTCAGACATGAAACAAGAATGCTCAAATGACCAAAAAGAAACATTTCTTCTCACATTCACTAAACTCTGCTTTGGGTGGGTGTGAACTGAAGCAAAGCCCACAGCCAGGCTGGGGCTGTGTGGGGTAAAACGTGCAGGGACAGAAGGAAGAATCACCTCAATTCCCTGGCCCCAAGCCCCCATTCTCTTAATTCCATTTTGCACCACTCTCTGAGCTCCCAGCCTCTTTTCTGCTGAGTTTTTAACACCTGCAGCTGCTTTTGGCTGCAGAATCTCTAAGTGGGGTCACACCTGCCAAAACCAAGGCCGAGGCAATGAGCAGGGAGGGGTGGAGATGAGAATTAGGGACAGAAGTGGAGCCAGTCCTGCCTATGGGGGATGGAAATTGGGGATAGAAGTGGAGCCAGTCCTGCCTATGGGGAGGGAAATTGGGGATAGAAGTGGAGCCAGTCCTGCCTATGGGGATGGAAATTGGGGATAGAAGTGGAGCCAGTCCTGGCTATGGGGTGATGGAAATTGGGGATAGAAGTGGAGCCAGTCCTGGCTATGGGGGATGGAAACTGGGGATGGAAGTGGAGCCAGTCCTGGCTATGGGGGATGGAAATTGGGGACAGAAGTGGAGCCAGTCCTCCCTTGGCAGGTAATGCCCAAGGTTGGGGCTGGAAATGTCTGGGTGAGATGTGGGGTGGCAAATGAGGGTGGTTTGGGGTGCTGGGCTCTGGGCATTTTGCCTTCTCTGGGCTCCCACGAGCCCCCAAGGCTGGAATTGTGCACGGGCTGGCATTCACTGGCAATGGCAGCTGATGTTTTTATGATATAATTAAACAGCAATTGCTTCCCTTCCTTCCTTCCTTCCTCTTCTGTCTTCCTACAGCGAGCTGTGAATAGAGCATGGTGAGATCTATTCTTGGTAAAACTCTACAGTTGTGCTTCTTCTTTTTAATTATTATTTTAGCAGACACCTTCTCTGCATAATTCCAAAGTAGGAAACTTGACAGCACGTGTTTGAGGCTCCCAAAATCTGATGTTTGTTCTCCTGGGTCAGAAGCAGGGCATTAGTCATGACTGAAATAGATGTTTGTTGGATTTTTTTTTTTAACATTCTGTATCCTTTTACAAAACTAGCAGCTAGATCATTTGATACCAAGAGGCTGTTTTGGGAATTCTGTTCTTGCTGTAAAATTAGCTTGTTTGGGTTAACTTCCCACCCAGTCGTGCTTGTCTTCAAAGGTCATGGAGATTTTGTGTTGTCAGGTGACAAATTTAAGGTCATTGGGGATGGTCAGACTGCTTTGCCCATCTCCCACAAATGTTTCCACAGGTGCCTTTGTGTGTGCATGACCTGAGGAAGGGTCCTGGGGAGCCTCAGGGTGTTTTTCTGCTGGGTTTGTGCCACTTGCAGAGCTCAGGATTGGAGCAAGGAAGCCGAGTTTGGTGGTTAATGAGGTTCAAATTGGGCTGGACACTGACTGAAGGGAGGAAGCAGCTCTGGAATCAAGGAATTGCCCATGCAGACCCAGCAAGTTCTCTGTGATTTGAGAGAAATGTAGTCAAAGTGGAGAGGCAAAACTCAAAGGAAATGTAATTACAAGGCAGAATCTGTCTACAGCTGTGTTACCTTGCAGCCAGACAGATTGTCATGCCAAAGGATGTTCTTATCTGACCATACATCACAGCAGTGCTGTTTAAACAGCTCTCATTCCTTTAAAAGCTTGATGGAAATTGGCAAAAAGAGAGAAGGGAGTTTCCCCCCACAGCTCCTGGATGTATGTAAACAAGCTGGTGTCTAATTCCCTTTGTAGCTCTGACACTTGCTCTTGAAAGAGGCAGATTGGGCAGATTTTCCTTAGGTAAAACACCCAAATAATTCAGTGCATGGGAGGCCCAGGGGCAGGGGAAGGAATGAAGCTGAGATCCTTTGGGCTACAGAAGATGTGATTCCTTTTAATGGGATTTTGATTACCAGCAGTAGTGCCTTGCAGCAGAAACTGCAGCAATAATCTCTAATGCATTATTGTGCAGGAGAAATTCCAAGATGATGACATTAATCCAATGAGTGCCCATTTGGGCTGCTAATGATGGAACACTGGATATTGCACAGGGCTCACCACCAGGATGAGATGTCCTTTATGGCATGGTATAAAAAGGAAATCAGTTTCATCAAGAATGCAGTTACTCACTTGGAAACCTGCTCATTTACTGAGTCCCAGGCATCATGGGGGATCAAAAACTGATAGAATGAGATCATTTCCCCCAAATAAAAATGCAATATGTGAATAACCACTATTGACTATTACACCAAATGAAAAGGAGCTCAATCCCACACCCAAATCCTCTCACATGCTGGAGTCTGCTTATAGAAAGAGGCCTATAAACAGAATTTTTTTTTGACTGGGGGATCCAAGGCCTTTCATTACAGAGACTTCTTTTCAAGGGAAAGCGGTGTCATTATGGAGTACTGACAGCTTTTTGTGAGAGGAATGCAAAACTTCCAAATCAAGCCCCAAAATGTGCCAATTCTCAAGGAGTTGATCACACCATTTGCATAAACTGGAGCACAAAAAAAGCCTGAGCTGCCTTTTATTGCTGCCATTGCATTTCCCACTTGGCTGCAGGTGATTTGGGGTGCTCAGATGGGCCCCTCTGACTTGTTCTAGTGTTATAATTTATTTTTCTTATCTTCCCCATTAGCAGGAAGGGTGAGTTTGGCTCACATCTTCACAGCATGGCTCAGAAGGCCACAAGACTTCTAGTGACAAGAGCTTTGAAGGATTCATTGACAAATAAAACACTGCCAACAAGGATATTTATGGTTTTGACCCAATCCTTAAATATTTTGTCTTATGGACTCAGCTACAGTGTGAGCTCTCTTAGCCAGCACACAGACCTACAGCACTGCATTCTAAACTCCTTGTTTACCTCTGGAACTATTTTAATTTTTTTCTGTATCTTAAACTTTACAACTCTAAACTTTCCTCCACTTAGCTCAACGTGTCTCTGCTTTAAACTATAAATCCAATATAATTCTCTAAAATAATCCACTATAAATTCTCACTTTTAGCACCTCAGTTTGGGAGCCTTTTCCAAAGTCTCAGATCAAAGCCTGTGTTTAATTCTGAGCTTTGGCTTACAGGCCCAAAGTCCTGAGAGCTTTTGACATTTCAGATTCCAGCACTCAAGCTGTGATTCCACAGGAGATTTATTTGATTTATTTATTCCACGGGCTCCCTGGTTTTGGGCCTGTGCCCTCAGCAGGGCCAGGTGAGCACAAAATAGGAGGGTGCAGGTGGGTGAGGCTTGGAACTGCTGGAGTGGCACAAAAACCTCAATTCCAGCCCCCTTGGAATCCTGGCACATTTTAAAGCTGAATGCAATGCCTGGGAGCCATGGGGGGATTTGGAAAGCTTTGCTGTTTCTTGCACCTTTGGCCCCTCTGAGCCCCCCACACCAAACACAGGAATGATTTTTGTTTCCCAGCTGAAAATTTCCTTGGCTGGAGAACACCTGAGAGATTTGCATCCCCACCTCTGAGCTGGGACTGTTCTTTAGCTGTTAATGTAGGGAGCACTTTAATGACCTTCCCAAGGGCCCAGGGTAATTAATCACTAATTGCTTTTAGAAGTTGCTTTTCCAAGGTACCAGCTCAGACTCAGCTTGTTTACTGATGCTCACTCATCCACAGCACTCACACTTTGTGGCTAAAATCACTTTTTCTTTAATGTAATGAGATCTCAGAGAGTCCTCTGCGGGTGTCCCAAGTGTTCAGTGAAAATCCCAGAGAGGCACGTGTGGATGTCAATAAACATTTCATTTACCTCCCCTTCAGCACAGGACTGGCAGCTGGAAAAGGAAATTAGGCAGGATCTAGGGAGAGCTGCTCACAGGCAATCTCCTTCATGGTCCTTCAGAGCAATGGGCTCTGGGCTTCTTCACCTCATCTAAAAATCTCTGCTGTTTTACTGCCTCTCTCCTTTTAAATTAAGATTTTTAAGATTTTTAAAGAATACTTTAGGCTGTGTAAATTCTGCAGTGCAAGGTGCCACAGGTTCCTCCAGCTGGCTGTGTCCAGGAACAGATTTTCGATGGAACCTCCTGTTCCTCAGCAGCACAGGAACCATGGGCTCAGAGGGGATGAAAACCATTGAATTTCAAGAGGAATTTCTGTGCCTGGCAGTGCTGAACAGCAGCACAGGTTAAAGCCAAAGCAGCTGATCAGTACCCACAGTTTTAGTGGAATTACTAAAGCTTGAACAAGAGCATCCCAGCCTTAGTGAGTTCCTTAAGGATATCTGATATTCCTAGTTCAGACTTTTTTTAAAAGTCCACCTTCAGAAACTGTGGATAAGCATAGGAAACCTTCCTTTTTTATTCACAGTTTTGTCCTTAAAAACTGTTTCAGGTGGAATCTTTCCCCCCCTTCCTTTGCAGCTGATTGGAGGTTTGTTTTTCTGGTATTACTGGGAACAAACTTGCACACACAGAGAATTTTCTTACATTTCTCTACCCAGCTGCTGCCCTCACCACAAGGGACTGGTGCTGCTGCTCAGCTGTGTCACTGATACCCACATACAGGGATCTCAAAGGAAAATATTCTCCAGGAAATCCACTGGCCCTTCTTCTGGGAAAGAAGCTGAATATTCTCATTATGACTTCTATTTATTTTTTTTTCATTTTAATCACATCTCAGATTGTCTTCATTTGATCTCAACTGCCTTTGTCCTAAAGCTATTGCTTTTGTTCTTCTTTTTCTGAAAGCCAGGGTTTGGGATTTTGGGAAAGGGGAAATCAGCTTTTCCTCTCAAGTTTTATTTCATTGCTCTGTGCCTTGCTTGGAAGATTGTAGCTTGAGGACAGAAATTGATGTGGGGAGAGGATGGAGCAAGCTACAGGAATCCACAACTTAGAAACAAATTTTAATTTTGCTTCAATTTCAGCCACAAACAGAATTCGCTTGCCAGGGTTTGCATTCATGACAATTACTCTGAAATTCAGAATCACTCCACAATCTCTCTTATCTTTTTTTTACCTCCTGAGTTTCATTTGGAATTGGTGATTACTGAGCTCAGTCAAGCTGCCTTCCCCCTAAATGCCTGCAATTCAGTGCTTTATAGCTGGTTTCATGGTCCAGATGCTATTTAGAGCTGTATTTATGCTCACAACTGGAGCTGCAAGCCCTCCTCTAGCCTCTGGCTAAGGGACAGATGTGCTCAGCCAGATGTTCTGAGGATGCAGAGGAACCCATCCCTGAAATAACCCCGGGCCTGCTCGGCCAAGATCCTGCTGCCTCGGATGCCAGGGCTGGAAACAGTGAGGAGAAATCCTGCCTGGAGCTGAGGCTGCTCCTTTCCTGCCTCTCAGGGAGCTCAGCAGGAGCACACTGTGCCCCAGCACCTCTGATGGCACAGAGCTGCTGCCACCCCTGTCCCTCGTGTCCCCCTGTGACCCCACCAACCCAGGCTGCTGTGCCTGCAGCCCCTGGGGTCCCCTCCCTGGGACAAAGGGCAGGGTCCAGAGCTGCCCTGGGGCTGTGGGATGCCAGAGCAGAGCCAGGGCAGCAGGACTGGTGCCCACAGGAACCTGCAGCACAGCTGAGCTGAGCCCCAGGTGTGGGATTTCCCTGCCAGAGCCCTCTCTGGGTGTGCCTGAGCTCTCCCTGGGGTGTTTGATTCCCCAGTGACAGAGGAGAAAATGCCTGTGAGCAGGGTGACACAGCCCCCGGGCTGGCTTTCCTGCACCTCTGCATTTCTGCTCTCCTTTGATTGCTTTGCTTTGTTTCCAGCTGGGGCACAAGCACCAGCAGGCTGCCTGTGAGGTGTGCCATGGAGCAGCACCTCCACCACCTCCTGCCACTCTGGGGGACTTGCCTTGCTTCCTGCAGCACATTCTGCTCTCAGCTGTGGTAATTCATTTTCTCCAAACTACCTGAACATCCTTGTTAGGCAGAGAACTCAGCCTTTGCTCAAGTGCTGTGGTGAGCCTGAAAGGATATTCAGATTTCAGCTGACTTTTGTGACTTTGGCCCGTGACAATTCCCTTGCACAGCTCTCTGTACGTTGTTTTTTACATTTATTTCTGCTCCCATTCCTCTCTCCTGAACAACACAGGCTTGAGGACAATATCCCACCTGTGTGGGTGACTTTCTTTCCACACTGCACCTCCTCCAATTTACTCCAGTCCCCCCAGAGATGGAATTTTCCCAATTAATTCTCTCCCCAGCACAACCCCTCTGCCTGCCCCTCGTCTCCCTGCTAACACAAGAATGGTGGAGCTTGCTGTAAATTCCTGCAAAAGCCAATATCTGAGGAAAGGAGAACTGGAACAAACCCTTCTGTCTGCATCAAGGAAGCTGAATTCCCCCTGCAGCTCCCTGAGCCACGGACAATCATTACCCTTGCTCCTCCATGCATTGTTTTTGCCAGTGCTCATTATTAATCCTGTTCCTCCTGCTGCTGGATGGATTTCAAACCATCCCATGCAACAAAGAAAAGTAAATTGAAATTAGCATTATCTAAACCTCTAATTAAAGTGGTATTAATTTTTTCTTCAGTGAAAAATTAAAGGGAGAAATCCCATTCTTCAAAAAAGAAAATACGTTGTCACATTTTAAAGTCCAAGTTAACTGTGAATGATGGATCATTTGAAATAAAGCAACACAGAAGCACCCACCCAGCCTGTATCCAAAGTAAAAATGAATTTATGACAAAGTTGATATTGACCCATCATTTATAAGGTCTGTTAAATTCATCTTAGACTGGGCTTCTAGTGGAAGATGATTTATTAAACAAAGTAATATAAAATGCAATGAAATAGATTAAGCCTCTTTTTGAAATATTGTTACCCATTAGATCTGGTAAATTTAAGTCTGTTTAAACATGAAATACCACTTCAGCAGATCCTCTACGTGGGGCTGCTAATGCTGAGTTCCTCCCAGTGAAAAATCCTGGTCAGGAGAAGAGATGGCACTAATGATTTTATTTACTGGGGGCTTTTAAATTAATGGCCTTCAGGCTTTCTTAACAATGCAAATCCTTCCTGCCTGCAGCAGGAGGGCAGATTTGGTCTGATTTAGAGGCAGAAGTGAGGCAGCTCCAGTCCCACCCAGAGGAATGTTTGGGGAGCCAGAGATGCCTGCAGGAGCTCAGGGATGCAACCACTGTGGGGCAGAGGAGTGAGGCCAGGGCTGGCTCTCACAGTTCAAAGGCAGATATTATGGATCTGTTAGGAGAAGTTTTAGAAATGACTTCTAGTCATTCATAAAACTTTCTAGTCATTCTCTGATAGTTATTTTTTATCACAATTAAATGGCAAATATCATGTATATCTGTTAGGAGAAGTTTTACAGATTGATAGTTATTGATTTATAGATTTATAGTTATGTTTTTTCACAATTCAAAGGCAAATAGCATGTATATATGTTAGGAGAAGTTTTATATATTTATAGTTAGGTTTTATCACAATTAAATGGCAAATATCATGTACATATGTTAGGAGAAGTTTTATGGATTTATAGTTATTGATTTATAGATTTATAGTTATTTTTATCGCAATTAAAAGGCAAATATCATGTATATATGTTAGGAGAAGTTTTATAGATTTATAGTTATTAATTTATAGATCTATAGTTAGGTTTTATCACAATTAAATGGCAAATATCATGTATGTATGTTAAGAGAGGTTTCATAGATTTATAGTTATTTTTTATCGCAATTAAAAGGCAAATATCATGTATACCTGTTAGGAGAAGTTTTACAGATTGATAGTTATGTTTTATAGATCTATAGTTTTGTTTTATCCAATTCAAAGGCAAATAACATGTTTATATTTTAGGAGAAGTTTTATAGATTTATAGTTAGGTTTTATCACAATTCAAAGGCAAATATCATGTATATATGTTAGGAGAAGTTTTATGGATTTATAGTTATGTTTGAGTTGTTATCAGAGCACAGCCTGGGATTGGGACATTCGGGGGGACATTTGGTTTGTCACCATGGCAGCAGCTGATCTCCAGTCAGGATTTAAAGAAGTGATCTCCACCCCTGGACAGCACAGGAGGAGCTGATGGACACAAATCTGGGGGGGCTAAAAGGTTGAAAGGCAAAACCTCCACTGTGAGGGTGAGCACAGGGTGTTGGAATCCTCTGCTCCCTGCACTGCAGTATTTTCACTGTTCAGTCTCCTGTTGTGATTTTGATAAGGTTTAATAAACCTTTTACATTTTTTGAAAGTATCATTTCTCACACTCAGGCCAGAGCCAGGCACACCCAAGGGAGGGAGCTGAGGGGTGTGAGGAGCCCCAGGGAGCCCGGAGCATCCTTCCCCCTTCCCAGCACTCAGACAACTCCTGCTGCCAGGAGGGAGGCAGCTCCTCCCTGCTGGGCTGTGCCGGGGCTTCAGGGGAAGCTCCTGAGCATCCCCTGCACACAGAGCTCCTGAGCATCCCCTGCACACAGAGCTCCTGAGCATCCCCTGCACACAGAGCCCCTCCTGAGCATCCCCTGCACACAGAGCTGCTCCTGAGCATCCCCTGCACACAGAGCCCCTCCTGAGCATCCCCTGCACACAGAGCTCCTCCTGAGCATCCCCTGCACAGCCTTGCTGTATCTCTGCTCCCCACCCTGCTGCTGCCAGCACAAGGATTCATTTCTTGAATTAACTCTCTGCTGTAGGGCCTAGAGTTCTTTACAGCCTTGCTTCTCTCTGTGTTCCAACAATAGTAATTCTCTTGTAATGACTCCTGTGAAGATATCATTTGAATAGGAATGTTTTATCAGTTTTACTTTCCCTTGTTTTCCAGAATAATCCATTCTCTTATCTCACTTTTACTTTTCAGCCTTTGAACATTTCTAAGCTTTAGTGTTTGTGCATAGCACAAAATCTCATGGCCATGGGAGAAGCAGTGCCTCTTTTTTAATTTATTCATAATTAAAAGTCCTGTGTTAGTGACAGTTTCAAATCTGACATGACATTTTCATAATCTACCTAATATCTCAAAAGGTTTCTCTGCACAGCAGCCTGGGAATTATGCAAATTAAGAAGAGGGAAAAGCACTACCTCAGTGTTGTTTAATCATAAAGCTGTGACTGAGGAATTATTGTTGTTTTTATTAGAGGAAAACTCCATTAGGGGGTTTTGCCAAAAGCAGGTGATGGTTCAGTACATCCTGCACTGCAAGGATTCTCCTTCTCACAGACACAGATGCACTGCACTGCAAACAGGCCTGGCCTCCCTCCAGAGCTGTGCTGAGCTCATGGAAAGGTTCCGTGATGGGCCTGGCATCAGGCAGCCCCTTTGTGAGCAGAACTGAGTGTCATCCTTCCCTCCCATCCATCTCCTGCCTGCTGGCATCCAGCCTGGCACACAGAGCCTGGGCACAGCCTGAGCCCAGCCTGGGCTGCACCAGCCCAGCACTGCGAGGAAGGTGCTGAGTGGGCTCCTGGCTCTTTGGAATGGCTCCAGGGTGGAGCTGGGCATTGTCCTGCTGGAGCTGGGCATTGTCCCTGGTGCAGATGGGGATTGTCCCTGCTGGAGCTGGGCATGGTCCCTGCTGGAGCTGGGCATTGTCCTGCTGGAGCTGGGATTGTCCCTGCTGGAGCTGGGCATTGTCCCTGCGGGAGCTGGGCATTGTCCCTGCGGGAGCTGGGCATTGTCCTGGTGGAGCTGGGGATTGTCCCTGGGGAATCACTGACCCCTGGGCTCTGGCCAACAGCTCCTGCTCCAGATGGAGAAATTGCTGCATTTGTGCTGGTCCTGCCCTGAGAAAGGCACTTCATGGCTCAGGCTGCACCACCCCAGCCCCAAGGGGAAGCTGGGCAGTGATTGATTTCTGGCTGGGCAGTGACTCAGTGATTTCTGGCTGCTCAGTCATTTCTGCCTGGGCACTGATTCAGTGATTTCTTGCTGCTCAGTGATTTCTGGCTGGGCAGTGATTTCTGGGCTGTTCAGTGATTTCTGGCTGGGCAGTGATTTCTGGCTGGGCAGTGATTTCTGGTCTGAGCTGCTCAGTGATTTCTGGGCAGTGCTGGGCTCTGTCTCTCAGCCCTCCTGGGCTCTCCCAGGTTTGCTTGCTGCAGTACTGAGTTGGTGCCTGGTGAGCCCTGTGTGCTCAGAATAAAGCACATTTATAATGTACATCTGGGGAACCTCTTTCTCCAGCAGCTTCCCCAATGGCAAAATCAACCCCAAGTGTGGCTGTACAGAAAACAACACGTGTGCTCATATTGCTGGAAACCCCAGTGACTCCTGAATATTTGATTTTAAATGCCATCCTTTCACTGGCCTCATCACACTTTGCAGGGATCTGATGGCAGATATTAAGTTCCATACCAGAATAATTCTTATATAACTGAGAAATACCTTTAGCATAATTTATGAAGGTTGCTTAGCTGGTATTTACAGCAGCTGCAGTAAATCCAAGATGCAGCTTCAAACACAACTCCCAGCATCTCCCTAAATGTAACCTAATACTGTCAGGAAGAGTCAGCTTTAAACAAATAACTCAACACAACGCAGCACTAAAGAAAGATTATGACAATCTAATGCTGATCTTCCAACTCGAGATGTTTAGACACAACAGAATTGATTTTTTTCTGTTTTAAGAGAAGAAGGTCAGGCAGAAAAACAGGATTCCAGAGGTCAGTCAGCCCACTGCCCTCGAGCATATTTTGCTACATCTTGAAATTTCACTCCAGAGAAAACATTATGAGCATTTCTCTTGTCCTGCTGAGAGGGGAATGGGAAATGTGATGCAGCACCTGAGTTTTGGTGAAACAGACAGCAGCAATTTCACTGCTTGTACAAAAGAATCCCCCAAAACCACAAAGTTACCCTGGGTTAATTCAGTGATAAAGTCCACAATCGTTGCATTGTCTTTTACTGCTTCCAACAAGATCATTTATCCCATTCATTTTTTTTTTGGTGGAATCATCTTCTATGCTCTGTTTTCACATATTCTCAGTGTTACAGCAAAAAACAGGGGAAGGGAAGGGAAGGGAAGGGAAGGGAAGGG
>JAYDZK010000047.1:12687069-12699125 GCA_034509185.1 Euphonia xanthogaster
AAGGGAAGGGAAGGGAAGGGAAGGGAAGGGAAGGGAAGGGAAGGGAAGGGAAGGGAAGGGAAGGGAAGGGGAAAGAAAGAAGGAAGGGGGTCAGTAGTCCCCTGAGGAGTGTGGATTTGGAAAAGAATGGGAAAATTCCTAATAAGAGAACCTAAGAAATATTTTCTGTCTGGGAAGAAAATCCCCAACCAGCTAAATCCAGCCCCCAAGAAGAGGTTTTCATGCTTTGACAGCAATGGAGTTCAGAGCAATGGCAGCACTGCTTTCAGAGCAAGGGCCCTCTTTTCTCCCACTCCCACCTCTCCTTCACTTGATTCACCAGTTTTCCCACTGCAAAGCCTTGAGAGGCCTTTTTGCCATTTTAAATGCATTGACCTGGAAAGCCAAAAGGCACTGGCAGCGTGCCACAGAGGCAGTTCCAAAGGGGAAGGTGACAGGGGCCCTGCACTGCTCAACTCTGACCATCTCACAGGAGTTTCACTGGATTCTGCCTGGAAACGTGTCCACTTGCACACTGCCTGAAATGTCAGCCAGGAGTGAGGGATGAACACCCCCTGCTGGCCCTGCCTCCCCAGGTACCTCAGAGCCCCACCTGGGGAGACCTAAAATCCAATTTTGTGTGCTGCCATGGCATTGTTTGAGAAAACGCCTTCACCAAGATGCACACCAGGATCTCGGAGGTGAAACTTCCACATCACACAAAAAAAGAGAGCTTTTCTCCTGCACAACAGCTGTGCTCCTTTACCTGTGCCTCCAGGAACGGGGCCATTTCATAAATAGTTTTCAGCTCAGCAATTAAGCGAGATGTCTTACCAGCAAGCAAATGTTTCAGCAGCAGTGTGATTGCTGTAACAATCCTGAGCTCAAACACTCCTTATCCCACTGCTTTTATCCTCCAGCCTGGAATTACATCCTTGCTTCTTCGTGCTGAATGCAATTTTCGTTTTCTGCTTTGTCCCACCTCCCCTCTGGAGTCAGATTTCTCCCTCCTGTGCAAAGGCTGTGATAACGACCCGTGCTCAGCCACACCTTTGGATTTCACATCTTTAAAAGCTGGCCCGGGGACGGGGGTATTCCCGAGAGGAGGAAGTGGAATAAATTGTGAGGTGCATTATTGTGAGACAAGGACCAGCTCAGGTGAATGATTAGTGCACTGCCTGCTGCCACGCCAAGGTGTGCATCACAGCTAACTTGTCACAGCCAAAAACAACTGAGACCCCCACGGGGGACAGACAGAGCACAGCCCCTGCTGCTGCTCGTGCTTTACTCTCCTGGCTCTGCAAAAAAGGCAGCGTGATATTCCAGCTGCCTGGAATTCCTGATGGAATGCAATAACCCAGTGTAACCTGCACCTGCAGCCTCCCCGTGAGCAGGAGCCTGCTCTGACCCTGACAGAGGTGCTCAAAATCCAGATCACTGCGTGGCTTTAAAATCTCTCATCTGGGCAACTAAACAGGCATCATGAATAAATCAATCTGGTCCTGCCCCTGTCCATGCCTGAGTTATTCACTGGCTCCCCCTGGGCTGGATTTCACCATCCAGTGGCAGCAGGCACCTCCTGAGCCTCTGAAAATCAGCCTGGACCCCTGACTGTGCCTCAGGGAGAGAGATCACTTTCTCTTGAAGGAATATTTGTTAGTTCTAAAACTGAAATTTCATGTCTGCCCTTCAAAAAAAAAAAAAAGAAAAAAGAAGAAAAAGCAAAAGCTGCAGAGGTCTTGGTCCTTCTTAACTGGCACTGTCAGAGTGCAAAACTTTGAAACTCCAGTGCTCTGGAAATAAAGAGACCAGACTTGTAACTATTTATAATTATTTAATTGGGACTCTTCAGTTAATGCTGCATTAACACTTTGCATAATCTGATCTCTGCCTTGCACAAGTGCTATTTTAAGCTCCAAAATTTCATGTTGCAATTTTCAGGATAAAGAATTTTGATTGTAATGATAGGGCAGAGGCTGGTTGGGAAAAGTGGCGTGAGACAAGAATGCAGAGCTGTGGTTTCCCTCCCTGGCCACAGCTTTTCTCTTGCACTGTGCACCACAGAATAAGGAACCTGCAATTAGATTAATCCTACAATTGATTCCAAAAGGTTCAGTGATTAAAAACAACTGTACAGAACCAACATTTAGAAAAAGAATCCAACACTATTTATGCACCAGTAGCTTTGTTAAAAACAGGGAGAAAACCCACTCAAGCCAGAGGAACAAGCCCAAGGTTTAATTTATATAAATTGCAGCCACCTGCTCATTCCATTTCCAAAAGAAAGATTTTCCTGAGTGCTCTAAATCAATTTCTCTAGCTAAAGGAATCTCTGGGAGTCTCGCTCGTTTAATCTTCCATCTGAGGTTGCCAACCTTTCCCCTTAAGCTGCAGATCTGATTAGTAAATTAGGAAGTGATTACCTTCACCCAACCAAGCTGGCTCCACACACACATTCAGTGCCACAATACACAGAAAATGGATAAAGGCACCAATCTCCCTGCTCTACTAAAGAACTGATTGCTGGCTAGGGAACTGTTCCAATGCCTGGGCCATAAAATCCTGACCCTGTCAGGAGCTCCCAGCTGGCACTAAAGCATTTCCACAAGCTGTGTCCCCAGCCAGTGTCACCAGCACAAAGTGTCACTCCAAGGGTACAGGAGCCAGTGGAAGAACATCAGGAGCAGAGAGCACTAAGAACAGCACTCCAGGCTGCTAAAGGCACTGAAAGAGGGCTGGCTGTGCTGTGGTTTACAGGAGCAGGCTTCTCCACTGGAGCTGGATTCTAAACCCACTCCCAGGGGACCCACACCACCCCAAATGCTGCCCACGGAACCACACCCACCCATGGCTTTTCCTCCAGTGGGTCCTTACTGCCTCGAGCAAGCAAGTCTGTCTTTGGTCTGGGGCTGTCTGCAGGTCACCAGAACATTTTAATTACTGGGCCAAACTGGAGTACTGCCTGGAGTACTGGAGTACTGGTACTGCCCCAGACACACAGGGGAAACAAACTCTGCTGGACTCCACAATGCCTTCACAAGCACTTCTCAAATATTTCCTCATAAACACTTCAAATATTTTTATTTAAATTCTTCCTGTCTTGGAGGGATCACTTGTAGCAGGATATATTTAGGAACTGAGGAATGCTGGATGAGGACTGACAAATTTGGACATTTTCTGTCACTTGCAATCATAACTCAGTGTAACAGGAGAGCATGGGAGGAACAGGATTGGATTTACAAGCCATTGTTATCTCGTGTCAGTTGATATTCTCCATTGCTGCTGCTCATCAGTCAGATTTCTTTACTATTTGGATACTTTATTCCTTAAAATATGCAAAAAGGGACCCACTGCCAAAGCCTTTCCAATTTAAAGCAGGCTTGTGGCAGAGCTGGCAGAGTGAACGTGGTTATTTCCTGCTGAGCTCTACTATGTGTCATCAGGAGGGGAAAAGCTGAAGAAAGGATGAAGGAAAACACGTCCTTCTCTGGGTCTGATGTGCAGTGTGCCCTCCCTGCTGCTCCTTCTCTGAGTCTGATGTGCCATCCCTGCTGCTCCTTCTCTGAGTCTGATGTGCCATCCCTGCTGCTCCTTCTCTGAGTCTGGTGTGCCATCCCTGCTGCTCCTTCTCTGGGTCTGATGTGCAGTGTGCCATCCCTGCTGCTCCTTCTCTGGGTCTGGTGTGCAGTGTGCCCTCCCTGCTGCTCCTTCTCTGGGTCTGGTGTGCCATCCCTGCTGCTCCTTCTCTGGGTCTGGTGTGCCATCCCTGCTGCTCCTTCTCTGAGTCTGGTGTGCAGTGTGCCATCCCTGCTGCTCCTTCTCTGAGTCTGATGTGCCATCCCTGCCTGCTCCATGCCCAACCAAGTGCCCAGAAATCCTCACACCCCGTGCACAGCGCCCATGCCCTGCCTGGCAGGAGCTCTCAGATTCTCTTTGCCCCTCACACAGTGTGATTTTTGAAAAAGCAGAGCTCTGGGGTCTCACCCATCAGAGATATTGAAGAACTTCAGGGATCTTTTCCCCTTTTTTCCTGCACAATTTCGCAGGCAGTGGAGTGTGTGGGAGATGAGGGTGGTGCCTCTAAACTTTCCTTTGCATTTTAATTAAGCCTGAATACTAAAAATTAAAAAGCTATTTGCTAAGATTAGCATAATTTAAAAAAAATGATCAAGCCAAAATCAAATTAGGTGGCTTTTTGTCATGACTGTGAGTGAGTAGGTGAGGTCACATCCCTCTGCTGCAGATGGGTTCACTCCTCACTGCAGTGGAGCTCAGGGTGGCTCTGACCAGGTCTTGAGACCTCTGAACCTCTGCAAAATCCATTCCAGCAGCTGACAAGGGGTGCCTTGCATCCTGCCCTGTGTCTACTTCAACATCCTCATTTATATTGCAGATTTGTTGTTGGTAGCTGGTGAATCTGATTTATTAACTGGTGCTAATAAATGTTAAAATGAATAAATGTTAATGTGAGTTATTGAGCTGGGCAGGCTCAGAGTTGGTGCTGCACTCTCTGACAGGGGTTAGAAGTGGGAACCTCCTGCTTCTGCCCAAGAAGGGAGGAAGAACTGGAACAAAAGGGAATTTCTGTGGCAGCCAAGGATGCCCACACTGAAATCAGGAGTGGCCTTGCCCGTGGCTTGCCCAGCAGCAGGAGCTCTGATGATGCCTGGATGCACCTTTGAATCTAAACAAAACCATTACCTTAGAGCTAAAAACATTTGGGTTTGCAAGAAAATTGTCACCATTTAGAATTTTGACCTGGCATTTCCTCCAAATATTTTTACAAACAATTTTGTTCCTTTTTAATTTTTATTTTTCATTTTGACAGTGTTGGGATCAAATTCTTAAGAAGAATTTTAATGAATTTTGACAGTGTTGGGATCAAATTCTTAACAATAATTTTAGTGAACTGCTTCTGATTTCTCAACCAGTCCTTTATAATTTCTCCCCCCTCATATAAAATCCTTTGCATTTCCAGCTCCAACAAGGCTAGGCAGAAGTTTGGAGGGCTCAGCTGTAAAAATGCAAGTTGAATTCCCTTAAGCACAAGCCAGTGTAAGTTGGATACTGCTGTTCCACTCCAGTGATCACCTCATTTGCAGCCCAGGCCACGACTTGGGATGATTATTTTTAATTTTTTTTTAAGAGCAAAATGATAAATAATTGCAGGTAATGCCATGCAACTTACCATGAAATCAATACAGCAAAATGAGGCAGGAATATTAAAAGCAGGAGCATTTCCCTGCAGCACACAGCAGATATGCTGAAGGAATAAAAGGAATAAAAATGTCTTGGATTGCAAACAGTTGCTCTTGGTCTGAGGATGTCATGCCACACTCCAGCTCCATCAGCAGGCATCCCCTCCTCGTGCCCCAGCCCTGCTCTCTCAGGGCTCTCGTGCTGGGCTGCTGAATGGGAAAGGACTTGAGCACAATCCCTGGCAACTGTAAATACCAGCCCAGAGCAGGAGACAGGGAAAGGACACGGGGGGGACAAAGAAAACCACGCTGAGAATGGGGCAGCTGCTGGAGAGGGCAGAGCCCAGCTGCTGCAGCAAGGAACATTTCAGTTCCATTTTTCCAGGATTTTGTTGCCTTCACAGTGACCAAGCCTCTGTTTGGCTCTCAGGGGCTTCTGAAGCTTGAGCACACAAATATTCATCACTGAAGAGTCTGATTGCACTGCCAGCCAGAGCAGAGCCCCATCTTGATGTCAGCCAGCAGCAGGGAATGATGTCCCCAAAAACCCTTCCACTGCAAAGGTCAGGGCTGCCTGGGACTGGGACCTGACAGGGCACTGAGAAAAAACCCCAAAGCCGTGTGCTGAAGCAGGAAAGGCACTTTGAGGGAGCTCAGAGGCAGCCTTGCTGCAGAGCTGGGCAGAGCTGCAGTGCCCCCACATCCCCCCAGAGTCTGGGGGTACAAGCACAAACAACCAGGGACAGAGTTTAGCTCAATCAGCTTCTATTTGGAGATCTCAGTTTTTGTGGACAGCAGGTGTTGGAGAAAATCAAATGACTGGGTTTTAAGTCATGCAATTTTGCTTTTCCTTTGCACATATTCATTTTGCACGTACTCTGCAAAGAGCAGAGTGCACAGAGCTTGGGGCAGCACCCAGGAGCTCCTGGATATCTGCTTTACTCCATTTCCTTTCACAAACTTGAGGCCACCTCAGGAGTTCTGGGTCTGATGTCCCTGGCAGGAGGAGCATCAGAGGAGCCTGCAAATCAGTGTAAAACTGGGAGTTGTTCAATCCAGATTCAAATCTGCCACTTGCTGCATTCAGAAGGGGAAAAACCCTTCTGAATCCTGAACCTTCACATTTGAAAGCAAAGGTTTCTTTAAGAAAAGTCAATAATAAAAATATTATAAAAGACCCACTTGCAACTTTGATTCCCCTTCCACACTAGGGAACAGCACAGAGGGAGGAAATACGACAACCACCTAATTCCAGATCAAGTATTTCTTTCAATAAATCAAATATTCCTTGGATTATTCAAGGATTTCCAAGGACTTTGAGACCAAGAAAAGAGCTCTGTCCTTCCTGAGCCTGCAGGGCTGCTCTGGAGGCAGAGGAAGGTCCCTGGGGAGAGAGGTGGGGTGGCTGCAGGGCACCCCCAGATGAGCCATCCCTGTCACACAGCGTGACCCCCAACCCTCCCCGTGGGGAGGAAGGCTCGGGCAGAGCTGGGGGAGGAAGAGGAGGGAGAGGGGAAGGCCATGAGCCCCTGCAGGTGTGGGCAGCAGCCCGGGGGTGACGAATGCAGGACAAGCAGAGAAGGCAGCAGTGAACTTCACCCAGCTGGGGCTGGGCTGTGCGAGCTGGGCTCCCTCTGGGCTCTCCCAGCATCATCAGTGGGCACAAAATGAGACAGAGAATTCTGTGGTGGCCTTAAACCCCCTGATCCTCCCCGCCTTGGCCCTGCCTGGCCCTCTGCTCTGGGTGATTTATGGGCCATTTCTTTTCTCTGGGGTGCTCTCCTGACAGGCTGAGCTGCAGGAAGGACATGGGAGCTCCTGCCTGGCCCCTGAGTGCCAGGGGACTCACACCTCTGACACCTGCTCCTGGGATAGCTGCCTCTCCCTACCATCTATCTGCCTGAGCTGTAAAAATGTAATTGTTTATGTGAGTTTTAAACTAAAAGCAGTTTAAAGTGTAGTTTAAAGTAGTTTTTAAGTTTTAAAGTAGCAGTTTAAAGTAGTAGTTTAAGTGTAGAAAAAAATGGTAATGGCTTATCTTTCACAAGATGGAAGGTGTGTTTTAAGACATGCTTGATATTGCAAAACAGATATTCAAGATGGCATAAGCAGAGAACCTAAAGCCAAGAAGGAAGAAGTGCCAAGCTCAAAGGGGCATCAGAAGACCACCCTGGACTGCCAGCATTTGTAATTGTTAAATTTTGCAATGTTCAGTGAATCAGAGCACACCATCCACTCAGATGGAGGACTGTTTGTCAACAGATTGTAAATTAATTTAAAAAAAATAGAAAGAAGCCCTTTGATTTTAAACTGTAGCTAAAAGTTAAACCCACAGAGCAGCTGGGAGGGAGCAGAGCAATCAATCATTCCCCAGGGGCAGCTAATTGCCTCCAGCACCATCTTAGCACTGTGGAACCCACCAGAAATCAAAATCTACTGAATGTCAACACATCAGAACTACAGCAGTGGCTTTCTCCAAAGCATTGGAAAGGAACATCCTGGAGTTAATAATGAGTCCTGCATCAGATTCCATCCCTACCTCAGCCTGCCAA
Organism: Euphonia xanthogaster; assembly: GCA_034509185.1. Taxonomy (NCBI): domain Eukaryota; kingdom Metazoa; phylum Chordata; class Aves; order Passeriformes; family Fringillidae; genus Euphonia; species Euphonia xanthogaster. The sequence goes on from JAYDZK010000047.1 coordinate 12,694,799, forward strand.
AGCACCAGGACAGCAAATGCCAGCCTTGCTTCCCCTGGGAGCAGCTCAGCTCTTGGATTTCAGGGTCCTCACAGAGCTGGGGCACCCATGAGGGCTCCTGGCTCCCAAATACAGAAATCCTGTCCCAGCTGTGCCCTTCTTCCCTTCTCACTTCCCAGCTATCCAGGGTGTGGATGGGCCACAGGTCTGAGCTGCAGCCCAGTGAGGTTTCCAGGGGGTTTCTGCTCTTCCCCTCCCATTCCAGAGCCATTTCTCCACCTGGAATTAATGACTGCTCAGGGAACAAAACCCCAGAGCTGTAAATGTGTTACAGGCATTGGCACAGTGCAGTGCTGGGAATAAAACCCACTGGAATTCACTTCCAAAGTGAATATTTTGCCCATTGGAGCCCCTTTCCCATCACTTGCACGTGGTCTGCTACAAAACGTGGAGATTTTTCTAATTAAATATTTTTCCACAAGGACACGTTTATGAGTGACCAACATCTGCCATGGAAGGGGCTGGGAAAGGGAGCCAAAATACAAATACAAAATAGAAAAACAGATACAAAATACAAAAAAATAAAATACAAAATAAAAAGAGCTGTGGTGAAGAAGGTCTTGCTTTCCACCAGGCTGGAAATTTCCTGTTCTTTTTGCTTTTGAAGTGCATGAGGAAGTTTTGGACTCTAAAGAAAGGTAAAGGTCTTCAGCTCTCCCTTAATAAAAATGGGAAACTTTGGGGTTTTTTGGTTTTTTTCTGTTTGTTTTGTTTTCTTTGTTTGTTTTTGTTGGTTTTTGTTGGGTTTGTGGTTTTTGTTTGTTTGGTTGGTTTTTTGTTTTTTTCTTTTTTGAAAATGCAAATATCTCTGAATAACAGAAAAATCAGTTGCTGCCTGTTTCTATCAGAACAAAGAGCTCCAAATTTCTCCCAGCACAGCCCAGACACAGAAATTGGAGTTTTTCTCCTCTGGGCTTTAGCTGAAGCCCCTGTGAGACGTTTGCAATAGTGCCTGACCTCTGGAAGGTCACATGGTGAAATCTGTGTCACAGGCTTCCCTCAACACCTTCAGCTTTGTGGGAAATATTTCTTAGGATAATAAATTAATCAGAATCAGCAATTCATTCCAATTATCATCTTTCCAGGATGGAGGCCCTCCACAGATTTTCTAGGAAACAAAAAAGGAGATTTTTTTTCTCTTTGTGTGTGTGCACCACGCCAGGCTCTGCACCACTTGGCAGCTTGAGCAGACTGACATTATTGCAGCACTTCTTAAAGTTTTGCACTTCAAATTCTACCCTTTGTGCTTAAAAAAACAACAAACCCAACAAGTATCTTCTGTCGTTAATTTTCTCACATTTTTTCAGAAATGTGATGGCTCTTTAGCACTCCTCTTTTGTTGTCATTCCCCAAGTGTGACTGATGTCTCTGCCAGGCCTGGGGGGCATGGACACGACTGCTCTCAGGCTCAGCACTCACCCACAGGTGCTGTCAGCTCACACACAGCCAAGACAAGATCACAAAAATCGAATCTAACACAACAAAACCACTCAGAGCTTGCTTCACCATGCTCTGGGATCAATGAGCATCTTTTGGTGCCTGGGTTCAGCAGGTTCCAGGCCCACAGAGCCTCCCAGTGCCTCCAGCCCCACACCAGAATTTCAGGCTATGGCAGAAAATCCCCTTGGTTTTCTGGTGCAGGTCAGTCAGCTGCTGCTGCATCTTTTTGCTTTTGCACCTCTGGTGTCCTTTGGTGCCTGGAGGCTGCCCCTGCCCCAGGCACTGCTGCAGTGGGAGGATCAGAGCACTTTGAGGGTGCTGTTGTACCCAGAGTCTGCCTGAGCCTCCCCCTTTCCCTTGAGCTGCTCTGCACTCAATCCCTGCATTTCCAGGGGTGCCATGGCCCCTCTCTCCCACTAATGCAGCAAATGAAGAGTCAGCTCAGAAAAAACAAACTCCTCCAGAGCCTCGAGTGCCACTCGTGCTTCTGCTGCAACAGCAGCTGAGCTGCACTGCTCTGACAGGAGCCAGGTCAGACACCAGGGGCTCAGAGCCCTGCAAGCCCAGGAAATGTGACCTGTGTGTTACAGGGGGCATCCCAACAGCTCAGTGAGGGTTCCCCTCACCTGCAGCACCTGCAGAGTTTGGGAATTCTGCCGTGCATCCTGGTGTAAATGCCTCAGTACATCCTGAGGTAAATCTGCTCAGAAACACAGGGCTGTTGGTAGAAGAAAGGGCAGCTCCTTTGCTGGGGGATGTTCTTCCAACAGGGAGCAGCCCCTGGTTGCTGTCTGTTCATCTCCTGCTTCAGCTGGAACAGGAGCTGACCCCAGCCTGGGGTGTCACACCAAGAAACCAAATTGTCCTGGTGGTGACCTCGGCACACACAGAGCTCCAGCTGCTTTCAGGGTTTTGCTCTCAGACTGTCTGAGCCAGTGGGAAAACCTGGGTTCAGTGGGAAAACCCAGCTTCAGTGGGAAAACCTGGGTTCAGTGGGAAAAGCTGAGTTCAGTGGGAAAAGCTGAGTTCAGTGGGAAAACCTGAGTTCAGTGGGAAAACCTGAGCTCAGTGGGAAAACCCAACTTCAGTGGGAAAACCCAACTTCAGTGGGAAAACCCGAGTTCAGTGGGAAAACCTGAGTTCAGTGGGAAAACCTGAGTTCAGTGGGAAAACCCAACTTCAGTGGGAAAAACTGAGCCAGTGGGAAAACCTGGGTTCAGTGGGAAAACCTGGGTTCAGTGGGAAAACCTGGGTTCAGTGGGAAAACCCGAGTTCAGTGGGAAAACCTGGGCTCAGTGGGAAAACCTGGGTTCAGTGGGAAAACCTGGGTTCAGTGGGAAAACCTGAGTTCAGTGGGAAAAAACCGGGGTTCAGTGGGAAAACCTGAGTTCAGTGGCTTCTGCATCAGAGAGCATTCCCTGCAAGGAAACCCAGCAGGTCTAACACAAACAGCCCTCTGGAACCGAACTTAATTATTGCTTTGACAAGCCTCCACTTCTTCCATTTCATCACAGACTGTGGGAAACTCTGGGATGTTTCCCTTCTCCTGCAAATATTTAAACCCATGCACTGTTTCATTATTACTTTCCTCTATATTTCTATTTTTTTTTTACGTTTCCCTGCACAAGATATATGCCCCAAAGGGATCAAAACAGAACAAGGGTAAATGGCAGCTTATTAAAAGAGGAATGGGAAATATTCCTCTGATTACCTCTCTGCTTCTCTGTCCATGGTCCTACCCTGCTTTCATGGCTCTTAATGACCAATTTCACCATGAGCTGCAAGGCACTTGTATGACATTGCTGACCTAATTTTGATCAATGCTGAGCTGCAGAGGCTCCCAGCCTTGCAAGAGAAAAAGCCTTTTCCAGCTGATATGGGCTGGGTGGAATGGGCTGAACGTGGGCCAGCCTAAATGGGAATTCTTCAGCAGACAAAGCCCTGCACTGGAGACTGAGTGGACTGCAAGGAACAGGGGGAAATGAAGCACAATTAAATATGCAGGAGCTAGTTTTAGACCTATTGAAGACAATTGAATGAAAAAGAGCCAGGAGAGGTTAAATATTGTTAGAGATGGACAAGAGGAGCTGGGGATGGAGGGGATGGACCCAGGCACGTGTTGGGATTTTGGGAAATGCCAAGAGCTGGCAGCACCACAGACTGGGGTGGTCAAAGGAGAGATGGGCTTGGCAAAGATGGAGCACCCAGCCAGGAGAGCACCAGAAAGAAGAGGGAGTTAAGGAATAAGCATGAGTTCCTGGGGCAGAAAATAACAAAAGATCTCAACATGGAGAGATGACATCCACATTCTGCAGACCTGTGGGCAGCTCTGGGCTGTGCTGGCTCTTGAGAGCCCCAGCACTGGGAAGGGCTGGGGGTGCTCTCCTGGTTTGTTCTCGGGGCACGAGGGCCAGTCCTGGGGCCTTGCAGGCTCTGCACGGTGAAAGCTGAGTGAGCCAGAGCACAAAAATGGAACCTGAGTGAGCCAGAGCACACAGATGGAACCTGAGTGAGCCAGAGCACACAAATGGAACCTGAGTGACAAGAGCACAAAAATGGAACCTGAGTGAGCAAGGGCACACAAATGGAACCTGAGTGAGCCAGAGCACAAAGATGGAACCTGAGTGAGCCAGAGCACAAAGATGGAACCTGAGTGAGCAAGGGCACAAAGATGGAACCTGAGTGAGCCAGAGCACAAAGATGGAACCTGAGTGAGCCAGAGCACAAAAATGGAACCTGAGTGAGCCAGAGCACAAAGATGGAACCTGAGTGAGCCAGAGCACAAAAATGGAACCTGAGTGACAAGAGCACACAGATGGAACCTGAGTGAGCAAGAGCACAAAAATGG